>CM034048.1:9543206-9753579 GCA_019804595.1 Bruguiera parviflora | reverse complement strand
TCCTCTTCTCAGCCTCCTCCTCCTTCTTCCTCCTCTCCTCCTCCTCCGTCACCTTCTTATCCCCATCCGCTGCATCCTTCTTATCCCCATCCGCCGCATCCTTCTTCTCCCCATCCTCCGCCGCCATTTCACTGCTGCGGCTCGGTGGCTCAGCCTTTATTCGGAAGCCATAAAATCTCTCGCTGCTAGGATCCTTACGAGTGAGATGACGAGTCCTTCTCAACCCGAACAAGGACTGATGAACTAGTGGCCACCTCTTGCATACCACCCGGGGAGGCCGAAGCTGAGCGGAGATCAACAAAGCGTATGGCCCGCAATGCCTTGGAAAAGACGATGAGGGTGTGGCCGTCAATGGAGATGCAGAGACCGAGAGGTGTGAACTGGCCATGTATTATTAAATGAGACAGAGATCCTCCCGAGTTCTGATCAACCGGTGTTTTCCACGGATGATGAGACATTGTCCAGTATTTAACGACCAATGTGGCCAAAAAAATGTGAGTCACGAGAATGCTTGGGCTTCGACTTGAAGATTCTCGTCCCTCTTAGTAATCTAATGCATGCCATGTCCCATATATTCTCCTTGTTGTCTCTTTTTCTTCCTCCAAAGTTTTATTGACGATCTGAGGTCGCGTTTTTCAAGGTTTACTACTACCCCTCCAAACCAAAAAAGCCGACTGCTTCCAGCCTGTCTTGCTCCTTTTCTTCAACTGGCCAATCACTGGTGCATTCGATATTGGATCTCTCGTCCATTTGGTTGTTTCTCTGTTACGTTTTTCCCTTTTACTTTTTTTTTTTTTTTTTTTTGTTGATTCTTTCTTTCTTTCTATATATATATATATATATATAACTCTTTAAAATTGCAAATTTTACTACAATAGAATAACTTCCTCGTATTCTAATAAATTTTCTCCCGCTCTTTTCGTAAGATTATTACTCCAGATGTCAGGAATAAAGTTTAAGTTCGGGTACGGAAGACCCTCCTGCGCTGCGCAACACGGTCCTCCTTTAAAAAGAAGAGCCCGGACGATGGTTTTTATAAAAAAAAAAAATAATAATAATAATAATTTTAGGCCCCACTCTAAAATAAGCCCGAGTGCAAATGGGCAGAGCAGGATTTAGACTGTGCAATTGTAGCCTGAATCAGCTCGGCCTGAACCACACTTTAGAATGAATCATAAATATATATGACTTGAAAGACAAGGCATCTTTATTCGAAGCCTCCAAGCGAAACCATTATACCCATACAAATATTAAATAGATGTATTTAATTTTTTGAACTCCCGATATTAATAAGAATCTAAGCATGTGTTTGCTCAAATAATTTTTATTTAAAAAAAAAAAAAAAAAAGAATCTAAGCATATGAGCGGGCTAAGCTAGACTAGGCATCTAATTGGCCATAAGATCAACCGATAATTAAAATATTTATTTTTTTTCTTCACTAGTTAACAAATTATTTTTTTAATGTGATAATTTATTTAAAATATTATTAATTATGATAAAAATAAAAAAAAATAATTTATAAAGATAATTAAAATTTTTACATATTAATATAAATAAATAAATAAATAACTCCTTTCAAATTTTATTTAAATATTTAAATATATATATATATAATTATAATATTTTTAAATTTTCTTATTTTTTAAAAAAAATTGAAATAAATATTACATTAATAATTCTAATTGCATGGTGATAATATAAAAATATATCTGTTACATAATATATGTATGATTATCAAAAAGTAATATTTAATAATAAAATTTTAATATAATTTGAATTTAATTAACAAAATTAATGTATTTTATAATTTTTTAAAAAATAATTATAATAAATATAAATTTTTTATTTTTTAACATATGATCCACGCAAGGCGTTAATTGAACACAATTGATGATCATTAATGATAGTGGGATCAATGCGTGAGAACTTGAGATAACGAGACGCTTTCATCAGGGGAATCTGTATTCAAGAGTTTAATAATGTGCATTCGTGATTAAACATCGCATATCCTTCCTTGTGGCAGAAGAAAGGCCTATTCAGAGAATTCAAGGAAGAAACCTATCCATAAATTCCTTAAGACTCCATTAAAGTGGAGATCTTGCACCAGCACACGTTCAATGGCCATGTCAACAATCTCTTCTATCGTCTTTTTCTTTTTATTTGTCAATTACACAATCCGACATTTTTTATTAGTTATCGGGTGACAAATATTTTATTATTGTTCAAATATCTCTATATAATTTATAATATGCTTAATAAATACTCGCACAAAATCCATCTTTGATTATTATAATTTGAAAAGTGAAGTTAATGTATATAAATTTTTATATGAAATATTTTAATAATGTCAAAGTTTTATTTGAGAATTCTCATGATATATAAATTCAATAAATTTATTCAATTGAAGAATATTTATATATTTATTCAAATTCAAATATCTTTACACTTTATTTTTTTTAGAACAATTGCTTTTTCAAAATTCAAAAAAAAATGACATTAATTAGTATCACTTTTTATAATTTTGGAGATTATGATCTGAACATTTCATAATCTTAATATTAATTCTAATTTTGTTGAAAATTTATAAAATATTTTATAATTTTCTTCTCAAAAAAGTTAATTTGTATATTATTAATGTCTATAAAAGATTTATGAGAAAAGATATAAAGTCAAAGAAAACTCTAAAATAAATAAAGAGATTAAACTTAATTTTAAAGTAATTAAGATACTTACGTATTTTTCTAGTGGATTAAAGAAATCAAAACTCACATTGTTCCGTCATCTTAATTAAGGAACCTCCTTATCTTAAAATAAATGGTTTAATTACTACTAGAGCCGCTGGTTTCAGTTGTTATTCTTTTGATCGTAAACTCATACAATATATATATAGTGTATAAAATATTTTATATTACATTAATATTTAATATATAATATAAAAAATTAATATATTCAATCAATTTTATTAGTTTTAAATTCACTCAATCGGACGCTTCTTTTATTTCAGGGAATTCCAATTTAGTTCTACGGCCGACTAGGATTAGGGTTAGAGCTCGATTTTTAGAGAAGAATGAAAATTATAGTTGGACTGCCACGTCCGTAGATTCCATTTCCATGTCTGGTTCCTTGACAGTCAAATTCTTGTAAAGTCAGCACATCGGCGCTCCGAATCAATCCGAGGAGACAAGGATGCGAGGTTGGTAAAGTCGGTATAAAGAACTTTGTTGGCCTCGTACCTGACAACGACGTACCTCCTCGGATCTTTTGTAGCCCGAGATGCGTGGGTCCTAGCGGCGACGTGGTAGGAGGGCATCGCGGGCTTGGGAAGTGAGCCGAGCCTGAGAGGGACAAGGCCCCTCTCGATACGCCTTAGGCCTCGCGACGTGCTTGAGGGTCCATTCCTTACCAAATGGTGCTGGAGCAGTGGGCCGGGGGGGGTGTTAAATGATGCGCATTAAAATTAATGTAAACAGAGCCTGGCATTAGAGGCTAAATTTAGATTCTGTTGGGTGAAATATACTTTATATATAAAAAATTATATATATATATATATATATTGAAATTCGGTGAAATTAAAAATAAAACAAGAAATCATCAATTAAATGAGCGAATAATAAATAAAAAATTAGTAAATGACATAATATAAAATTATAAACAGTTTTAAGTTTTTTACTAAAAAAAATGTGTTTTTTTTTTAATACACTAAGTTTTTTACTAAGGTTTTTTTTTTTTTTTTTGTAAAAAAACGAGCCTGGGAGAGTTTAATTTTTAATTTTTTAATTTTTTTGTAAATTTTTTATTCCTTTTTTTTTAGTAATTTCAAAGTTGTAATGGGGTAAAAAAAAACAAGAATTTGTTGGCTATAAGAGAAAAAGAAAAAAGTGAAAATAGGTATAATTTTTTAATTTTTTTTTCTTCTGTCTCTCTTTAATAGTTCTAAAATCGAGGGGGGAAAAAAATAAAAAAGTGACTATTTATTATTATTATTAATTTTTTAAAAAAATTTATTTTTTAGTTGTTAATTTTAAAAAATATTTTTACTTTTTTTAAGTTTCATAAAATATTTTACAAAATATAACCCATTAACAAAAATATATTTTTATTTTGTATTTTTTGCGAAATAAATATCAAAAAATTATATATATATATATATATATATATATATATATATATATAAAGAGATAATATATAAGTAAACAATTACAATTCTAGAAATATACATGAAAGGAGAGTTACGGGGATGAGGCAAAGAGGGATCAGAACAGAGGCGCGTCGTGGCCCACACGTACGCACGAGGATAAGCACGGGTCAAGCAAGACAAAGTTTGTTCGTTTAATAATTGCTGACCAAATTTGACATGCTCCGTTTCCGAAAATTAACCAAACTGAAAACCAAATTAATTGCCGTTAGTTCGGTCCTAACAAGCTTAGTCACTCTTGTTTGGGTGCGCGTGCATTTTTGATTCATAAGTTAGGGAACATTTTAATGATATTTGCTTATTTGGTTATAATCAGGAGGAGGAGGAGGAGGAGGAGAAAGGGATCGCCTCGCCTCGCCTCGCCTCGCCTCGCTTAACCTAACCCCCCAGAGAACCAGAACTTGTCTTTCTTCTTCTTTGTATTTTTCGTTTCTTTTTTTTTTTGGGGGGGGGGGGGTTGTCTTAGTTTGATCGATATAATTTTAGCAAATTCTTTTTTCGTGTTCCGGTTGGTTGGGTGGATCGGTTTGGAAAGGATGGGGGGATCGTCGTCGGAGACGAAGTTGTTGCAAGAGCTGTTGCTGTACGCGGCGAGTGCGGCCTTAAGTTGTCTGGTGTTGTTCGCGGGGCTCCGCCACCTGGACCCGAACCGGGAGGCATCCAAGAAAGCCCTCGAGCACAAGAAGGAAATCGCCAAGCGCCTGGGTCGTCCCCTCATCCACACCAATCCCTACGAGGTTGCTCTTTTCCTTTCGTCCACGCCAATCTCGGGACTTGGGCTTTGAAAATTTGCCCTAGCGGCCGTGAAATATCTCGTGATTGTTTCTGACATGTGTGCACTCTTGATCTGAGCAGGATGTAATAGCCTGTGATGTTATAAACCCTGATCACATTGACGTGGAATTCGAATCAATTGGAGGATTGGAAACTATCAAGCGAGCTTTGTACGAACTGGTGATTCTTCCACTGCGTCGGCCCGAGCTCTTTTCGCATGGAAAGCTACTTGGTCCCCAGAAAGGGGTCTTGTTGTATGGACCACCAGGCACCGGGAAGACTATGCTTGCCAAGGCCATTGCGAAAGAGTCTGGAGCTGTTTTCATCAATGTCAGGATCTCCAATCTGATGAGCAAATGGTTTGGGGATGCGCAAAAGCTCGGTACGTATAGAATGTGTTTGCATATCCTCAGTTTGATTTGGTGTTCTGTTCTTGCTGGACGTAATACAAATTTCATGATTTTTTTTTTTTTAATGCCCTTTCTGATTGTAGAAGCTCGTGATGGGCTGTTACATTTTTTGAATGAATTTTTGCTTTAAAGATATGGAATCCTATCTTAACTTAATATTTGTGGTTAAGACGAGATACATTTATGGCATTCCATGTCAATATTCCTTTTTTCTGGTTAATGGCACATGCTAAGACGAGATACATTTATGCAAGGGGACTGCTGTGCATATGTGACCAACTTTGCTTTTTATATTGGAGCAATTGCAAACTAGTGCTGGAATTTTATGCAGTCTTTCTGTCTCAAAATTAATGCATTTACCTTTATCAAACTATGTCCCAAAACTATTTTCCTGGGCGTTTGTTAATTAAGATGGTGAGTACCTTGTTAACTTTTTCATGTGATGTTGTGCTGTCTAGACTTTGTGAATTTTTCTTGTTGTCATTCCTCTTCCAAGGACAGTGCTTTGGTCTTATCAATTGTTGTTTATTTTTCCACTGTTTTGCAGTGGCTGCTGTCTTCAGTTTGGCTTATAAACTCCAGCCAGCTATTATATTTATCGACGAGGTTGACAGCTTTTTGGGGCAGCGTCGTACCACAGATCATGAGGCATTGACCAACATGAAAACTGAGTTCATGGCCTTGTGGGACGGCTTTACAACGGACCGTATGTTTTGTTCTTGGAAATTCTGATAATGCATATTTTCTTGTCATTGAACTTCCGGTCAAACATGTGTTATATTCAACTTCTATGATTCAGTGTACTCATGTTTTAGTTAAAATAGGCCATGCAGGCCTTCTTTACATATTTGTGTTCATCCAGAGAATGCACAAGTGATGGTTCTTGCTGCAACAAATCGTCCATCAGAACTTGATGAAGCAATACTTAGGCGTCTTCCTCAGGCCTTTGAGATTGGGATGCCTGATCATAGGGAAAGGGCCCAAATATTGAAGGTTATTTTGAAGGGTGAGAGGGTTGAAGACAACATTGATTTTGACTACATAGCAGCTTTGAGTGAGGGTTACACAGGGTCAGACCTTCTTGAACTCTGCAAGAAAGCAGCTTACTTTCCTATTCGGGATCTACTGGATGAGGAGAAGAAGGGGAAACAACAATCCAGTGTAACTCATCTTGATCTTCTTTCTCCTCCATTATGTGCTTTTCATCTGTCTCTGGAACAATGTTGGCAAATATATCTTGCTGCCTTTGTGATCTGCAATCTCACTATTGATGCTGACTTAGCATTTTGCTTGAACGTGATACATGCTCCTACTTGTGGCATCAGAAAGTTTGTTTTTGTTTTGTGTTTTGTTTTATCACTGCTCTAGCTATAGTCAATTTTGACTCTCCATAACTGAATTTGGGATGATACGCCTGGGATCAGTACAGCAGTTCATCTTTGAATTAGAGGTGGAGGATATTGTTTCAGCATAACAGATATAAGAGTTCTTCAAAGACATTTTTTGGGATTTAGTGGTTTAGATACTATTGTTGAAAAGTTCTGCATAAAAGCTTAAAGAACTTTCACACGTAACCTTCTTCTTCTACCCAGTTATATGTGATGTTGGAAAATTAAAGGGAAGCTCTCTCATTATTGAGATATATGATTCCTTTCTCAGGCCCCAAGGCCGTTGTCCCAGCCAGATCTGGTGAACGTTCTAGCCACCTCAACAAAGATAAGGGTTGCTGCCAGTGAGGACACTAGGTTAAGCTCACAAACGCCGGGCTGGTCTAGGCAGCCAGATGATTACCAGGTTCAAGCTACAATCAACGAGGTCTCAAAGCTTGTACTTTCCCAGATCTTGAACATCCAATCAGAAGCTCAGGACCCTTGAAATTCTCATCTTTGCTCCAATATATTTGTAAGCACTGTGGTGTTTTGTAAAATCATGCTCAGCAAGGTCTTGTTTTACCGATGGAGCCCTGCATAAATTTGTTTAAACTTTTGACGAGGTAGTCACTCCACATATTCATGGATGCATTAGATTCAGTTTTTGAGACAGCATAGTTGTTGCTTATTTGAGATGTGGACCTAAGATTCTTTATATCTGAAATATCAAAATTGCAAGAATAGCAATGTCAATCAAAATGTCGGTCCTTCAGGAGTACCATTGTTTTCTGATTTTGCTGGTTTTTTGTATCTTATAAAATTTTAGATCCTGAATTAGCAAGAAGAAATGATCTCGATGCATATTGATCTTTGTTCTGTTAGCAATCTGACAAAATTTGCAGAAATGGAACAGCCGTAATAGCTAAGAATGGTTGTTTTCAGTTCTGGAAAATATTTGAACTGTGAGTATCAATGCCATGCCAATCGGTGGCATTTACTTCTGCACTTGCAGAGGTTCTTAAAATCTGCAACTTGCACATGCCGCCAATGATCAAGTCGGTTAGATAAGTGTAAAGCGCCGAAAGTACGTGAATGGACTGTGTTGAATGTGTAGTCCTTTAACCAGGTTCGGTCTTATCGTCACACTACAGAAGTCGTAAAAGACATTTTCCCTCGCCGATGGTACAACTAGCTTTGAAGCCAGGTTTTCCCCTGCGACCTAACTGATGTTGCAAGGGTTCTAAGTGAAAGCAAATTTGAGATCCATGAGGCTGTGTTTGTTGGGAAGGAGAGAAAGGGCGGAGGAGAGAATCTTGTGTTATGAGGGAGGTTGGCTAATATTGGAAGGTTCCCATCTCAACGCAAACGAATGCACTGTTCCAACCTGTTGGATTCGAGATTTATGACTGCTTGTCGCGGCAGCTCGCCATTGTGTTCGACGTGTGCCCACTCCCACGCAACTGTCTACTATGTTAAAAAAATCTATGGTAACTCACCCAAAAAAAAATAAAAATTTGTTGAACAGTCTTCATTTACATCTCTGGACCTTAAACCCTAGAGCTACTCGCACATGTATTTCAGAAGTCCATGCGTATCGGTTCATGAAGCGACAAAAGGGGCGACCGCACAATAGCTGCATCCTGCAGGTTTTGGAGGGAAAGGTATAAGCCCATCTCAGGCCTTTCCCTCCACTAAAAGCCCTATGCCTCAGCAGGTGACTAACTGTTGTCGCAGCTTCAGTCTGGCCCCTAGCAGCTAGAGATGCTGGAATAGATGTTTCTCGTCTGCTAAACCGGCTTTGCTTACGTTTTTGGGTTGTAGCTTTTTGAAGTATGGTTCATCGATCTCGTATAGCACGACGAATGTCGTCAATTCTGCTACATGTGATGTGTTCTGGCCAGCCTTTTCTTTTTCTTTAGCGTGTTATTGCAATCAAGCAATTCATATGCCTCGGAGAGCTGGCCCCTCTTCTTCTCATCATATTCTTTTTTTTTGGGGGGGGGGGGGCGACGGGCTCTGCTCTAAAGCCGGCCTTACCAAGGGAGCACCTTTCTCAGTAAGGTTGCTTGTTTCCACTCGTTGAAGATTATCCGCACAGGAAGGTGGGGTCGTCTTTCTTTCCAATCGCCATACGGTTCGCCTTAAAGACGGAAAAGGGGAGGAGCAGTTGTTATCTATGTAATTACGGTCTTTGTTGGCCGTTGTTGCGGTCGAGCCCTCTCTCTTTCTTTGTTCTTTGCCCGATCCTTACCAAACAAGATTGACTTCTGACCAACCCGCGAAGGATTGGGAGGTTGGACCAGGTAAGAAGAATGAATCTACAGAATTACTTCATACAAGAGGGGGGGCACTCCTATATTAATACGGTTTTAACCTTCCCCAACACCCCTGAAAGTCTTTTGTCGCGCGTTTCAACGTCGATTCCCAATAATACAAAACCATAATGACTACAACCACTTTTAGAGAAAGTTGCGAGGAAAATGTTGGCAGGCCGGGGTCAAACGGGCGAACCAGCGACGGGGCTAACTCGACACGATGGGATTGATGTGGGTCTCACCTGCTCTAAATTTTTTTATTTCAAAATATGATATTCGTACACTTAAGTAAAATATGTACATAATTAACAATGATATGTACACAACTAACAAAATGTAAATGTGTTATGCGCACGGTGTTGTTGTGTGTGTATGCACCCAATATTTATTGTACGCACACATTGTTATATACAACTGTCAAAATGTACTGTATGCAGACACTGAAGCCTTTTACTTTTCCAAAACTGAACACCTTGAAATTTCAAATTTTGCAAAGGGAGGCATGTAATGCACACATGGGCTTACTCTTGATTGTCCACCAATTTTCCTTTTCTTTTATTTCTAACTGTTTGTATCAGCACTTTTTGTCTTTCTTGGCAATTGGCATATCTAGAGTGGGTAGGGAGAATTTCATGTTAGGGTGAGTTTATAGCCATTTATTAGGCATTCAGGATGCAACTATTGGTCTGGTTGTGTGGGGTTGGAATGGGATGAGGTTAGGCGTTGTTATACCCATTTTTGAGTCAAGATTGCATGTATGTGTGATGTAACCAAACCTCAAATGTCCACATACCATCGGACTCCGTCCTGAATTGTCCATATGGCTGCCAGACTAATAATATGAAAGGAGAATAACAACAGCCGGGTCCGTCAAGAAACAGCACCTTTGAATTCTCCTTTTGAGAATAGTCATGTGCAAATAATAATTTTTTAAAAAATAAAAAAGATAAATATATCTTATAACACAAGAAAATCATCAATCCTGCTATCATCCCAACTTCCTTGCCGTTATTACAAAATCAAAATCAGAATCGTATTGTCAATACAATTGAATAAGAGGAACCCATATGTCGCAATATTCCAAAAACATACATTTCATATTAGTTCATGGTCTCATCAATCCTGCTATCACCCCAACTTCCCAGCGGGTATTCCAAAATCAGAAGCCTAATAGTATTGTCAATTCCATTGATTAAGACGAACCCACATGTTGCATTATTCCAAAAACATACATTTCATATTAGTTCAGAGTCCCATGGTCATACTTTCACAGCCGCTAGCCAGATTCCAATTAATATTTAATGGGTAAGCCCACACCTCTTTGACCAACTGACCTTGCCGGCTTTGTCCATGGTCACTGTGCAATAAGGCTGATGGCGTCCGTATTTCCACCTATTGCCCACCCACCGCTCTCTTGAATGTTGGTCCTTCAAATTGTCTTTCCAGTATCTCGTAGTTCAACAAAATATATAGCAACAATCGATGTCCACTCAATCCTTTCAAACCAAATCATAAGCAACACCCGTTTAGAAAAATCTTGATCTTCTCTGATTCGTTTATATCTCGTAAACATCATGGTTCCTAGCAACCCAATTGTTGCAACTTCCGCCCTCGTTGTTGTTGTTGTGGTTTCGTTGCTTTGGTTTCTGTCAAAAACATCAATTCTTCGCATACTTCTGAAGTGTTGGCGTTCGGTCGAAGATGGATTATATGTATACCAAATCTACAGAGTACCCCAGTTCAATGAAATTTTCCAAGAAAACCAGCTCTACCGTAAGGTCTCCACCTACCTTACTTCCCTGCCGACCATTGAGGACTCCGATTTCACCAACCTTTTCTCGGGCCCCAAGTCCAACGATATTGTCCTCCATCTCGACGCCCAGCAAGTGATTCAGGACACCTTCCTCGGCGCCAGAGTGACGTGGACGAATGAGGTGAAATATGAAAGAAAAGGAGAGAGGACGTTCATACTCAAGCTGAGAAGGCAAGACAAGCGCAGGATTCTGCGCGCTTACTTGCAGCATATTCTCTCTGTGTCAGAGGAGATTGAACAGAGAAACAAAGAGATCAGACTGTACATGAATCTGAAGAACGAGCCTGGAGAAATCGGGCGGTGGATTTCGGTACCCTTTAAGCATCCGGCCACCTTGGATACGGTCGTCATGGACGGTGAGTTGAAGAACAAGGTAAAGGCTGATCTTGAAGGGTTTTTGAAGTCCAAGCAGTACTATCACAGGCTGGGCCGCGTTTGGAAACGGAGTTACCTTCTTTACGGCCCATCCGGCACCGGGAAGTCAAGTTTCATCGCGGCCATGGCCAGGCTTCTTTCATTTGATGTGTACCATATTGACATGTCAAAGGTTGTTGACGATTCCGACTTGAAAATGCTTTTGCTGCAAACCACAAGTCGTTCCATCATCGTCGCCGAAGACCTTGACCGGTTCCTGATTGAGAAATCGCGGGCCGTGAGCCTATCTGGGGTCTTGAATTTCATGGACGGGATGCTCTCGTGTTGTGGCCAAGAACGTCTCATGGTGTTCACCATGAACAACGGAAAGGGTGAGGTTGATCAAGCAGTGATAAGACCCGGGAGGATTGATGTTCATATACATTTCCCACTCTGCGATTTCTCTGCATTCAAGAGTTTAGCCAACAGTCACTTGGGAGTCCGGGAGCACAAGCTCTTCCCTCAAGTTGAAGAGATTTTCCAAAGCGGAGCAAGTTTGAGTCCGGCAGAGATTGGGGAGATCATGATCTCCAACAGGAATTCCCCGACTCGCGCTTTGAAGTCGGTCATTACAGCTTTAAAAAGCAATGGCAGTGAGGGCAGCAAAGTCGGGCAAAATTCAAGTGATAATGCATCATCCGTCCGGCTGGCAGATGATGAGACGTCTGATCCTCAGCCTGGAAGCGTATTGTCCCGAGAAGGCATTCACACGGCTAGGGAGATGAGAAATTTGTATGGGCTTTTGAAGATGGGTAGCAGAAGAAAGGAGGATTCTGTGGATCTATGCTCGGCGGATAAAGAGGCCTCTCGTCATGGAACTTAAAATTAGTGCCTCCACTAATTCAGATAAGATATAAATTTACGTTTTCTATTTTATTTCACAGAATTAACTCATTTTTTTTAGGTAAATTAAATAAATAAATAATAACAACTTATGTATATTTATTAACCTGTCAGCAACAACGACCCATGTAATCCATCTCTGCTTCAAAAATACTTTTGCTCGCTACCCAGTGATTTTAAAGTTTGTTTCGTTCCACTCTTAGAAATCTTGCAGCCTAATGGGTCCCAAAAAAATACCCATTTTTGTACTTGACATTCAAGAATATTTGAAGCAAAAAAGTTGGCGGCAGGGGGACTCCTTGCATAATTGGTGGCATGCAACATTATAGGTTATTTATCTTGAACTAAATATCTTATTTCATATAATTTGTAACGGTTAGATAACAGTAGAATGATAAAAATAACTAGATAAATTGTGGTTCTATTTTACATTGATAAATATAAAGATAAATTATATTGTGATGTTATACTTATACAAACCGAACATTTATTATTGACTTGTCCTTGATAATTTGATAAAAAATTTTTACATAATAGTTACAATAACTGTTATCCTTTAGTTGGATGCCTCCAACAATAACATGGGTGTTTCTAAGGTAACATATTACTTGCATCAAAGGGTTTTATATCGGATACATCATGTTCTTGAAGGGATCGTTGTAGTTCATAAACTATTTAAGCAGATTTCTTTGTGCCATTTTTGACTTTTTTTTTTTAAATTAATTCAAACGAAACCGGTTGCATGTAATTCAAAAATTTTTAAAACTGTAGCTAAATTAAATTAATGCGAGAATAAAATTAATTAAGTTATCATTAATAATTTACTCGATATAACAACTTGTCTTATAAAAATATTATATCAATATTTATAGAATAAATTAAAAATAAAAGTAAAAATTTTAATTTTTAATTTTTAAAAATAAATAAAATATTTATTAAATATAATTACAGCATATTTTAAGTGATAAAATTATGATCTAAAGAATTTTAAATTGGCCTTCTTTTTTAGGTCTGATTGATAAGTTATTATAAAAACAGAGAGTACAACTTCTAATAATAATCTATATGGACAATCGGGGAAGAAGAAGAAGAAAAAAAAAAAAACCTCACACAAAGAGTGTTCAAAAAACGTCCAATTTGTTAAAAATCGCTCAATCCCAACCGTTGATATTAACACCAACCAAAACAGAAGAAAGCCAAAAAAAAAAAAAGAAAACCCGTTTTAATTTTTCCAAAAGCTGACTGCCCTTTTGCGGTTTGGAGACAGATTGGAGTTTTCAGAACTGCCAAAAACTGATCTAATTCCTCATAACTAATAAGCATTAAAAGTATTTAATGTGATGAAGCAATGTTTTGGGGCTTTCTGCATATACTAATTTTTGGGTTATATATATAATATGCTGATGAAACAACATTGAGTTTGCTGGATGTACTGGCTTTCTATCCAAAATGACATTATAAACTTCCCTAATTTTTGGTCAGCGGGAAGCTGGTTTAAGTCCTACTCTCCTCCACTGTTTCGAAGTAGCACTTCGGCAGGCTCGTTCTGCTTTTTAGGAGCTGACGTGGGAGATGCTGTTTCTGGGTGAACCACAGGATGTACAGAACTGTTGAGTCTTGACTTTTTGCAGGTTGTAGCCGATATTGCTGCTTGGAAGCTTGATTGTAATTAAAGCCAAAGATAAGTTTCAGAAAAAAAAAGTCCAAGCAAAAGTCCAAACCGTCTCAAATCAAATCACTCACAATTAATGTACAATCGATCAACGTATCAATTATTTAGGGGATTTGGAGTAGACATAATAGGATATTAATAATAATTTATTTCAAATTAAAAATAACTTTAACTCGTGATTTATAATAAAACTTAATTAAAAATCTTCAAATTAACTTATTATATTACTGTCTTTTGTGAAAAAAAAAATTGTAAATTATAAAAAATAATTAAATTTTTTATTTTTATGTAATTTTTTTCATAAAATATACTTTTAGACTTTAATATTAAAAAAATATTTTAATTTTAACAATATTTTAATTCTTAAATGTTTAATTAAATTATCAAATATAATTTATTTAAATTACAAATTATATCAAAATTATTTTCAATAATTTTTATAACTTTAATTTAATTTTAATCTGATTAATTTAATCGAACAAACTAGATAATTCTACTTATACTCTCACAGTTAAACGTGAGATCACACTCTAATATTAGAAAATTGTTTAGTTTATATATATATATATATATATATATATATATATAGAGAGAGAGAGAGAGAGAGAGAGAGAGCGAGATTAGAGACTTGGGTTCTGCTAAGCAAATTGAGCCAAGCAGCAATGCCTGACAATAATTATAATGTTTTATATTTTGCATTTTATTCTAAATTTTCGAAGATAACTATTTTTTAAAATTCTTACCACTAATTAAATGCAGTCCCTGTTTTCTCATATCGTAGTCTTCAAATGTGGCCTCGTTAGGCTACAATATTCATTTTGGGTTACTCCAGCCGCTGACAAAATAGGTTAGTCTGTCCGCAGACGTCATTTTTTTTTTTTTTTTTTTTGGTTCATCTTGTCGAGTCAAGTGCACATACTACATGGCATCGCGTGATGTACAAGTGACTTACTTGATCCCCGTAGACGCATCATTTATTTAGGATTTTTAAATTTAATTTAATATTAAATGCGAGAAAAAATTATAAATAATAAACATATTTTAAGTAAAATAAAAAAATAAATAATAAATTTATAAAATATAAAATTATATACATATATATATATATATATATATATATATAGAATAACGCATTTATTTTGTGTAATATTGCATTACAGCATACTGAATTGTTCTACCAAAGTAGAGTTTAAGGCCCAACCGAAGAGAGAAACCAAATCTAGAGTTGAAACTCGCATCACGTGTGCCAATGTCCAAATACGAGAAATCCTCCGAAAAATTAACCGAGGGACAATTTGCTCGAACAGAAGTTACATAAAAACCAAAAATCATAACCTTATTATTCCCATCAAAACCAACCGTATGTAGCTGAATAATTTCCAAGGCACAATTTCTGGTTCCGCCCCCTGCTCACAGCATTAATCATTGGCAAAATGTGAATGCTCCGGCTTCTTATTCATGTGTAGTGTAAGTGAAAAATGGTGGCTTGAGGTTAATTGTTGTCAACCAACTGAACAGACACGAAACAGAATATTTGGAGTCTATCATTATTCCCCACAACGGGGAAGAAACTACCGAGGAAACCAACTTGAAGCCACAACATCAAAACATTGCGGAATGCCTCAACGCAACTACTCTGTAGCCTGCCCAGGTTGTGAAACTTCGCTTTGTTTCAATTTTTCCAGAGCAGAGATTCGTCTGTCTAGCGATTCATGAAGGCCTTTCACCTGAAGAAAACAAAAGCAATATGTCCACCAATTAGTTTTCACAGGCTTGTGTCCCCCTACCGTGCCAATTAGGCGAGCAGTCTTGCCCGGTCACTGATTTTGATGCCTAGGCCTTGGCATTAAAAAGTAGAATAGGCCTTGGGGGAGGAAACTGTGGTCTGATCCTTAAAAGACATGCTTTTAGGTAAATAAAAATAAGGCGTGTATTCGATCATAATGAATTGGAAGGAATTTTTATTCACAAAGAAGTAAAATAGCATATTAAGTATCACATCTGCCAAATTGCTGAACTGTAAAATGCGAGCAAAACAACTACGCTTTGAGCAGTAACGTTAAGGGGGCGCCTAATGGCACAAGGCACCTTGGCCCTGGGGCTTTTATGCCCCAGGCAAGGGGCCTGTCCCCAGGCACAACTTACGGAGAAGTGCAAGGCAGCCTTTAGGCTCAGCTTGTGTGAAACAGAAGAGTTTCTGTTTCAGGGATATTCAGTTTTCAGAAAAGAGAAGAGTTTCCGTTTAAAAGAAACTCAACAGCCCAATAAAAAACAAGAGAAGGATAAGAAGATGAGACTGTAAGAACGTTAGAGAATATGAAAACTGAAGAAGCAAAACAGGAGATCCACCTATCAAGCTTAGTTTTTTTAGTTCTTTTTTTTGTTCCTCCTAAATCTCTCCTCTGCTCCCCCAATCCTCTGCATACCCTCTCCTTCATTCTCATGGCATCTCCACTGCTCCCCTTTTTACAGTAGATGTTTCACAACCTTTTTTTTAAATGTTGAACTGCCATGGTTTTAGTAATAACTAAATGACTCAGTCTATACAACTTAAGTCCATATATGTTCTGTTCCCGTGTAAAATATATGTAAGATTTTGCCTCAACTTCTTGCAACCCTTGACTTTTTATAAGGTCCAGACATGCATATCTATCTAGAAATATAAATTTATTTAGGGCCATAAATTATAAGTTCACAGTTGATCATCTAGCTCATAACTGCAAAATTTTGGATTGTCCATTTTGTTATGATTTCTATGTGTTTTCTGACTATATGAAATCTCTTCAATTTTTTTTTTGTTTTTGAACATTATTGCTTTAAAGGCACTGGGCGCTCTAAAGTGCTGAGGTCTTTTGGGACCTAGGTCCAAGGCACAAGTGTGCACTAGAGGGAAGTGAGGCACAACTTACTAAATAATAAAAATTGCTGAAAGAAACCTAAAGGAAAATTACAAATCAGACAAGAAAGTAATTAATTAAACTTAGAGTGCTTCACTTCTATGACAATAAAGACTTATGTCCCACTATCACATTTACAGGGAAACATTCAGAATTTTATTTGGAGCAAGAAGATTTGTGTAATATTTATGTTAAGGAACAAGGACCAAGGATTCCAATGGTATTCTGTTTCATTGCACATCCCCACCCATCCACCTGACCCACCCTCCATAGAAACCCTACCAAGACACACCTGATATCCCCATTAACACTCGGGAAAAGAAACTAGAACGAGAACCATGGTTCTCAATAACCATTCTCCTCCATATTTTCTTCCAATCTTATACCCAAACTTCCCTTTAAGATAAAGCAAACTTAATAGGTTGAGCAAGAAATATCATTTACTTGGAAAAAGTTAGATTTGACTAAAAATATTAACGAATTTAGCACTAACATGTAGAGGCAACAAGAAATTATCTTCAATGACATTAAAACTCCATCCTAAAAGAATTCCTATCTGAACAACCAATGCTTGAGGACAAAAATTCATGAAGCAAGCAACATATAAACAGGGCACACAATTTAATTTCCAGAGTATCACAATTGATAAGTCAGATTTTAAGTAACAAAAGTTTCCTCTGGACTTCTTCCGAGTGCCACTGCCTCTATATAGGACAATGCATCACCACTCATGAGTTACAATGAAACCCAAACCTTCATAACCATTTGGAAAGCAAGAAAAGTTCTACTGCACATTTCTAGTCTCCAAACTAGCACAAAGAATTTTCAATTTAGCAAAAGTCATCTTGATCATCCCAATAAACAAGGATGGTGTCAAATTGATGTTACACTCCACTTATATATCTTCTCTTTAGATAAAAAATTTGTCTGTCTAAAACCGTGTCAAGAAATTAGCATCATAAAAGAAAATCTGTAATTTAAGGCAAGGAATAAGAACACAAACAACTGCTATAAACAATGGAAAGCAAGAAATTAGTGGTGCTAAAAAGGATATGGATTCTACGAAATTTCAGAAGCTGCACAAGAGACACAATGATGCAATGTGTCTGCAGCAAGATGAACAAGGACAAGAAGAATGTCAAGATGCGCCTTCAAAAGTAATGAAGAAAACTAAAAAAGTCAAGGATAGGGAATGTGGGGTAAATCAAAAGCATTGGCTGGATGGTAACATTCCCATATGAGATAAGAAACATTGTCCTGGCTTATTTTGAGCCCGAATGCATTAAGAAGATTGAACAATGTGGCTAGCATGAAATCTAACAAGAGCAGCTTTGGTTTATGTTCGTTCCAAAATTCAAATTCCTCATTGTTCAACTCCAATGTATTGGGTTTTCTGCCTGCATTTAGGCAATGGAAAAAAGGCCAAGCCTGTGCGCGAAGGTCATCTCCAAAGTAGGAATCTTTCAGTATTTGCCCCACATCAGTGGGTCTAAGGATCTCATCAACTAACACACAATAAGGACGAGTTTCGTTTAGACATCACAATCTAGCCCTCTTGTGTAGTTACAGTTCCAAAGTAAATCAGAACCCTTGTATGGATCCAAAAAAATTATAAAAAAAAAAAAAAACAGCAATTACGCACCCAAATAATAATAATGATAATAATAATCACAAACATAATCTTAATAAACCAAAGGAGAAACGGGTAATAGAAAAACACTAATCAACAAAGCTAAAACACCACCGCATTAAAGATCGCAGCAACAACGCCATTTTGATTTAAGATTGCTCGAGCGCTTAAAAATTTCCCATTTGTTCAAGGCATTTGAGAAGAGCAATCCAACGCAAGACATTAATCCTTTAGTCCAACGCACCTGTTGAGAGATGGATCGATGGGCAACCTTGTAATCCTCGTATAGAACGTAAAACCCTATAAACGATGCCGTTGCCGCTCCCGCGAAGAACGACGCCAATCTCACCTTCAATACATAACCCATCTCTCTCTCTCTCTCTCTCTCTCTCTCTCTCTCGCTGCTTCCTCCTCTATGTTTTCTCTCTGTACTCTGCTTCCGTCCTTAGAAGCGCCCTATCTGCACCCCCTAAGACGACGTCATCTCTCATCAAACGATGTCGTATGAGTATGACCGATAGCTTCAAATATAGGTTTATCCGAAACATGTTAGCGTCAAAGATCAAGTAGCGTATGGCCATACCAAAATCGAAAACTCAAAAATTGAAAAACAAAAAACAAAAATAAAAATAAAACCAACAAATTTAGTGTGAACATCAAATATAATTAATACCGAGCGGTTTGGTTCATAATCCTGAATTGTAATGAAACGAAATCAAAAATACGATAATTAATTTTATAACATTTTTTGTCTACTCTAAAATTGTGACCAGATTTTTTGTCTTTTTTTTTAAATAAATCTCAATAAAAAAGCATAAAATTAGTTATAAAATTAAAACATAGTTAAATTCCCAAACGGGTAAAAGCATAAATAAAAATTATAATAAGAGATTATGCATAATAAATATGTCAAGCTGTTTGACAGCTGAATGAGGTGGTGATCAACCAACCGAGAATAGACGTGTTTGGGCTCTTGACGGACTGAGGTAAATTACACGTTTGTGGGTACTTAACCTAATTAATTCTCACTGCTCATTCAGCCAAAAAAATATATATATATATATATATATATATATATATATATATATAAAGGTTATGAAAATGATTTAAGAATAATTGAAGTGGCTCTGAATTATTTAACTAATTATTTAAAAAGTAAGTAGAATACTATAGATCATTAATTTAATTGATCGTCTCGTGGGAGGAGGGGCCGGAGTACGAATAGTTCGAAAAATTTCTAATGCGTATTTGAACACGCGAGGATATGACTCAACCATAAATATGACAATTTAAATAATTTACTTAAAAAAACATACTGATTTTATGTAAAAAATCTCTCGAAATAAAAATAAAAAAAATTAGGATAATGATCAACTCTATTATAATTAAATAAGTAAAATATATAATTTTAATTATATCAAATAAATTAAATAAATTTAATTTAATCTTAAGATAATAATCTAATCATTCAAATTTTTAATTCAATGATACCATAGACATATTTGTATAGTTTATTAACTTTGTCCTAGATAAAAGAGTAGAATATTACCAAAATTAAAAAATCTCAATTCTAATGAAAAATTTACTTTTACCGATCACAAAAATATAATTCAATTATTCACATAAAAAAAAAGCATATGTCCTTTAATTACTTTTAAAAAATTAACTTATTCGAATTATAAATAATTTTTCTATTATATGATTAATTAAAATTATATATAAAAAATTTTCTAGAGTATAGATTTACGAAAACTAAAGAGAATCAAGATTTACTGTACTCAAAATATAATTTTTATTATTCAAAATTAAGAACCAAATGTTATTTATTAATTATCTAAGTTTTAGTTTTATTGGACACCGATATTCTTTCCAAATATAAGATCAACAAATACTACCTTTTCATCTCTCTCTTTTAGTGGCCTTCCTTTTTTTATCTTTCTTTCAATAACTTTTTTCTTCTCTCATAACCGATTAATTAGGTTTTTCAATCAAAAGAGATATTTATACCTACTTAATTATTTTAGGTTATGACCCCTAAAAAACTAACATAAAATAAAAAACTTTGGGCTAAGCCCAACAATTCTCCTCCTTTCAACTATATAGAGATATTGATCATCCTAATTAATACACAACATAACTCAAATTTCCATCTTAGTAATATCTTTGTCATCATATCAATAATATTATCATTTATATGAATCTTTTCAAGTGTTAGCTATTTAAAATTAAGAACATCTTGTATCTAATGATACCATATGTCAATATATTTTGACTTAGTATAAAAAGTTGAATTCCTACCAAGATGGATAACACTCTAGCTATCACAATACAACATATAATTTGATTATTCAAAACTAAGTTCCTTTATAAACCTTTTTATACAAACTAACTCTTTAGATGTTCTAGTTATTACAATAAACTCTACCTATATAATAAACAATGCAACACACTTTTTCAATCGAGATTGCTAACTCACTACTTTCCTGCAAGTGTAATCATATAACCCAAAGTAGACTTTCTAAAATTAATATTACCTGTCATATCTGAATATATAAATTTAGTAAGAATAGACTAATTAATCTCAAAGCAAAGTTTTAAATCAGTGGAACCTTACAAATATTTCATTACCTACTTCACTGCATTCTAATAATATTTACTTGGATTTGAAAAAAACTAACTAACTGTGCCAACTACATGAGTTATATTAGGTCCCGACTACTATGCCAACTGCATAAGTTATATCAAGTATCGTGCACATCATTACATATATCAAATTGCTTATAATTAATGCAAAAAGAACTCTTTACATCTTTTTCTTCTCTTTTTATTATGGAAGGATATTTTTTAATAGATAATTTAAAGTATGCAATAAGAGGAATACTAACTATTTTAGCTTTATCTATGTTAAACTTTTAAAGTACCTTTTCAATGTACTACATTTGGGATAAATATAACCCTTTCTTTTTCCTATCAAGTGATTGACATGTCAAGGATCTTATTTACTAGTCCTAAGTCCTTCATGACTTACTTAACTCTTACTTCAACTTGTTAATTCTAAAAGTGTTACGACTAACAGTAAACATATCATTAACATAAAGTAGTAAAATAATAAAATTATCATCATTAAATCTCTAAACAAAAACACAATGATCATAAGTGATCTTTTTATAGCCTTGCTCCCCCATAATAGACTCAAGCTTTTTCTATCATTATCTCAAAGTTTGTTTTAAGTTATATAAGTTTTTCTTCAACCTGCACACATAATTCTCTTTTCCCTTCACCTCAAAACTCTATAGTTATTCTATATAAATTTCTTCCTCCAAGTCACTATAGAGAAAAATTGTTTTCACATCCATCTCATCTATCTTTAAGTCTTGGCTAATAGTCAAACTCAACACAACTTAAATAGAAAACATTTTCATCATCGGTGAGAAGATCTTTTTAAAGTCGATGCCTTGTTTCCAATTGAATCCCTTAACAACCAATTTGGTTTTATATTGTGGACATAAAGTATTTTTTTCTTACTTTATTTTGTAAATCCACCAATTCTTCAAAACCTTCTTACCTTTATGTAACTTTACTAATTCATAAGTAAAGTTATCATATAAGGATTTCATCTTATCTGTCATGGCATCTATCCAGTGGTGTTTGTGCTTACTTTCAATTACTTCTTTATAGCACTTAAGTTCTCCTCCATTAGTTAACATCACAAATTCATTAAGAGAGTACCAAGTAAAAAGTACTAGAATTCTATTAAACCTCTGTGGCTAAAATAAAAATAAAAGTGTATGCAGATGATTTTCTATAAGAACATCAATATCACGTACACCCTACATATTATGATCTTATTAAACATTCTCATTATTTTCTTAAATATCGCTATGAACATCAAAAGGATCACTTAGAGGTGTCTAAAGAAGTAAAACAATATTAACAGGATTATCATTGACCTTAGGAGTTGACTTCTTTATGTCTTCAATGTTTTTATCCTTAACAAACATAGTATCTCTACTCCTTACAAGCTTTTTCTCAACTAGATCATATAAATGGTACCTAAAGTTATCTTCACCATAACTAAGATAGATATACTGCTGAATTTTCATAACTTCCCTTTTTCATCTTTTGGGATATGAACAAAAGTCTTACAACCAAAAGACTCGTAAATAGTCAGAAGAGACATTCTTACCAAATCAAACTCTATCTAAAACATCACCTTGTAGTGGAACACTAAGAGACATAGTAATTACATGTGTCACTGTATTCAAGACTTCACCTCAGAAGGATCTAAGCAATTTTGCATGTGAGAGAAACCATCTGACCCTCTTAATCAGTGTATTATTCATCCTTTCTACTAAACCATTTAACTACAATGTCTTGGGAGGTGTCCTTTAGTGTCTGATCTCATACTTTATATAATACTCATCAAATAAACCACTGTACTCTCCATCATTATCAATACGGAGACATTTTAGCTTCTTACCAATCTATCTCTCAACAAAGGTATGAAATTATTTAAATAAATCAAAATTTTGATCTTTAGTCTTCAAAGTATAAACTCAAAGTTTCCTTAAATGATCATCAATAAAAGTCACAAAATAAAAAACACCACCAAGTAAGCATACTTTCGAAGGACCACACATGTCAAAATGCATTAATTTAAGCAATTATAATTACCCTGAAGGTAAGTGACTCCTAAATGTAACTTTATTTTGTTTTCCAGCCAAACAGTGAGAACACTTCTTCAAAATTTTATTCTTTATTTCTAGAAATTGGTTCTTTTTTGCCAAATAATTCATCCTTTTTTCACTCATGTGACTAAGTTGCTTTTGTCATAATTTAATGGAATTATCATTCTCTATTACATTTACAATATTTATGAAAATAATAGCTTTCATGAGATATAAACTGAAACATTTCCTCCTTCGTGCCATAATTAGGAAGCCTTTAGTAAGCTTCCACTGGTCATCACTAAAGGTACTACAAAAACCTTCATTATTTAAGCTTTCCTATCAAAATCAAATTCAAATGAATATTTGGGACATAGTTAACATCTCTTAATGTCAGTTGTGCTTTATTGTTAGTCTTTAAGCAAATATCACCAATGTCAATGACCTTTGTTAAACTATTATTACTTATCTTTAAAACTTTAAAATCACTAGGAGTATATGTTGTAAATAATTTTATTCTTGAACTAACATAAAAAGAAGTACCACTATCTATGACCTAATCAGTCTTATGTGATATTAAATTAATCATATCTTCATCATAAACAATAATGAGATCACCAGTACAAAAAATGGATGCAATAGTAACACAATCATTACTCATATTCTTTTCTCATGTTTATCACTGTTATCTTTATTTTCTCTCTTCCACTTATAACACTTTTTCTGAATATGACCCATTTTCCCATAATAATTACTTTAGATATTCTTGTACTTATATATTAACTTGCTTCGGCTCTTACTTTTACCCTTTTTACCATTTCCTTTTTCTTAACTTCTTCCCCTATTTTCAATAATTAAAACCTCTGATTTGGATAATGATAAACCTTAAGATTTTCTTCTCATCTCTTCATTCAACACATCACCCTTTACAAGTTCTAATGATAAAATACCATTGAAGGCATAATTAATGAGTAAAATGTGAAAAATCTCTTAAGAATCAAGTAAAGTAGCAAGTAATCCTAGCTTAAGAACCTTGTCATCAAACTTAATGCCCATGCCTAAAAACTGATTAATGAGACCTTAAAACTCATTCAAGTGATCAACAACTGAACTCCTTTCATTATATTTTAACTATATCATTTTCTTTAACAAAAACAACTTGTTATTATTAGACTTTGAAGTATACAAAGTCTCAAGTTTGCTCCATAAAATCCATGCATGTGTCTCATTACAAATATGATTATAAATATTATCATCAATAAATTTTCATATAAAACCATAAACTTGTTCATGCTGAAATTCTTATTCTTCGTTAGTCTTAGACTCAGGTTTCGTAGTAATAAACACTAACAAATGCAATTTCTTTACAAATAAGAGATCCTTCATTTTACTCCTTCATATATAATAATTTGTGTCATTCAAACAAACCAATTTATTCACATTTAACTCTATCATTCAAATAAACCAAATACACCAACTTAACTCTAATACCACTCTGAAAGGAAAAAGGGGTAGTTGAGTATGAATAATTTAGGAAACTTCTCCCCCTTGCTTAAACCTATAAAGAGATGATTAAAAAACAAATATAACAATCTAAATAAATCATGCAAGAGAATATATCAACTTTAAGTGGAAAACTTATCAAAATCAAAAAGGGAAAAAAAACACAAGACACTTTAAGCCAAAGGTCAATTCCATTATAGTCAAGTGAGTACAATAGAGGTACAAAATCTTAATTATATCAAACAAAGTGAACAAATTTAATTTGGACTAAATGAAAGACTAATGAGTTAAAAAAAATAGGTCAACTATATTCTGTCAATTATAACTCAACAAGTAAACCTTAAAATAGTAATCCAATCGTTCAAAATGAACTCCCAAATCTCTCCTATCAGTTATCTAAATTTTAGTTTAGTCATATTACAAATCAATATTCATCCACACGATTTACCAACTCTATCATAAATGAAAGAGCAAAATATTACTAAGATTAAAAGGCCTCGACTCTAACGGAAAGCCTACCCTTATAGATTATAAAAACACAATCCAATTATCCACAAAAAAGATATATGTGTTCTCCAATTACTAACCAAAAATCAGTTTGATCAGACTACAAACAATTTTCCGATTACATGATTGATCAAAATTGTACACATAAAATCACTCAAAATATAGATCTACAAAAATTAAAGAGAAGTAAGATTTATTATACTTGAAATACAATTTTTACTGTTCAGAATTAAGAATTAAATATTTTCTATCAATTATCTAAATTTCAATTTGATTAAACATCATCATCCTTTCTAAACCTAAAATCAAAGAATACTAACTTTTTCTCCCTCTCTTTCGATAATCTCTCTTTTTTTCTCTCTCTTTTGATAGCTTTTATTTTGTCTCGTAACCTAATAATTAGGTTTTTTTAATTAAAATGAATATTTATTCTTATTTTAATTATTTTAAGTTGTGATTTAAAAAATTAAATTAAAATAAAAAATTTTAAATTATATATTCACATAAAAAAGAGATCAACGAGCCTAACACTAAGATAACGATACTCTCGATGTGCTTTACCAATGCAAGATGCATATGAGTGGCGATTTATTAAATTTTGACTTGTCTCGTTTACCATGGGATAGAATGTTGTTCTTCAATTGCCTGCTTTAAGGGTCAAATCTTCATGTTTTTATTTCTTTTTTTTTTTTTCTCTCGTTTCGGTTTTTGACCATAAAGGAGTCAAATCTCGATCACCACAATATAACCGTGCACAAATTTAATGGTTGGGCAATCGAGGAGATCAAAGACAGAAAGAGAGGAAAAGCACAAGCAGTTGGATTTCAGTAAGCGTGTCTACACCTTTTTTTTTTGTTTTTTGGTTGCGCGAAAGGAGCGGTCGAAAAAGGTTAAAAAAAAAAGACGGATAAAGGCCGGTCAATCGCAATTACCCCATAAAGGGTCCAATCATGTAGCTAGGAATATTGGACGGGAGAAAGCAAGAATGGTGGGCCCCACGCGCCTAAAAAAATTAGTGTTTTTTTTTTAATAATTACTGTATATTGTTTTATATTGTATGATGATTATTATATATTATATATCATTTATTATAATTTTATTTTTTTATTAAAAAAAATTTACTTTTTAAGCCTAAGATTCAATGTCGGTTCGGGGTTTTTGGTACGTCCGCTGCCTACCGAACTTTTTCCCTGTATAAATACGGCTTCATTCTCTGACCTTCTTCCCAGAGACTCAAAAAAAAAAAAAAAGACTTTTCAGGCATTTAATGGTGTGTTAGAAAGTGCAGCAGCACCGCCCGCCACCACCAACAGCAAACAACAAAAACAACCCAAAACGAGAATCATACAGCGACAGCTTGTTTTTTAAGGTTGGGTATATATGTACGTATAAAAGGAACAGAGTGAGGGTACGGAGTAAGATGATGCAAGTAGCCGGCACGGTGGAGGTATTGGCAGAATACACAACGGCCCTCACATTTGTTACGGGGCAGCTACTCCCGCGGAGGCGCATCGTTGATTTCGTTCGAGAAATTAGGAGTTTTCATTTGTCTCTTCCTTCGCCCACCCCTTTTTCTGATCAAAGCTCCCTTCCTTACGTTGTTTATTTCTAAATTATCGTTATACTAATATTTTTGAATTTTAGGCCGATAAATTCTTATTTATTATTTTTGTTGCATTCTCTTTCTTTCCAAACTCTGTTGTACGATTTGTTGCATCTCTTATTATTATTATTATTATTATTATTTATTTATTTTTCTTGAATGAGATTGAATTCTTTGCTTTTACTGTTATTCTCTCACCGTCTCAAGTCAAATGGAATTTTCAACCAAACATCCGGCCGTAGACGTCTCGAAGATTGCGGCAAGCCTAACTTTTGACTTTAACCACAGGAGCGTCGGCCCAGTGGGCGGTGGCCGTGGAACCGTAGGTTCCGGATGCGAACAAAAGGTACCGTGTTGAGATGGTCGGAAACAAGTGCCTCCGTCGGGCACGTTTTGCCAAATTGCACGTTTTTTCACCGCTCTTGGTCATAATTGCCTGTGCAATTGGCTTATACGTTAGTGGCAATAATATATATTATCTTTTACGAAATGATGCGTCAATGTTGTACAAAAAAAATATATATATATATATATATATATAATGTGAAATTTCTTTATATCTATTTGAGGCCATCGTATTTTTATTTATGCATATTTTCTCGATGAAAATGTACCAAAATTAAGATATGCTGCAAATGCGATGCTCCCCAACTAGTCTGAAACTTCTGGGCAAGCTGAAGTTTCGCAAATAATTCAAAGGTTTGACATTGATGATGCCACTGCCGAGAATTTCAACGTGACAGTCTTGTTTGCTAATACTTGTACGATAAAATATTATTAATGAAAATATTATAAATAAAAATATTGAGAATAAAAACGTTGTTATTCAAAATTATATTTTATTTATTTGTAATAATAATAATAATAATAATAATGTAAAAAAATTTAGTAGAATTATGAATATTTAACTAAAATGTTATTAAGTAATTATTAATATATACAATGATTTAAAAGGTATAATTAAAAATTTGTCTTAATTTTAAAATTTTAATTATTATTTTTATAATTATTTAATATTAAATAAATTACTGATAAACACAACAATAATAATACAAATAATTAATTTCAATATCGCAAAATTTTGTCAGAACTATATATTGGCGAAAAAGTCAGCATACTTTAGCCAAAAAGTCAATAAAGATAAATATGTACCGAAACCGAAACAAAGATAATTAATTCGCCTTTCTGAAAAGAAGGGAAAGCCTTTAAATCTGTTGGCGGCCTCTGCTGTTCTTCCTTCTTTTTTTTTTTTTTTTTTTTTGAGAAATCTCCAGTAAGAGAATATCGGGCGTTGGTTTCAAAAACGTCACGTGAGATTGTCAGACGCAGGATGCGGAACTCGCAATCCTCAAAACAAAAAGGACCAATACTACAAGAAATAGCACAAGAAAATTGTTCGGCGAATTGATTCACATTGTCAAAAAGTTAATGCCATAATAATAAGTTCAAAAATTGTTGTTCATAAATTATTAGAAAAAGTCTATTTTCTTCAAAAATAAATATTAATTAAAATTTGGCAAAAAAAAAAAAAGAGAAGAAGTTGATAATAATTTGCAACTATGATTATTTTCAGCATTATGATTTATCAACTCAATTATTGTGGTCATAATAAATTTATGGCACCAACTTTATAGTTTCCGCAATAGAACCTTTTGTTTCCAATGTCTACTTTCTTGTAGGGAGACGGATAGATCGGATAAACACAATTAAAAGCACAAATAATAAAAATTGATTTAAATTAAATTGAATTAAAATCTAAACATCAAATATTAATTTTATTGTGTCTAATATTTATTGGTGTCCATTTGTTACGCCGTCAAACTTTTTTTTTCTTTTCACATTTATTTTTGTCTTTTTTTTTTTTTTGTGCATAAAATATTTGGTCAGTGAAATTTGACGGAGTCTAATAAATCTTGGTCAAAAAACGTGCACTTGTAAAACAGACAGAGCCGAGAGCAACCAAGAAATGAGACCAAAAAAATAAAACGAGGAAAAGGCGATAGCCCCACTTACCATGTCCAAATCGTAACCAAACTGAAATCAAACTGATTCGACAATTAAATCAAATTAGAATTGGTTCGGACCGTTCCAGTTTCAATCAAAGCTGTAAAAGTAATAAAATAAAATAAAAAAGACATTTCAGTTGAAGCTCCATCCCTCCTAAAACAACGAGCCACTGATTGAGCGCAGCCAATTCAAGAACTTTTTAACAGTCTCTAGACCATTCATTGGTTGAGAACGATCCCATTGTCTCCTATAAATACCTAATCCTCCTCAAATTCTCACAGCACTGTTCTCGCCGTTCCCTAAATCTCATATTCTCTCTCAATTACAATTAACATAAATTTTAAATAATATTTCCAATTCTAATTTTGACTTATTGCAAATTTACTTTGTTACAATATTCTTAGAATTATTTTTTGCAAATTTTTATTATATATATATATATATATGTTCAAATTCGAGCATCATTGTGATTTATTTATCAAAAAAAAAAAAAAAGACTCAAAATGCAGCAACGAGGAGAAGAGTAAAATTATTGAAGAATCTTGTATCTCCGAGGTCGATTTAACTGACATGGAATACGATTTGAATACGCCGGCCTTTTATTTTTACGATGGCACTTTAATTTCAGAAATTCAAGAAAGTCAATTAATCGACCGGGCAAGAAAGATTTTAATTATCGATATAATATTTTTGCACGAAGTCCATTCAAATGGTAAAATGAGGGGTAATTTAATTTTTCCATCTCATTTTGTCTTTGTCAAATGGAGATAAAATGATTAGAATGATTGTTATTTATTATTTTCCTTTTTAGTCTAAAATTACCAAAAATGATGCAATTTTCATTTTCAAAATTCCTAAAATTCTTTCATTTTTCAAAAAGAAAATTACAAAAATAAGAATTCTTTAAAAAAAAAAAAAACTTCAAATTCGTGCATTTATTCAACTAGGATAAGGGTGCAGAGAAGTCTCTTTTGGACATCATAACCTTTTTTTTTTTTCTTTTGTAGACTCCATAAATAATTAGAAAAGTGAATGATTTTTTTTTTCCTATGTTGAGCAACACATAAACTAATTGATTATTATAAACTGGATCGAATTTTTCAAATTTTCTTTTTTGCATTTACTTTGATGCGGCATAAGCATGTAAGAAGTTCTAAGAACGTCCAAGCGCAAGGGATCTTTCCATATGGATCGGTTTTGTCTACTACGGGACGCTGTCTAATATTTCTCCTAACTACGACGATGCTGGAGTGTGAACTCGGGAGGAGCACCAAAGCCGGCTGTAGGGTTAATAATGTTATAAGAATAAAGTCGGATTAATATTAAAAGGGTGCTTGAGATGTTAATATTAATTTTGAAGCATGTAACGAAAATTAATAATTTATAGTAATATCAAATTTTATAAAATTTTATGATATATTTATTATAAGTCAATTTTATATACATTATCGTCTTAATAATTACAAATACGGCTTATACAACGACTCGTAGAATTAGTCGCAATAGAGCTATGAACTTTTTGTAATCTCGGAGAATTTGTTTGACAGCTAGAGATTCTCATTTGTATAAAGACAAACGATATCTACAATAAGAGTTTTAAATGGACTCAATTAAAACTATTAAAATGAAAAAATTATCTCCGGATCGTGATTCCATGATTGCGTATCATCGCGCTATTGATGACCACTCATATGGTATTTGAGACTGAGCTTGAAGATTGCCAACTATCGACAAAATTCAATAATTTTGATATTTTCGATTGAATATGCACGTGGCATATTTTGACTTTTGGAGAATTTGTGTTTGATTCATTTTTATTTTTAAAAATAAAATTAAAGTTAAATATTTAGATTTGATTTGACAATTCATAAAAAAATAATACTTAATTTTTTTATAAAAAATTCTCCAAATTACAACTTCCTGAGCGCTTATTTCAATAATATTGAATGCTCCTAATTTTGGGAGGAGTGCACTGTTTTGTTTAGGAAAGAAAGGATAAAAAAAAAAAAGAAAAAGGAGAGAGAATCATCGAATTCATTGTTCTCAATTTTAAATGAAAATTATTAATTTTTCTATTTGATTAATAAAATGATAAATTTCTTTATATTAATTTTTTTACTAACACTAAATAATTTTAGTAAAATATTAAAGTTGAAATTATAGTAAATATTATTTTATTTCCTCCCACTTCCCTTTTTTTTTTTTCAAACACAAAATTGTTTTTTTTCTTCGCATTAATATTTTTCATACGTAAAAAAATGAAAAAAAAATTATTCCCTTCACTTTTCATTTCTCTCATTTTTCTTCCTCTCCCTACCCTTGAAACCATGGAAGATATATAATCTTTTTATACTAATTGACGAAACTTAAATTTTCATCAGTTAATTTTTCGAACAAAAAAAAAAGTCCATTAATTGCATACTAACAGTAGACATAGACGTCTCCACAAGTGGAATCACGAGGCATGTAAATACAACAAATGTCAAGTTATAATAATAAACAGTTATAAATGGAATCTTAAAAATTATTTGGGAAAATGTATTTTAAACAAGTATATGTTGGCAAGCCATTTGTTGTTGGCACATGTTGTACTTTAAACATTAAACAAAGGTTTAGCCGGTCGGCAATAAGGAGGAGGAGAATTTTATGTGTTTTTGTTACGAGCCTTTAAAAATGGGGTGAATTATCGGTATTGCCGGTGATGCACTCTATCATCACGTTTAAATCTGTTCGGAGGCGTTTTTCTTAATTTAAGGAAATTAAAATTGAAATGTTTTACTAAATTTTAAATTTAATACATCATAATTAAATATAACGAATTTTATTGAAAATTACTATTATTTGAATAATAAATTTAACCTAATTGAGTTATACCTTTATATATATATATATATATAACAATATTAACTGGCGTAAGCGAGTGGCAGTGCAGTGGGCTGTGGATAGAGGGGGGGCAATCGGCGATCATCTATAAAATCAGTGGCGGATCGCTCAGTCGCCTCCCAGCGGCCTCTCCTCTTCCCTCCGGCCTTCCCCACAACAGTTAAGCGGAGAACGTCTGTCGGCCGGATTGAAGATTCGAAATCCAGAACCCCCCCTCTCCTGTCTATTCGAGACATCCAAATAGCCAATCAGAAAGCCTGAACTTGAATGAAACGAATGTCATCGCCTTCTTCTGATAGTTTTCTTTGATCGATTCGGAAAGTTGGGGGGGGGGAGAGTTTAATAACAATCACAATCCAGATATGGGCTTGGGAGATAGAGATGCGGCGTCGGCGGTGGCGCAAGACGAATCGGGTGGCGCCAGAGGCAGCGGCCAAAGGTGGTACAGGTACAACTCTCCATTTGTACAGGTGACCCTCATAGGCCTTGTCTGCTTCTGCTGCCCTGGTATGTTTAATGCCCTCTCCGGCATGGGAGGCGGAGGGCAGGTGGACCCCACTGCCGCTGACAACTCTCTCACCGCTCTCTATACAACCTTCGCCGTCTTTGGGGTCCTGGGTGGCGGCATCTACAACGTCCTGGGTCCCCGCCTGACTCTCGCCGCTGGCTGCAGCACTTACGTCCTCTATGCCGGCTCTTTCCTCTACTACAACCACTCTCAACATCAGGCCTTCGCCATTGTGGCGGGCGCCATCCTTGGAGTCGGAGCTGGCCTCCTGTGGGCCGGAGAGGGGGCCATCATGACCTCCTACCCGCCCCCGCAACGCAAGGGCACTTACATCTCTCTCTTCTGGAGCATCTTCAACATGGGTGGTGTTATTGGTGGCCTTATTCCTTTCGTTCTGAATTACAATCGCACTGATGCTGCCTCCGTAAATGACGCCACCTACATCGGTTTTATGAGCTTCATGTCCGCCGGTACAATCCTCGCCTTGGCCATTCTGCCCCCCAGCCGTGTGGTACGCAATGATGGCAGCCGCTGCTCCAACATCGAGTACTCCAAGGTCACCACCGAATCCCTGGAGATTCTCAAGCTTTTTCTCAATTGGAAGATGCTTCTTATTGCCCCTGCTGCTTGGGCCAGCAATTTCTTCTATAGCTACCAGTTCAACAACGTCAACAAGGAACTGTTCAATGTAAGGACTCGAGGCTTTAACAACGTATTCTACTGGGGAGCCCAGATGTTGGGATCTGCCGGGATTGGTTACACTTTGGACTTCAGTTTCCACAGCAAGAGGAGGAGGGGCCTCTTCGGAATTGGGATTGTGGCAGTTCTTGGGACGGCCATCTGGGCCGGCGGACTTGCCAACCAACTCAGATACTCCCACGACAATCTGCCACCCTCTTTGGATTTCAAGGAGTCCGGTGCCCGTTTCGTGGGGCCTTTTGGGCTCTATGTCAGTTATGGGCTGCTTGATGCCATGTTCCAGAGCTTGGTCTACTGGGTCATCGGAGCTTTAGCGGACGACTCAGAGATTCTCAGCAGGTATTTCTTTTTTAATTCCGATTTTGATGACTATTCACTTGTTCGCCTAATTCTCATTATTCTTATTATTGTAAAAGGACCCTAAAAAAAAAAAAAAAAGATATTCTATTCATTCCACGACGATAATTAATAATAATGATTAATGATTGTAATATATGGCCAATCCGTGTGCAGGTATGTTGGATTCTACAAGGGAGTGCAAAGTGCAGGGGCTGCAGTTGCCTGGCAAATTGACAAGCATGAAGTCCCAATGCTTTCACAGCTGATTGTGAATTGGTCGCTGACGACGCTGAGTTATCCATTGCTGGCTGTTCTTGTCTTTTTGGCGGTTAAGGACGAAGACGGGGCTCAAGATGGAAGGGCCAAGGCATCGGAAAACCCTGTTTCTGTCTAGACAAAGACCGCTTTCAAGTTCCAAGTTCCCTTTTTTGTCTTTTTGTTTATCTGATTAACTCAATGCCTGTTTTAGTTTATGTGACAGCCGGCCTCATCCTTTAGTATATACGTCTTAAAAAACACCTGTAGTATGCTTACTTTTAACTCAAATGAATACTTTTCTTTGCCTTTCCTTATCCATTTCGGCCTGTGCTCTACGGGTGTGAATGAAACCAGAAAAACATACTTCCCCATCTTCGTCATCATCCAGGATGGCAGGACACGGCGGTTATAGCGTGTGGGACACGTACCAGAACTAGTGGCTGTTACGGCAGGAAAGGAGCATCATTAAAAGAAATACGTTTACCACCGCACCGCTTGTGATTTAATGTTTAGAGAATTTGGTTGTTGATATCCCGTGAATTCAAATGCTTATCAGAGTATTCGATTGATTCAAATGGACTTTTATTTTTCCACAATTTATACACTTGTTGGAGGTGCCATGAAATCCGTTCTCTTCGATGTTACTACTATAAGTTACTGTTCATGCCTTCTCATTTTTACGCCAAAAAGAAAAAAAAATAAAAAAGAAATACGTTTTGGTTGCACCCCAAAAAAAAAAACAGAGAGATGGGGGGCAGAAGAGAAAAGGGCAATCAAAATAGGCAGCTCTTTGGACGGCTTCGAGTTGAACTTTAGCTCGGTGCTCACCAGATTTAATGCAGGCTCTTTCTATATTGTAATTTACATCTACCCGGACTTAGAGATTGTCAAAAGTCTTCTTCATTTTTTTTCCCTCCTGATTTCTGTTCTGTTCTGTCAAAACAGAGAGACTTGAGCTGCACCGTAGTACATGGACGAGATTTATAGTATCTATCACATTATTAGCTAGATAGTTTTGCACGCTGAGGGGCTTTGAAGTGCTTGATTGACGGGGGTAATCGCACATTTTAGTTTTTGGCGATCGTCAATGACAATTAGACTTAATGGAGTCCTTTGGTAAGCGAGTTCACGAGTCAAGCTTGGTGTATGTCTCTTTTTCTCAATGGCTAGTGTATATTGTTGCTGATGTGGGTGCGGCGGAATGGACAGAAAACAGGACCATTAAATGCTTTAATAAGCCATAACTATAGAAATAAAATATTCTGGCTTTGGTTTTTGAGGATTGTGCGTGAGTATAGTAGAGGTGAAGTTATGAACTGGATCTCCGTTGAACTCTCTTAAGGGGCTTTTGGCTTAAAAAGGGTTAAATTTATTGAGAAATATGGATTTCTATGAATTGTTTCCAATCCTTTTTGAGGATTTAGAAGTTCTAAAGAATTTGCTCGATCTTTTTTTTCCACACACCAGCAGTAGCAATACACACTAGCCACTGTGAAAATACAAGCATACTCCAAAGCTTGATTCTACACTCAAACAAAATCACATGGAAGAATAAACTCGCATCTAAAGCCAAAGCAAAAAATATCCAGCATTACACGGACATGGACGAGGTCCATGCACGAAGATGATCCCCTTCTTTCTTATTTACAGTAACAACAACAATGACATGTTTACAACATGTACATAATAGAACTCCAACCCTCGAAATCAAAAGGTTACGACTTACATGTCCCACAAATAAAGATTTCTTTCAAAAGGTAATGACAAACAATTAATTGCAAGGGTTAATACAATGCACTCTCTACGGATCTTGCTTTGCCACCAAGGGGAGCCTCCGTCTGCCTCTGCACTGGGGAAGGCAAATTTATGACAACGATAACACCGTCAGAACTCCGAGTCGGTTGTTTTAATCAAGAAAGAACTTCGAGCAATTAGACTTACATTACCAACTCCTAAACCAATGGTATGAGCAAAGAACAGTTTATTAGGAAGATGAGGGCGATGGATGATTCTTCTTTTGTCCCCCCACAAAGCAGACTCGTGGGGAACTGCTCTAAACTAGACGTGCTGTTCTAAAGTCAACAGACTACAAACAATTCCAAAGACAAATAGGCAACGCCAACATTCATTACACGGACCTAAGCAATCCAGCGGGCAAGACATCCACCTTTCAATCTCAATCACAGAAAAAAATCATTTATCTTTGGTCAGAAGTCTCCATTAATCTACCATCGTGGCATTCCAGACCTCTGGAACGACGTTAAGGTAAAAATGAGAGGGGATAGAATTTTGACAAAAAAGACAACCACCAAAAAAAGGTCAAGATTCATCTTCTATCAAGAGGAGGAAAAAGACAAAGAAAACATGTGCATAATTCATCCGTGCCACCGGTCCCTGCCAAATTTATACCGTCCGAGGTAGAAACTCTGGTTTAAGAGCGCTGACCAAAAAGCCAACCACAATCTCCCGCATGTTTTCGGCCATCGGAACCATTTTCAACATTTAAGTAAAAAAAACTTTCATATCCTTGAACCGATTGGGCTAACGTGAGCTACCCATGACGAAGAAAAGGTTGAAGGCCCAACAGGGCAACAGTGGACTTCTCAATATTCCTATCATCTAATTCCGCTGCTTTCTAACCAAAAAGACAACCTAATCGCTGACGTGAGACCTAGAGACATAAGGTCAAGGTTTTCCAAGACCCCAACTTAAATCAGAATTAAGGTCATTCCCCATGTATCTGGCAACTCAGGCGCAGAAACCAATTTCGAACCAACTCAGGCAAGTTAATTGTAACTAAATCACCTTTTAAACAGTTTAATTATAATTTATTAAATTAATAATTTCAGTTCAATTTTCAATTTAAATTATTTTGATTCGATTTGATTTAATTTAATCATTTTTTTAATTTTAAAATAAATGAAGGGCTAGACATAATTTCAGCATTAATTAATTTCTCGAGGTTTACAAAAATTAAAATTCACATAATTCTACTATTTTAACCATGCCAGGTACCCCTCTATTACCTACCCCTAGGCACTAGGCTCAATCGCTTCTGGTTGCTGGGCAACTAGAAGTGTCGGCAGTTCCTTTAGTTGTGAAGACTTACGAAAATTCTGACTAATCATCGAGGCATGCCTGTTCAACCGCACTTGTTGAGGCAATGATTCCTTGAATATAGTTGGTGATGAGCGAAAGAAGTGGATACGTTTTTTAAAAACCACATCCACCATTTTAAAATATTAAGCTTTTCATTTATCTCATCAAATATATTTTTTTTTAAATTGTCAAATAATTATCAACAATTGTTATTTACACAAATTAAAAAAAAAACATGCCCACATAATAAAAAGTAAAAATAAGTCGCATAAAAGTATTAGATATATATATATATATACATATCATAGTTTTCATTATTATTAATTTTATTATTTAAATTTTACATATTTAGTGTTTTTTTTTTTTTTTTGGACTCAAGCGTAAAGTTGGACTCAAACCAATATGAACTTTGGTTGGGAAATGAGATACGAACATTAACCACGAATTTTATTATATATTTATATAATGAAATTCCTAAATTCTGTTGCTATCGTGGACACATTATATTATTGGGAGTTAGAAGTATTATAATAATGAAAAGTACAAGAAAATTTTGAAAATAAAAATTTTATTAAGAAAAATTTAAAAGTGAGATTTTTATTGGGAGGACTTTGAAAAGAAGAATTTTATTGAGAAAGTTTTGAACGTTTGGACGTTCAAACGTAACATGTAAATAAGAGGATAGAAAAAGAGCGATTTATTTATATTTTTTTGAAATAATATTTTAAAATAAATTATTTTAAATAGTTATACAAAAAATTCTGGAGAGACATTTATGAAAATTCTTTTTGAAAGTTTATGGACAATTTTAATATTCTTTACAGGAAGTGTTTAAATGTAAGTATTTGGTAAATTTATATTGAATAATAAAAGAGGTTGGGTAATCAGAGATTCAATCCAGTCTATTTTTATTTTTAAATGTGTTGGATGAATTGGACAAGAAATGTCTGCGTGGTATTAAGTCATCTAATCTTAACAGACGTATCAAAAACAATAACCACGTGGCCAATTGTAGAAAGCTTGTTAAAGCAGACAGATCCCTTCTCTTCTTCTTCCAAGCTTGCAATTGGAGCGACCAAGTCAATGTTTGTTCTTTAATTTCATTACAATCAAATGCATGGTTGGACAATAAAAAATCGCAGATTTTAGAACGTGAAATAAAGGTTTCCTTATATAAAGAAAACAATAAAAATATAAGTATTAATAAAAATGCACAAACCAAACCAAACCACCCTCCATAGTCTGCGGCATCTCTCAACAGGTCATGAGTTGAATTTCAACGATTTGAAACATTCCTTAGAAATCTTATAGGAAGTTTCCCATCTGGTCTGACAGGAATTTTTTGCATTCTTTTATTAATTACGGGTATCCCCACAAATAAGAAGGAACATTTGCAATTGGACAAACGAGCATGCAATGCAATTTTAACCCCATCTTCTTCTACGCACAAATTCAATACACGACACCTGTATCTCAAATGAAGATGCCGCCTTGTTAACATTTTGTCCGCAAACTCTTTCTAATCGGGTCAATTGCGTGCTTTTTGTGCATTTTTACCAACCCACAGTTCAAGAAGGTTTTAGTTTGTTAAATTGGGTGTGTGCTATTTTGGCTTTCTGTAACTTTCGCCCGAGTGTAATGAGATAGAAATGGAACTTCAGCTTTGTTAATTTCATCTACGTTTGTGATGATAATGTGAAAACGATAACCTTTTTTTGGATGCATCTTTTTTAAAATTTCTACCAACTTTTTCAATGCTGGATAAATGGTATTATTATTACTTAAGATATCAAGTGTTGCTCTTTGCATGAGTTGAAATTTGTTTATTTATTTGACACTCAATGGAATTCGTTTTCTTCCCGTTTGGAATATTAGTTAGTTTATTTGCCTGATGATTTGTTAAGATGGTGAAACATTATGGTCGGATTTTTTATTTTTGCCCGAAAAGTTTGAATTTTTCAAAAAGAAAAAGAAAAAAGAAAGAGTTAGTAGAATATAGAAAATGTCAATATAATATGCCATAAATTTTAAAAATTAGATTCGATCGACTATGAGATCAAAAACTTATTAGATCGACCATTGATTCGGTTCAATTGAATTTAACAAAAAAAAAAAAGAGAAGAGAAGACATTGAATTTAAAAAAGTCGTTTACCTCAAATTAATCTAAATACTTCGACCATCTAAATTAATTGAACGAGTTTAGTTATTGCTCTTTTTTTTTTTTTTTTTTGTTTTTCTTCTGCAGCAACATTGTATGCAGTTGTATCATTGCATTAAAACTAATTATATGTATATGTTTAAATTTTATTTTAATAATATTTTATTTATTTTTATATAATTTGAGAATATTATATATATATATATTTAAAAAAAAAAAGGATCTGGCAAATGTAGCCCTCCACCTTGGGTCTAGACCAGCGATTTAAGTTAGCTAGCTCCTTGTCGGAGTAAGGGTCTGGCTTGATTTTAATGATTATGTAATATGTGACTTTTTACGAATGCAAAAACCTAATTTTTCTTTCTTTTAATTTATAAAAATAAAAAACCGGTTTCTCTATTTCTCAGACGTCGCGTCTTAAAAACCGCCCAGCCCTTCGGCTCGAGGGGAAGAAGGCAGACGGGCCGCGATGCGAATTAATATTGTTATTTAAATAAATAAATGGAGCTTCTTCTGCGAGACAAATTAATATAATTTTTGTTTTTTCTTTTTCTTTCTATTTCACTTGCAGAGAGAGTTCTTCAACAAAAAAAAAAAAAAAGAGAGAAAAAAAGGGAATTTACAAACTGAAGAAGTCATCACCAATCATCGATTCAACGTAGCCAGACCTTTCTTGTCATCAACGAAAGCAATCAAAAGTTCTAATTTTTGGTTTTTTTTTCTTAAATTTTTATATGAATTTGGCCATCACTTTTTGCAGGGAGAGAAAATGGAGAACTCAACTCAAGAATCCTACATGAGATCCGAAAATTGCATTACCTATGAGTCCCCGCACGCAATCTACTCCGTGGCCTTCTCTTCCACTTCAGTGGCATCTCAATCCCACGGCCACGGCCACCGTATGGCGGTGGGCAGCTTCATTGAAGACTGCAGCAACCGGGTGGACATCATTGATTTCGACCCAGAAACGCTGTCCGTCAAGGCCAACCCATCCATCTCGGCGGAACACCCTTATCCGCCCACCAAGCTCATGTTCCGCCCCAGTGGCCCCTCCTCCCTCGCGAAGTCGTCCTCCGCCGACATCCTGGCATCTTCCGGCGACTTTCTTCGCCTCTGGGAGGTTGGCGACGCCTCCATCGAGCCCCTCTCCGTCCTCAACAACAGTAAGACGAGCGAGTTCTGCGCCCCGTTGACCTCTTTCGACTGGAACGAGGTGGAGCCCAAGAGAATTGGGACTTGCAGTATTGATACCACTTGTACCATCTGGGATATTGAGAAGGGTGTTGTGGAGACGCAGCTGATTGCGCACGACAAGGAGGTCTATGACATCGCCTGGGGGGAAGCCAAGGTTTTTGCCTCCGTTTCCGCAGATGGGTCGGTCAGGATCTTCGATTTGAGGGATAAGGAGCACTCCACCATCATTTATGAGAGCCCCCAGCCAGACACCCCTTTGCTTAGACTTGCCTGGAACAAGCAAGATCTAAGGAACATGGCCACCATCTTGATGGATAGCAACAAGGTCGTGATCTTGGATATTCGGTCCCCAACGATGCCTGTTGCGGAGTTGGAGAGGCACGGGGCCAGCGTGAATGCCATTGCTTGGGCTCCCCATAGCTGTAGGCACATTTGTTCCGCTGGGGATGATGCCCAGGCCCTCATCTGGGAGTTGCCTACAGTGGCTGGTCCTAATGGCATTGATCCCATGTCCATGTACTCTGCTTCTTCAGAAATTAACCAGCTACAATGGTCCCCCGTCCATCCTGATTGGATTGCCATTGCATTTTCCAATAAAATGCAACTTTTGAAAGTTTGAGGTGCAAGTCTAATAACAACATTTATCCTCTGCCCCGCCCCTGCTGTTTCTTTTTTTTTTTAATCTATTCTGATGTCCTCTTTGTCTTCTCACTTTTCTTCTCTGTTTTGTAAATTTCGATCTTTGCTTGCCTAGCACGAATTCAGATTAATTCTTAGCGTTGCTTGTTTTAAGTTGTTCTCTTGCTTCTCCGACATGATTTTATTGTGGATATAAATAGCATTGTTGTTGACAGTGCTATGTTGCGAGATGTTCCATTGCATAACGTTCTATCTCTTTATCAAGTTGAATGACTTTTCCTTTAGCATCTGTGTTGTTCACTTCTATGACCGGAACTTACCGGAATGTTTTTCTACTTGGATTTTGGGTTGAGTGAGTGATTCATGCTGGCATAAATGTGGCTCTCATTTCTGTTAAACATTCTAGTTCTTGTTTGATACCTGCTTGATTTATGTTTGGGATTCAGTCAGTGTATTCAATCTTACCAATGGTTGTTTTCCAGTGGTTTTGCTTCGCAGAGTGAAGCCTACCATACAAGTCACTAGGTAACAGTTTAATTGCTCGTGAAAATTTGGAATGAACTGCCCCTCTTTTAACAACTTCGTACCCGACTCAATAATTTGAGCTACAGACTTCTACTTTACATTGCATTCTGTTTGATACAATTCTGAGCATTTATATACCACAAACTCAAACTTTAATCCAGGTGACAAAATAACTTGAGGTACTCAAACTTGTACTTTACATCACGTTCTGTTTGATACCAGTCTGAAAATTTATATTCCACAAATTCAAACTTCAATCCAGGTGACAAACTTGGTAATTTTCGAGCAATCACCACACACTCCTCCTTACCTCACCCACTGGCCTTTATCTTTTCTCTCAACCCTTAGTCATAGAGTGTCAAATGTTTGCTCAGTTACTCCCCCCCATTTTTTTCTCTTCAGTCTTATTAACCATAGTCTCCTTGTCCGTGTTCTCTTTCATGACTGTAGCTGTTACCGTATTCCCAAACACAGATATTGGCTGACAAGCTGTCTTAGGCTTTCAAACTAATCAAATTTGAATGCTCCAGTTAATGATATATTCGCCATATTTGTTGTCTGATTCATTGTCTGCTTCTAAAAGTGAATGATTGCTAATGACGAAACTGGAGCTTGTTCATAGTCACCTGTATTTGATCATTTCATATTTCTGTCAAGCTTAGATCTCCATGTATTGCGTTGTGGCAAGATTTACTGGTGGAATGCCGCTGACTGTTTTTGTTTTTTTGGCAACTTGATTTGTTATCATCACATTGTAAATATATCAACGATTTAGAATTTTTTAATACTCCTTTTGCTTTGTCTTTCTACTATTGGCTCTAGGCTCAAATAAAGGAACTCAAATCACAAGGGGAATGATTGAGTAGCGAAACTGTTATAGATGCTCTTTCTGAATTTGTGAAGAAGGAGCATTCTAAAAGGGCAAGGCTCAACGGGAGAAGTTTTAATTGCACTACAATAAAAGGAAAATCAATTGTTGAAGATGATGTGATAGTTTCAAGAGATTTTTGTGTAATTTATTAGAGAAAATGTGGAAATTGAGATAGAAAAACAAAAAAAATTTGAAGCTCACACAAGAAAATTGTAAGAAGAGATAGATAGAAGTGTAGGCGCTTTGCAATATCTTAGCATTTCAATCCAATGTTATTAAATTTATCGCAACAAGATCTTAGGTTGAATATAACTTTTTACATGTCTCCTATATGTTTTCCTTTAACTATTTTATTTAGCGATGCTTTTAGTGTTTCATGTTAAGAAAATTAACTAAAGAATCATCTATTTTTGGTAGACACTTATGGTCTATAAGTTCAAGTATTCCTCCAATATGTTAATATTTTGTTTTCTAGTTTAATTAATCAACGATCATCACCAACTTTGTTGAGAACAACATGGAAAATCAGTTGAGGGATGTTTATTTTTGCTTGCTTGCTCTGTTGTGTTTGGTCCTTTTTAGTCACTTTTGGTCCTTGATTGGTTATTTCTGTTCTTAATTACATTGTCTCTATCTAAACTCATTCCGTGGCATGATTTCTTCCCTTACACTCTCTGCTTGATCTATGTACAGTATAATCCCCTCTATAATTTATAGTTCAAACCAGGATGCACGGTCCATTTCCTTACACTCGTCTGCTTGAACAAGTTACACTTTGCATCATCTTTGGATGTTTCACAACTTTCTTTTTCTCTGCTCCATAAAACTCTCATATTATATAATTGACTAAGTACTTAGAGACGAATGGTCTTGAACTTGTAAATAAAATTTCATTGTTTTATTCTCACTCCAAATACACGGTTCTATCATTGATGATGATTCACTTATGCCCTTTTTATTTATCTTATTGTGGGATAATGATAATGATGACGAAGATGATGATGATGAAAACTAAGGAGTTTGTAGTTAAAGTTTGTTTTTCTATCTAGAAAATCTAGTACTCAGCATTTATTTGATCTAATTTGTGAATTCATGATTGTTACAATATAATTATATATGAATATTTGGTAATTTCATTAATGACGTTGTTAATAGATTATATTTTAGTACTTAAATAGTAAAAATCATGATTTGTGGCTTAAAATATATGTGGTGTATGGAAAAGTGCTGGTTATTCTGTAAAAAATTATTGTTTATTCAATAAAAAATCGCTGCATATTGTGTATTAAAAAAGCATTGCATATTTTTATAACTACCGCGCAAAGACGTGTGTATTGGAAAAGCGTTGCGTATTCTCTGAAGCCGACGGATGAGGATTTATTAGGTGTACTGGAAAAACGCGACGTATTCTATTAAACCGCTGCATAAACAATGTATAAAAAACCATTACATATTCCCCCCAAAAAAAAAAAAACCTCTGTATAAAATATTATATCAGTTTGAACATCGCTAAGTATTCTGTGATAATCACTCGCTGCATAAATATAAATTAAACTGCTGCAAAGCGTTGCATAGAAACGATGACTATTAATTAAAAATTGTTGCCTTAAAAAAAAAAAAAAAATGAAAGCGTTTTCGTAGATGGAAAACCGTCCCGTATACATACTATAACCGCATAAAAGTCTTTAGGCGGCGGTGTTTTGGGGTAGCAATAAGCCCACAAAATCGTTGACTAAAATTATTTAGACTCTGATTTCCTTTCTGTTAGTCAATAAATGTCTACTGCAGTGAATGGAAGTCACACGACTTAATGTATTTTTATTTTTTTTTATTTTAATAATTTTATTTATAGAAGAAAGACTTCTCTGCGAAGACAACGATTGAGATGACACTTCCATCTGTGTTGTCTTTGCCAACAACATTCTGTTCAGTCAGCACTTTCTGGTTAGCCTCCGAATGTCCAATCTTGGATTGGTCCTCTGCTAGGATGTTTTAAAGTAGACACGGATGCAGCTCTTTTCTCCCTACTCGCGGTGGTGTTGGAGTTCCCGATTAGAGATGATGAAACAGGGAGGTTAGTCTTTGCTTTTATCAACATCTTTCTAGGGTATATTCATGGTGGGAGGTTCTTGAACTAATGGGTGCTTCACCTGGAAGTTTAGCTCGCTGCATCCATGCTGCTGGGTAAAACATTATTTTGGAATCTGATGGCTTTCCAGCTGTGCTTGCGGCGTACAATCCGCACAAGGAGACTTTCTGGTTTATATGATGGCTGTTGAGACACGAAGCTGCTCTTCTCTCTTTTGCAGTTTCGTGTCCAGCACGTACGAAGGAGTGCAAATAAAATTGCTCGTTCTATTGATGTAACTATAGATGAGACAATACGCTTAGAGCAACGGTGGATCCACGTTTTGGTAAGTGGGGACAAAGAAAAAATTATGTATTTTTATCAGTAATTAATAATTTTAATTTTAATTTTAAAATGATGAGAATGAAATTTATGAAGTAAAAAAATTTATTTTTATTTTAAAACTCTCGAATCAATAAATCTCTTGATTAAAAAAAAAAAAAAATAATAATAATAATAAATTGCACTGTTTAGGTAAGGTTAGTGCTATTGTTTCATTGAAAATTCAATTTGCTTCCACTAAAAATTCTCTCCTGCCTCCACCAAAATACAATTTTGTCGCGATACTTTTCAAACTAAAATTAAAACTATTTAAAAAAAAATTGTGTTATCACAAATTAAAATATTTTTATTTCAATTCATTTAAGTTTACCACATAATGCACACAACCTTAAAAAAAAAAAAAGTGTTATCTTAAAGGAGAAAAATGCAAGCTCAAATACAAAGACAAACAGAAAGCATCCCCTTCTTCTACCTCTTCCCAATTTCTTGCAATCTTCCGGTAGGGACACGAGGAAGATGAAAGCCCAACTGTCCAAAGCAGTCCAATGCATCCTCGCACAAACTCCACCCACCCCAACCGAGCGCCCATGTGCCGAACAACCTGCTCTTTGTCTAAGGTAAATTATGGATACAAGAGGCAATAATTGAACGAGAGTCCACACATTTACAATTATAATTATCAATTATGTATTTATTTTTTTATATTTAAAATACAATTATAATTAATAAATAATTATAATTAAGGAATATAAAATCGCATATAATTTTGAGTTCAAACTTATACCCATGTATTGCAATTCTATGAACTGAATTCCAACTTGCAAAATTGTTTAGATTAGCAAGAGGTACCCGTGCAAGTCTCATCTTTATTAGCTTGTAAACTGAACGCGATCCTTTCAGTTTAATGCATTCTTACAATCAAAAGAGCCAAAAAAAAAAAAAAGATGAACCGTATAGGAGAACCGGAGCAATCATGGAAAGCTGAAAAAAAAAAGGAAAAGAAAAAGAAAAAAGGCATCGGTTCGGCCACAAGAGCCATGTAATAGTGAGAATATAAAGGCAACGTAGGTAGAGACATTATGTGCGGAATGTTGGTGAGAGAAGGTCCAAAAAAGCACAAACGGACGATCCAAGAACAGTCTCCCTTCTCTCTCTCTCTAGCCCCAAAGCTCACCTTTATCCACGGAAGAATCATCTATCAAAATCAATAAATATATGCATTTATATATATATATATATATATAATTACAGTCTAGAAAAGCAAAGGCCGCTCTTGTTCTACCCATTTCTTTTCTGGATCAACATTGCAGAGTTGTCTTCATCTTCTTATTATTGTTTCTGCTGCTCTTTGTGTGTTTGTTCTGCTCTTTCTTTTTTCAACAATGGAAACCGTTTAAGAAAGGGCAGGTATGTTCTGTTCAAGAATTTTCTTTTTTCTCTTTTTTGGGTTTCAGTGTATTTGGATTAAATAATATCTATCTGGGTTTCGGCCAGTAAATTGATTCCCTGACTAAAAAATAAAAAATAAAAATCATCACTTTATGTAACCCCACCAGGTAAAAAGATCAGAAAGAAGAGACATTTACGGATAAAATCTGAAGAACGCGGTCTGAGCTAGAGTGTGTGTTTGATCATGGCGGTTGCTGAGAATGCTGATGCCAAAAACGGGACGTGGGGTCAGAATTCTGACAGCAGTCCAGTGTCATCGGAACCAAACGATCTTGGAAGATCAAAACCCAGAAATGGATCAGTGATCAGAGGTAAAGAGACCAAATTTCAGAGCCAAAACAATGATCAGAGCGTTCACAACAAGTGTGAATCCCAAGAAAAAGCACCTGCAGCTGCTGCAGCCACTTTAAGCAATGGCATCCAGATGCAGACTGGGTTTGATATCATTCAGATGCAGATGGGAGCAAGGTCTGGTGGATTTGGGGCACATTTGATTCCAATCCCTGGTTCTAATGGGGTCAATGATATGAATGATTTGGTGGAGACATTGTCCAAGTTGAATCCCATGGCTGAAGAGTTCGTGCCTCCTTCGCTTGCTAACAAATATGGCTATTTAGCTAATGGGTTTGCAGTGCAAACTAATCATGGGAACGCTAATGGACATTCGAACCGAAGGGTATTCTCGATTTTATTACTCTTTAAAAAAGGGAGAGGTGACCATGTACATTTTATTTCCATCTGGTGATGTAGCTTTGCAATGCAAAGAGAAAGATTATCTGGGATTCTGGTCCATTTTTCTGTTTTGGTTTATCTTTTAGTTCCTTTATATTTGGTATCCGTTTGGTTGTCCCAGAAGAAGAACACGTTCAATCAAGGGAAGCGAAGGTTGAACGGTAGGACTGGTTTGGCTCAAAGGGAGGAGATAATCCGAAGGACTGTGTATGTTTCTGACATCGATCAGCAGGTAAAACAGTTTACTTGAGCTCTTGTGTCTTTATTCTTACTATATTTCTTTCTGTCTTAGTAGTCCATAATTCTTTGATATTGAGTTTATTGTTTCCCAATGTTTGTTTATAGGTTACTGAAGAGCAGCTTGCAGGCCTCTTTGTTCATTGTGGACAGGTATCCAGTTTCACTTTGCTCATGCATGCCCTTTTCATATTGATTGAGTGAATTATATATCTTATCGGTCGCATTTATTTTATTCTAAGGAAAAAATTTGTTGATTTTCCTTCTCCATATTCATGGTATGTATTGTATTTCTGATTGGTCTCATTCCTTTTATTTTTGGGACAAAGGTTGTTGATTGTCGTATATGTGGTGATCCTAATTCTATTCTCCGCTTTGCTTTCATCGAGTTTACTAATGAAGGTACTGTCAATAACTTAAATACTCTGATAGATTTTAGTTGCTGTGTTTAACTGACTAATTAATATGACCCCAGGAAGTGCAAGGGCTGCATTGAATTTGTCAGGAACTGTGCTTGGATATTACCCACTAAGAGTGCTGCCTTCCAAAACAGCAATTGCTCCTGTTAACCCAACATTTTTGCCAAGGGTGAGACATTTTTGCTGATGGAAAAACCCTTTAAATTTGCTTCCAATTTTGGATACACAACCAACAATAAAACTTTGCTTGACTTAAGACTTCTTTTTTATTTTAAAGAACTTTTTTTTTAACAAACTACCTAGCTTTTCATGTCAGCCTTCACATTGCTATTATTATCATCTGTTTCCCTTGTTAGTCTGAAGATGAAAGGGAGATGTGTGCAAGAACGGTATATTGCACAAATATTGACAAAAAGGTAATATTTAAAGTTGCATAAGTTCTTTTGATTGATTTTAATGACAAATCTGGTATGTCTTTTTTTCCCGATTCCTTTCTTCAATTAATATAGGTTACTCAAGTGGATGTCAGACTCTTCTTTGAAACCATTTGTGGAGAGGTTTGTCATTACAATAATAAATGACCTGAAAACATTGCTCATCCTTGTATTATGAGTAATACCTTGTTGGAAATCTTTCTGGTTGTAGGTCCAACGCTTGAGGCTACTTGGAGACTATCATCATTCGACTCGTATTGCTTTCGTTGAGTTCACAGCGGTAATTGCCCATACATACTAGTTTTGCCCAAAAGTTGAATTTCAGAAAATTTCTTCTCATAAGATGTTTGCATTTCTCCACCTTATTATATATTTGTGTCTTGTCTTTTAGACTGCGTGTGATCCTATTCAATAGTTGTTTTCCAAGAATGATATTTTTTTTTGTTTAATAATGTGAGGGATTTAAAGTTTTGTTTCTTATTAATGGAGGATTTACAGGTTTATTATTTATGAGATCCATGTAAAATCAGCTTTTCTCCTTGCTAAGTTTTATGCAAAATCTAGTGGTTTCTTGATTTTGCACTCATAGGATTTTTTGGCTTCCCATTTAAGAAAGCTGAATGCCCAGGCAAATTGAAGTTTGAGGTTGCATTGCCCTGCACCCAACCGATTAGGAGGATAGATGCTTCTATATTGTCATATCACACAAATATCCATGTGCACAAACTTATCCTTGTGGCATTTCAACTTGATACCATACCCATTATTAATTGTAATTAATACATTTGATCCTTTCTCAGACTCTGCAACTATGGAAGCCTTGTGTGCTAAGGCCCTTCTTTTTTTATTTTATTTAATTTTGTTGTTATTTGTCCATCATTTTGGTGCCCAAAACTAATTTGGTCCTGGTTGACTAGAGCTCTCATTTTTGGAAAATCAGAGGCAAATGTCCTGCATGCAATGAGAAGGTTTAGTCTTAATTTGTATGGATAAGTTTTTGGTGTCAACTCATAATCATTTCAAACATATTGAGAATGGAAAAATCGGACATTGTTAAAATACAAAAGCTGTTTTGATTTTGTTTGACATGAGGTCATGTCAAAATGAAAGTCTGATTTGTCCATTGGATGCAGTCAGACATCAGTACAAGGTTTAAGTCTGAGGGTATTATTCGTAGACTTCAAGATGTGGGAGAAGGATCATGGAGATTGAATGTGGTCTTTCTAATAAATCATTTGATTTTGAGATATGCCATTGCACATGTATTGCAGCAGATATCAATGTTGTATGTACCATTACAATAAGTCCATGGAGAAAGTCAATTTAATATGAGTTATGGAGGTTCAGTGATGCTAATCAAGCTTCCCTCTTCGATTCATTTTTAGAATTATGTATGTATATATAATTAAAAGAAATAAAAAAAAGAAGTAGACGCTAGTTTTGATATAGAATGAATCTAGTTGTATAGGGAAGGTGGAAAATGCAGTTTTGCTTTGTTGGTATTTAAACTTTATCTCAACTTTCTGTCATATTGGTGTGGTGGTTTGAACTTTTTATGTTAGGATTTGCTGTGTACTGAAAATGCACTTCTGATATCTTCTAACATTTCTAGTTTTGGTGTTTTCACCTGGGTTACTGAATTCTGATGTCCCTATCTTCTTTTCCTCTAAATATTTACTGTCAGTTAAATTGCTAAACTATATTAGTTTAGAAATATACCGTAATCACAGAGAGTTGTGTAGATAACTAATTGATAAACATATGTTCTTGAACATAGTTATAACACGTGCATATTTTGATGGACCTGGCATTGATGATATAAAAATCATGTTCACAATAAGATACAAACTCTTAGCTTCTATTGGCATTAATGATCAAATGGAAATAAAGCTCCCAACAGTAATACTGGAGACATGATATATTTGGAGCTTCTGAATCTAGGGGCTGCCACAGGATCCAAAACCTTCTTCCTTCTTTTTAGCCAAATAGCTATATTTTAGTTTTTGTGGGCTTTGTGGCATTCAAAGCTATCAAAAGCTCCCACGTCAAAGCTGCAAGTGTGACTATCCATAGCCCAAAAGGCAAATAGAACACCCTCTGTATTTCACAGTATTATGCTTTCATCTTAGGGAACATGTATCATGGAAATTGATCTAGCTAAATTTGATAGATATTTTTCGTATATGCAATAACTGGATAAGTGACCTCCTTTATGAATATATGGGCAGCACTTGTCACTATGTATGGCTCCCTATCAGGTGCATGATTGTGCTTCTGCAATATACCTAGGGTGCCATGCCTCAAAAGGTTGGTTAGAGAGTCTGTGATTGTGTGTGGTTGCTTCTGCAATATACCTTAGGTGCCATTCGTCACAGGCTTGATCTCAGTTCTAACTTGGGCTAAAGCCATTTTGGACATCTTAGAAAATCCCTTTGCTTATATATGAAGAATCTAGAAGAAAATATATTTTTGTTATCAGAATTTTATTGAGATATTTTGTGTTTATGAAAATATTGTTATCTGATTGGTTTGATGTCTTATTTAGTTAGTAATTTATTTGTTTCTTTTATAGAATCCTATATTCCTATATTTTAGTTAGCTAGGGTCTGGGGTTATTATCTTTGTAATTGACAAAGGTTAGTTGATGAATTGAGCTGATGTTTTCGGTTGTTTTGAGACTTGTGAGCTGTGTCCCTTTCCCTCTAAATTCTGTCTGGTTTTCTCCCCTTTCTTCCCTTCTCACATTTCTCAACCGAGTGGCTCCAATGCTTTTAAAAATTGATGACAACTATTAGAGATTTGGGTTTTCGATGGTAACACAGCTGAAATGGGTCACAATTTTCCGTGGAATAAATGAGGGCCTGTTCAGCTGTAGAGAAGTGTTCTCTAGTTTCTATTTCTAGTGTTCACCTTTATCAATTTTCTATGAAAGATTTAGACAAATTATAAATTTCTTCAAATCCCGCATTATCAGGGGAAAACAAATAGGGAGAAAAGTGTATACTGTAATTATCTGATATATTTTAGTCTTAAGAGCTCAAGGGCCAGAAACACCTGTTTCCCAAAATTCCAACTTATCACAGAAAAGGTAGAAAACAAATAAAAGATGTTTTGGAAAGCTTAGTTGTAGTTGTAAATTTAGAAAACTGGACTTGTTGCTTCTCAATTAGGAAATTATTATAAATGGACACATCTCTGTTTTCTAGATTCCAAGGTAGAATTTTCTGGAAAAGGACCCTTGTTTTCTACGAGTATACAGGCCCTTAGGTTTGGTTGGTTCGGTTCTACTTGAATGGAAATATTTCTTTAATGAAGTTGTATATATGTATTTTTTAAATATCGACCCCACACCTTTTGCTTTTTTCCTCCTTTTCTCTTTTCCAAAGGCTGGCTCGCGCGCAAGACTTGATCAGAACTAGTCATTTCAGTTAGTTATTGATCACAAGCGAGTTGGTTTCAGTCAGTTATTGATAACATTGAGCTTGGACTATGCTGTTAGTTCAGATTTGAAGATATGATTCTGTCCTTGGATCATGGTATCTTCTCTTGTTTCTGATGAAGTGGGGTCCTTTACAGCTAACCCACATTGCTAGCACAGGTCCTGACCATGGCCCCTAATTGCTTCTTTGTTTGATCCCAGGGGTACTTGACCTGTGAGCTCCCTACTGTGCCCTTCACTGGTTTCCTCTTTTTGCCTACTGCAAAGCAACGATTACTCGATTATATGCTTATTGAATACAGACCCTCTTTGTTTTCAATGCAAAATCAGAACTATAAGGATGTTCTACTCAGAGACACCTATACCCCAAGTGCTTTTGTTTTTTCTTTTTCTTTTTTGTTTTTTGTTGTATATAATGCAGGAAGGTGGGACTAATTTGTATATTTTATTTGTGATTTCTCTTGGAAAATTGTGTTGGAAAACATCTGATTGTGGCATACAGTTGACTTCATTTTCCTATCAGTGCTGTGTGTTTTGTGCATGTGAGTGCTGTTTACCCCCTCGTTTCGACCTGTTTCAGGCTGGGAGTGCAATTGGTGCTCTTAGCTGCAGCGGCGCAATTTTAGGATCACTGCCAATAAGGTGGTTTTCACGGATCATTCGTGTTTGGCTTTATATCCAAGCCCCCTCCCCGACACCCCCCCCATTTAGGGTCTTCATTTAAATCTTCTAGTTTGTGTGTGCAGGGTGAGCCCATCAAAGACCCCAGTTCGGCCTCGCAGTCCCCGTTCATCTCTGCACTGAAGGTTCCTCGGTGCTTCCTGGACTGATCAGTTGTGATAGATGTCGTTATATAAACGTATATATAGACTGACATATATTAGAGGTACCGGTGGCATATATTAGAGGTGTATACTGTTTTGCCCTTCCGTCCGAGCCCTGGACTCTTCGATACCTGTGATGGATTGGTTGCTGATAATTTCTTTTTACAGCCCTATAGAGTTGAATGGAATGTGTCGAGGATATGAATTGTGGCTTATTTATGCTGGACATGCGCATTGTTGAATCTCAAATCCTTGTACAATGGGATATAATTACGACGACTCAGGTTCTGGACCAAACTCTCTTTTCCGGGGTCCCTTCTGCTTTATGTTGTTGGGATGTTTGCTAGTTTTCTTCTTCTTCTTTTTTTTTTCTTCTCTGTCTTTCGTGCCTTTATTTCCAACATGATTTGAGTAATAAACCAATAATGGCTCGAAAATTTTCTTTTCTTCGCCTCGAGGCGTGTGTTATTTTCTTCCCCGCATTTCCACGGACTGCAAATTTTTCTATCTATCTTCAGAAGATTGTAAATCTTGGTTGGATTATATTCTGTATTTGGTGGACCCGTTAAGTATTTTTTCACTGTTCTTCTTGCATGTCTTGGACTTCCCATTTCTCTTGCATCATTATCTCATTGTCTTATGGGATAACTCTCAAATTATCCTAAATATTTATAATTTTTTTTAGAGTTAATATGTAAATAAATACTCTGCCTATTTTACCGAATTTACTCCAATTTTTGCAAATCAATAATTGGATAAACATCAGCCCTTTTCTGATAATAAATTCAACTCGTTATTAAAACTGACGTCGTGACATGCTACCATAAAGAGAGAGAGAGAGTAGTCTGTTTTATGAAAATATTTCTCAAACTATCCGATTTATTCTCAATCGGAATCAAAATTTTCAGAGGAATATTTTGGTGCGTAAATATTCCTAACGAGTCTTTACCCGTAAAGCCTAAACTCTAGTTTGGGAAGATGCGCATACTGGCACAGATCCAGCTCAAGGCAGCCACACAATTCCGAAATCAAAGCGGGCATCTCATTCTCTCTCTTTCTCTGTCTCTCTCTCTCGCTAAAGTCTAAAAGACAAAAAAAAAAAAAATCTATAGCAGCGGTTGGGCTGTGGTTGCACGCCGGTTGGGAAGTGGGGAGGGAGAGAAAGCCAGCAACGCACCCCCCCGCCTGTCGCCTCTCCCCCCCTGTCCCCTTCGGGATTGACACTTGAAATTTCACATTGCCAGCCGTCACCAACACGATTAATTAATCGGCAGGAGCGAGCGAGCAAGCAAAGCAGCGTCTGAAATAATTAAATAATTACTGTATAGCTAACATGCCATGCTCATGTCCACCATCGGCAGCCACAATTCGTCGCCACCGATCCTCATCCTCGATTCTGCTTTGGACTGGGCCGCAACCAGCCTCATCGCGGGCCTCCTCATCCTCTCCTTGGTCTCCCTAGGATTCGTCCTTCATCTCCATCTCAAATCGCGCAATTCTTATTATTTGCAGAGCTTCAACACCCTCTGGTCCGTCCGGTTTCTCTTCATCTCCTCGATCGCCTTGTGGGCCATTAACGAGCTCCTTCGGATACCCTTCGTTCGTCGCAAATATCTCTACCCACTCTGGCCTTCCCGAGCCCTCGCCCATCAAAGTCAAGCAAACCTCTGCAAAATCCACGTGGTCCTCTCTTTAGGCTTGTTTGAGCCAGGTTTCCTGGTCACCTTGCTTTTCCTTGTCAACGTATCCATCAAGAGGAAGACCCCGCGTGCCTCGTGGGCTCTCCCTTTCGTTTCCGCAACCTGCTTTCCCATTTTCTGCTTGCAAGTTGTCTTCTTGTTCTGTTCTTCAAGGCTCGACGTACATTTGCCAGAGATATTTTGGCGAAGTTCCTGGGCTGTTGGGGATGACGATAAGACCTTGTTGTGCACCTACCCCTTGATGAGTTGCATCATATTCGGCGCCTTCGGGATTTGGTACCTCATAGGCTTCTCCTTGTCATATTTCAAGGTGGTTGCCCTTGTCATCAACAAGGGCTTGCGGACTCAGATTTACGGGCTTGCTCTCGCTGTAATGGTTACGCTGCCCCTGGAAATTGTATCTCTCGCATCGTCCTCGCTGTGGAGGCCGCGGGAAACGCCCTCTTGCACTTTTGCATTCCTTGCAGTTCTTAGCACATTAGTTCTTGCCGCCGTGGGGGAGGGCATTCTGGTAATTAGACCCATTGCCGACTCATTGGCGGCCTGTGGGGATGCTTGCCCGTCTTCGGTCCATGGGGAGGAGGGCCAGAGACATGCGGCGGCGGAAGAGAGAACGCCCGTGTAAAAACTAAAACGAAGGGCGGGGACACGATGGGCATTTAATTTAGATTTAGATTTTTTATTTTTTTAATTTTATAATTAAAAAAAAAAAAATTCTTTGTTGCTCCGCTTGTGTCTGATTAGCTTGGTTCTTCGTTGTCCTCGTCCTGTGTATCGGTTCCATAAGTTGTGCAAGAAAGGCAAGGTTTTAACTTGCGACGATAAAATTCATGGGCATAGTTTCCATCCCAAACCCCCGAGTTTGTCATTCATTTTGCTTTAATTATAATTTTCTAATCAAATTTTCAATTGCTTCTACTATTTATTTCACGTTAAATAGTACACGAATATATCCTATATCTTTAAAATAAAAGAAGTAATCAAAATGCATTAAATATAGGAGTGGCGTTGATAAGAATAAAATATTAGTAAACCGTAGAGGGGGGGTGGTGGGTGGGTGCCGCGTGGCCATCCTTTTTATGCCGATCTTTTTCCTTTTTCCTCGCCATTTTGTAGAGATTAAAAGGCAATGCAATGGCCAGGCGCCACCTCAATGTTGCTTTAGTAGCTTATTTAATTTTAAGCAGTGACTATTATCCGTAACACTGAAATTGTAAGTACACGAAATCCATGGGCAGGAGATTGACAATATCTAATGCAATTATCATAAACTTCGAGTATATATAAAATAACGAATGAATGAATGATGATGACAATGCTGCCGGAGGCGGGGAATTGATGAACGGGGCCGGGCCAATGATCCATTTCTCCGCTTCTCTTCCTCCGGGTGCTCTCACATTGTTGTGGAAGATAAAAGTGGCGTCGTACTGCCATGAGTTGTTTGAGTGTAATCAACAACTAATTTGATGAAATGATTTTTTTTTTTTTTGTAAGACATTATATTTTAATTTTCAAAGAAAAGTGTGTAATATTTATAAAAAAATAATTAATAATAATGATAGTATATTCTCATCTTATCGTATAATTTACGGTGCATTAGACTTTATAACGAACTAACGACCATAAAAAAAAGGAAAAAAAAAAAAAAGAAGAAGAAAACCTCATGGAGTGCTTTAGGACTTGGGAGGTGTGAGTGGAGACAGGAGCTCAGAGCTGCTTCTCCGTCTCTGTTTGCCATCTTTTCTTAGATGCATGTCACTAGCCATGTTGAACATCTCATGGTCTCCTCGTAACCGGAAAGAGAAAACAACAGGTTTAAGAAGCACCCGTGGACTTAAGCCGTCTGTGCAGAGCGGAACATCAGAGTGGAATTCATACGCTTTGAGCTTTAAAGCAACCAAACTGTACCCACACTTCCAGGCAGAGTACGCGACATGAGGCATTATACTAGGTATCAACCCGCTAAAACATGTTAATCTAAATGCATATCCACAACTGAACATCCCAGCATTTGCATATGGGGTGTTACCCTGCTGTGAAAATAACTGCAAGAAGAATATGACAGAATACCTTGATCCATACTTCCCCATCAGCGAATATGGCCCAAACATGTACAACCGTGTGCCATTTAGTCAGCGGCCGGTAACCAGCTATTCTTTCGGTATAACTTCTGTTGGCGCCGTCCTCTCTCAGAAAAGCCCCATATCCGTTTTTCGTTCTTCCTTTCTTTCTTTTTTATTTTATTTTATAATTGGAGCTGCCGTTGAATCACCTACATCAATAAGAAGAAACTGGAAGGCGCTGCAGAACCAGTACCATTCTTTGTGCACCGTGATCAGGAGGAAATGCAAAATTACATCAGGAAATAGCTTTGTTATCGTTTGTTCCGCTTATACCCGCGTTCATCGTGTCTTATAACCCCACAAATAAAATACAAACAACAGAAATTATTTGAATTTTTCACGATTGCCCCTTTCACACAAGACTCTATGTCTTTACCGTACAACAGACTGCTGATGCTCATTCAGATAATCCTCTGCGAGGGCAGTGAGCATTGCTGCCCCAATTGGAAGAGCATCATCATCAAGAAAGAAATAAGGCGAGTGTGGGGAGTGTATCGAACCAATTTTTTCATTTCTAATTCCAATGCTGAGCATGACTCCAGGAATCAGTTCTTGGTAGAAGGCAAAGTCCTCACCTGCCATCACTTTTTTGCCTGTTGCGACATGCTCAGGACCAAGAAGAAGCCTACCAACCTTCTGAACATGTAAATTTAGGCTCTCATCATTGAAAACAGCAGGATATGGGGGGTAAACTTCTTCCATCATGTCAACATGTGCATCACATCTGTGTATGGTTGCCTGGCTATAAATAACCTACAAGCAATTTGCATTTGTGGGCAAAAACCAACTAAGCATTAGATTCCCATTGGCAGGCAACCCTAGTTAATGAGCAACGAATTCAAGATAAGAACCCATAGCATTATGTGGCTCACAACAGAAAAGTTATACTGAAAGCTAAGCACTGATAAACTAAATTATAATCTTGCTGCAGAAAAGTATGTGAAACAGAGATACAAGGCTTGGAGGTCTCTTGTAGGAAACGGAAAACTGCAAATGAGGAGAACATATGTTGTTTCATGCATCTGATCACACAAAAGAGGAAAACCATGCCAGCAAGAAAGAAACGTCAGCATGTTATGTTCCAAGCAGGATCACACTATTATTTTGGACAGAAAAACAAAACAATCCACCTCAGAAAATTAGACGTATGTGACTAATTTCTTCAAACAATTACCTCTTTGACTCTCTTCTGGAGTTGATGTAAGTTCTTAGTTGTAAGACTCCTCAAAGTGCCCCCAAATTCAACATGTGGCGGAATTACATTCAAGGCAGTCCCACCTCTGACATGAGTAACAGATAGCACCTTCAGCCAGAAACAAAGTGAATGCATTAACACAATGGATGCTTTTATGCACTTTCATTAAATGGTTGTGAGATGTCAAAGATGGAGAAAGACATGGTAGTATAGGTGACAACTAAAAGTTATGTGACATGCCCATGAAACAAAACAGAAGTGGGGGCAGGGGGAAAGAAGAGGGAGGGAGAGAGAGAGCAAGGCTGGAGAGGGAGAGAATGCCTAGCTTTTGTATGAAAGTTTTGACAAAAATAGAATATTGCTGGTGGGATCTTCGTAGACATAGGTTAGAAATGAAAAAATGTATCAAGGATATAAACTGTGATAATCAAAATGATTTTCTACTCATGTTCCCGAAAACTTAGAAGCATCTTGGTCATCAGACGTTATCTAAGTGGCAAGATAAGCTACATGAATAGATAGATAGGCATACTTGACTATCGAGGGGATCAACTTCTCTTGAGATCAGCTGTTGCAGTGCCAGAATTGCAAATGATGTGGCTAGGATTGGATCCACATTATTATGTGGCTCTGCAGCATGACCACCTTTGCCATATATTTTAGCTTGAAAGAAGGATACAGCAGCTAAGACCGACCCAGACAGGGAGGCTATGCTTCCAGTGGGCAGTTCAGCATCAATGTGCATTCCAAATATTGCTTCAGCATCACCAAGAGCACCTTCTTTTATCATATGAGAAGCACCAGCACCACCCTCCTCAGCTGGTTGGAAAATAAGTCTCACAGTTCCCTTCAGAACCAAAACCAGCCAAATCAAGAGGGCCAGAGAAAATTTAAAGTGTGCTTCCAGATATAAATTAAGTCAAGCAAAGCCAAGAAAAATAAAATAAGAAATGGAGGGAGCAAAGCAAATTATTTGTCCATGTGAGAATATAACTGCAACTCATTGGAACACAGAGAGAGGCCTACAAGTCGGGTTCTCGAGCACACAAGACAAAATAGAACCCAAGTTCTCAAGAAATAATTAAAAGGGAGGCCCCAGGCATGTGCTCTTCACCCCAACTTAGATTCATGTGAAGCAACAGATTTGAAGTAAGCAAACATATTTATGGCTGTAACACCACATCTCAAAATATTGAATTTATAGGTTCTTTCTACTTATATATTAATTACTCTTCGCTCTCACTTCTGACATTGAATTCCTTAACTACACAACTCTTCATCGCCACAGCTAACTGGATGTGACAGATTTGGATGATAAAAAAAGCAGAGTGCCTGAACTCAATGCAATAGCTACCTTACTCTACCGGCATCTCAGTGTATCTTGGAAGGGAAACCAACAAAATTTTAGGAATTGAAGCGCATAGAACATGAGACTTATATCACACTTCCAATATCTTCCCCACTGAAGTACTAGTCTAGCAGAAACTACAAGGTGGGCCCCTAAAACTCTTTCCAGGAGAAACTTCCTTGGATTCCTTCATTTTAGCTTCTCATTAGAATTGTCGAGGAGTTTATTTTTCAATATTGTGCAACAAAGTAGAAACTGACCTTAAATTCATGTTTACGTTCATTAAGCAATTTGGCAGCACCAAGAAGCATCGTAGTGTGAGCGTCGTGCCCGCAACCGTGCATTTTCCCATCAATTCTACTCTTGTGTTCCCACTCAACAAGCTCCTATTAATATATAACAAAACCAAAAAGCCAATCATTGAAAGGGTAATCCATTTTTTGGTCGGTCTTTTTGAATAACAAACAAGTGAGCAAAAACATAATAATAAGCCAAAAAAAAAAAAAAAAAAGGAAAAATGTGCACATACTTGCAAAGGAAGGGCGTCCATATCGGCCCGAAGAGCAACAACAGGGGGAGAACCAGAACCAATATGGGCGACAATGCCAGTTTTGGCAAGTGGGTAGGAGTAAGGGATGCCGAGTCTGTCGAGCTCCTGGCGAATGAGAGCACTGGTGTTGTGTTCTTGAAATCGGAGTTCTGGGTTCTCGTGGATTTGTCTTCTTATGCGCGTCAACCAATCTTTGTCCCGTCGTGCAGACCTTAGTCTCTCCTCTGCGTAGCTGTGATGATCGTCCCTGCCTTGTACCTTTGTATCGGAGCAAATTGTGAGCAAAACTAGGCAAATCATTTGGCCTATCATTCTTCTGTTTTTTGTTTTTCTCTTTTTTCTTTCCCTTTTACTTCCCTCCCCCACGGCCCTCACCAACTATGCTTCTTCTTCTATGATCAACTCCTAACACCCAGTTCGTTTTCAGCAATGGCGTCGACGATGAAAATCGAAAGTCAAGAAAGAGGGGGTTTGGATAAACAACCAGCCAGCATTGACCCATCGTACATATTTGTTACTTGCTAACTGGCGTCTCCCACCAAAATTCCAAGCATATTATTAGTATCAACCAAGAATTTAAGAATTGAAATTAATCAATTTAATTAATATAATTAAATTTTAATTTATTAAATTAATATTTAATATTAAATAAACAAAATTATATATATATATAATAAAATTAAAATATTAATATTAATACAAAATATCAAAAATGTGTGATAATTAAAATAAATAAAAAATATAGATTTTATATATTTTATATATTTTAAAATTTAAAAATAATAAAAAATGATATTATTTTTTTAAAAAATAATTTCTCTAATTATTTCACCTAGAAAAATTAAGTTCAGTGAATTGAAGAAATTTTGAATTTTTTATTATTTCACTAAAAAAATTAAATCTAATTTATTAATTTTTGAATAAATCAATATATTCATTGATTTTTAATTTGATTAATTATAAAAAAATTAAATTAAAATATAAACTAATTTTTATTTTTCTAATTAAACCAATCAATTTGATTTAATTCTTAAAATATTAGTATAACTACAAACGTCTTTTTTGTAATACATTAGAATTCATTCCAGTTTTTCTTTTTCAATTAAACCTAAAATTACTTGGATAATTCTTTTATTTGGAAATATATTCGTGTGCGCCAGTCCTCCATAAAGTCAATTGCTCAAACTTGTACTACGGAGGGGAGAGCTCCACTCAATTTCCTCTAATTTAATCCAATTACTATAACCGTGAGAGCCCAAATTTTTGTTTTTTTGTTTTTTTTTTGCTTAATTTTATCCAACAAATCTATCTAATAAAATTTTGATTTATTGCGATTATCATAAACGAGAATGTCCTAGCTAATTTCCTTTTAAGTTAATCCAATTACCATGGGCGATAGAGCCCAGATAAGTTTTCGTTAATTTTTTTTTTTTAAAATATATATATAATTAATAACAAGATAAGTAAAATATATAATAAGAATAACAAAATACGTTAACAAATATTAAAAATCTTTATTTATTGCATATGGTACTTTGTCTGCAAAACTGGTGCCCGTCAGTTGAATTCCTCAGCCTCGTTAACTTTATCACAATGGGCAAGAGACCGATCAAAGATGAAAATGTTTATGAGAAAGTTACTCCGTGATATCCCTAAAGAAAAATTATTATATATATATATTCGAATTCTGTATAATGTTCCATTCCGATGTTGATGTCCTTAATGATCTAAAAAAGGTTCAATCTTTCATAAGCTTTCTAATCTAAATGATTGACGGGGTTTATAAACTTGCCACAATTCTATGAGCAAGAGAGAGATGTCATAACGTATTGCTACATGCTTGTTTGTACATTTTCTGAACTTGTCCTGAGAGTCTTCAAGCTTACAGAGGCCCTGCAGCATCCCGAAAGCAGCAAAAAGGCTGCTGCTGCTGTCTCATCAGATGACCTTCAATGCGGATAAATCTCAACCTTCTCCTGTTTATCCGGATGGTCCTCTCTTTTCCTTCTCCTGTTTTCTCTCTTTCCTTATTTCTCATCAAGGAGCAAATGAAGCTGAGGAAGCAGAATTAGCCTGTCCGACCACCTGTCAATGCCCAAAATGAGTTCAATATTGAAACTGTTGTTGGCTTGTTTGCTTCATTACGGGCTTCCCTCAAAAGTCTAACAGTTGAAGGCATTCTAAAGCCCCCCCTCCCCCCCTCCAAAAAAAAAACAAAAAGAAAGAAAAAGAAAAACACATTTTAGAAGCAATTAGTCATTGTTCCGTTGGCTGAGAAAGAGTCCATCCACCTGAGAAACTGTGTGTAAACCTCATCTTTGTTCGTCGTCCTTGCCCTTACATGTAAACCAGATTCCACCTTGTGTTGGACATTGGTCAGGAAGTTGATTGTGAGCACGGCATTCTTATTGGTGAAAATACCACTGTGAGTCGGGCATGATCAGAGAGAAAATAATGTTCAGGCCACCTTCCTTTCTCCACTTCAGGAGGGAAGAGCACAGCGTTCTCCACACTAAACCCTATAGTTTGCTCTTTTCTACTCTTCAAAATGCCGTCTTGGGCATCAGCGCTAGATTCATCCCTTTGCTCTGACCATGTAGGCTTCCATATTTCCTGCTGCAGCTCCATTATCCACAGTGAGACCGTCACACAACTATCTAATTACATCATGTGTTCTAACAATTATCTAAATTGTGTTCAGGTCTTTGGGATCAAAACACAAGCAAATGCTGAGAACAGAGCAGCCAATTTGTGCATTGCTTATGCTCTACAGTTCAAACACACTGGGCAGCTTCCAAGAGCTTGCAAACGAAGCTTTGGCAATTGGACTATACAGGTGATAACGTAAACAGAAAATCTTCACATTAGGCATACGTTTCTTACCTGGAATTCCTTATAATCAACGAGGCCATTTCCATTGACGTCAGCTTGAACCCACAAGTCTTCTATCTCTTCAACACTGAGCCCGTGGCCATGGCCAATTAAATTGAGCTGCAGTAAAAGGGTGTTAATAGGTCTGGAATGCAGGACACGCTGTATGGACTGCAATTTCACATCACACCTTACCTGTCTAAGAGCTTCACAAAAACCAGAGTATGTGATAAAATCACCATCATTATCGGCCTTCAGAAAAGCAAAGGCATCGTCTTCCGTCAGTGAAGCTCTCCGCAATAGATACTGAAATATTGGAAAATTCTGTTGTTAGAAACAGAAAATCCCAAAAAAAAAAAAAAAAAAAAAAGACCCAATCTGATAGTCTGTATGGTCCTTTTTTATGCCACTCAAAAAGGGACAGGGGGAGGAGTTTGAAATTCAGATCATTACACAAGCAAAGTTGGTGGTCAAACACCCTACCACGTACATCTAGCAGATTGATATTCTAGTAGTTGACCTATGGTGTATATATTGTAAATGCCGTCCCTTAAAAAAAATATATCATTTTACCGCTGACCGTAGCTTTTAACAATAAATCCTAAGCGAACCCAATGGATCCACCTATTCATATGGAATATCCAAACATTGATGATTTTGAGAAGAACATAAAACTTGCAAATTCCAAATGTCTGACTAATCAGTTTTTATCAGCATCATTAACTCTTCATGTAACATTTAAATGATCATTTCAGGGACATGCAGCCATTACTTCTCACTCCTGGGCAGAAAAAACAAAAAACAAAAAAAAAAGAAAAAACACGGTAGATGTCCTTCACATGGTAAGCTGGACAGAGTGCAACATGAAGTAATCTTCAATTCATGCAACATGAAGTAATCTTCAATTCGGTCAGAGAGGTCAAATATCCTAAACCTTACAAAGAAATGGTAATATGCAGTCAAAAGAATTGATGGATGTAGTATAATCAGAGAGTCCAGGATAGCAGTCGAAGAAATATAAATTAGTTGCAATGCAAGGTTTTACCCTGAACATGCCAAAAACTGCTTCACTCCAGCTTGCTTTTAGTAGTTTACGGTATCGGTTAGGATTAAGAAGCCATATAAAATCCACACCGCAGATGTTCCCACGATGATTGCGATGGCTAACCCACTGTGCACAAGATATTAAATAAATGAGAGATTCCCGAAGAGGCTCATCAGAAGGCAATATAATATGCACACTGCATTCTCTCGTTTGAAGTGTTGCTTTCTTTCAAAATGTATCACAAAAATTTTAGTAGGACCTTGTGAGCATCTGCGTCAGTGTATCGATGAGCACTATCATATGTTGATACGAAGCCTTGAGATCTAAGGAACTTGTAAACATGCCCACGTTTGCTCCCGTTCCAGTCACTGTGCAGAGTACATAATTACAGGAATAAGAGATCAACTAATTATAGATCGACAGCGGTGTGATATCCACTAAAGGGTAACAACATATAGTTCCATATCTACCCGCAAAGTAAAATAGGCATGGGGCTAAGCTTGTGTTCTTTCTGGTAACACTCCACGTATTGCAGAATCTTGTAGACCTGTGCAATAAAACGGATAAATGTGTATGATATCAGATGAGTAAAGAATGGTGCAAAGCCAATCATGATTTAATTGTACATAAACCTGATTTAATCGTGGAAATATGCAGAATGGAAAATTTACCTGATTTAATCGTACTACACACAAACTTGAATCATGGGGAAATAACAAATGAGTGTTCACGATCAAAATTTCTTGGCAAATGTCACCGTTTCGGCACTGCGAGAAAGGGGCAGCTAACTCAACATGTAACAACTGGGCAACGCGGTCTCCACAATCATTGAATAGCAATTCCCGATAGTTAATGACTCTGAAATAGTCCTTGCGAACAGCAGTAAGCAGACCTGAGATATCCAAGAATGACAGTGTAAGTTCAAGGAAGGATATGTCAAAGACGTTTTGGATTCAGGTTACATGAGCCCCACATAACATAAAATGGATACTTCTCCGCGATCGAAATGTCACCAATTCTTACGGTTGCAACTTGTTGAGAACTTTTGAATTTGGTATGGAGTTCAAACGAGAGGGCTATTTGCATTTAGAACAGATTGTTCTCCCCTAGGAAGAAGTTGCCTTGCAACACCAATACTTGTTATTTCTTTCATAAGAAAATTGTTTACGTGACTCAAACCTTTAGTTACAACCGTTACTTCCTGGCCTAAAAAAGACAATACAAAATTCGAGAGAGCAGGGGCGTCCCATCATTTTTAAATTTAAAAGCCTTTATGTTTTACTTCTTCTTACGAATCTTAATATATATATATATATATATTATTGACTGGGAAAAGAACATTGAAACTGAGGGAAATTTTGAACAAAAGGGTGCCAAAGAGATCAGAATAGGATTAGAAAGTCCGAAAAGAGACTACATTTATATTGTATTGCTCAAACAAATTTAATGGATTTGGAATCTAATCTGAACATTTGAATTTTGAGACCATAGTTTAAGAAAGAAGACAAAACCGAAGTCTTTGTTATTAGAAAAGATAATAGAGATAAGTGGGAGAAAGGAAAGAAAAGAAAGGAAGGATTGGAAGACGAGAAACGGTATAGAGGGGCGTGTACCATCACCACGATTGTTGGTGCGAGGGAGCTTGAAGAGGACATAGCCAGCGTTGCCCAGTCTCCTCTCGTACATCTTGACAAGCTCTTCATTCCCCATCCAGAATTCCTGCACTTCCACAGAAGGCACCCAAACCGCATCAATCATCATCAGCAGCAGCAGCAGATAAAGGTTATATAAATACTTCTTGACAGGGACCAACAACAAGATGATGATGATGATGATGATGATGATGATGAAGAAGAAGAAGAAGAAGAGGAAGAGGAGGAAGAACCTGAAGACAAATGATGGAAGAGCGTTCACGCAGCAAAGAATCCAAAATTCGATGGTTTCTGGAAAGCCAATAGGACCTGTAATCGCTCTCGCGGGAATTGTGGTTGAGGCGCTTGTAGATGGGGGCCAGGATGTTGAAGGTGGTGCAGGTGATGCATGGCTGCTGGCGTTGGTCCCTCATCCTCATTGACGATGCTATTGCGTAGCTTCCTATCCTCGACACCCTTCCCTTTTTCATCTTCCCTGTCACCTTCCTTTCCTTCCTCATTCCACTCTTTCTCTTTTTAATTCCCGCTCTTCGTTTTTTTTTTTCTTTTCTTTTCTTTTCTTTTTTTTGGGTTTCTTCTATCCTTCTCCGTTCCTGATGATTTCTAGCAAGTAACAAGTTTTTTCTTTTTACTTTTTGTTGATTTTAGAAAGATTTGTTCATTCTATCTGAGGAAAAAAAGAAGAAAAAACAAAAAACACAGGACAAGGGAAAAAAACCGAAAAACAGAGAGAAGGAAGAAGCAGAAGAAGGAGGGTGGCAATGGGGGGGGTGGTTTTGACCACACATCAAGTGGGCATAATAGAATGAGGGTTAGCAGCGGCGGTAGCTTACGGCAGAAGCAAGGCCCCAAAAAAATACACAGGCAACTAAATAACAACGATTGGAGCACCACCACCGCCCCCCACCCCCCCAACACGACACAAACACACAACTGCTCCTCCTAAAAAAAAGTCAAAAATGGTCGGGTCGTGTGCTGCGAAAGACCGGGAAGTAAATGCTCTTCCGTTCTCTCTCGTCTATATTTGCGGTTGCCTGCCATTTATTATTTATACCAATGCATCTGACAATCATGTGAACCCCCCCGGCCAAACAAACAAATAAATAAATAAAATCTAATAAGATGATTTTTATTGCTTTTAACCTTAAAAAAAGAGTTATATATAGTTTATGTTTTTCCTACAAACCGCTCGTTGTCCTCAATTCGACCCCTTTCTTGTCTGAGAATATGATTCTTTTATTTTCGCTTTCAACCAACGTATGGTCGGCCGAACCTACTTGCTTTTTATTTTTATTTGTTCCACACAAAAAAAATTAATAATAATAAAAGGCTTCCTGCTTTTTCCTTAGGAATTATTATTCAGGGACCATCGTTTAGATTAACGAATAAATATTCTACTTTTATTATTCATTTTTCCTTTTCCGTTGCTAATATTCTCTTTGGGACCCGCAGAATTTCACTAAAAAACTATACAAATAATTAAAAAAATAATTAGACACTTTTCTAATTTAACTTATTTAAAAAATAATTCCTATAACTTAATTTTTCTTAAATTTTTGTATATAAGTCTATTTAAAAAGATCAAGATATTTATTTTATCAGAATCTATTATTTACAAATAAATTTATTTTAGTAATATTTAAAACATAAAATTTTTAAAATACCCTAAGACAAATATATTTTTAAAACTTTAAATTACTCTAATTCATTTAATTTTTTCTTAAAATATAAAATCAACTATATATATATATTAAGAAATTAAATATAAAAAATAAATACAATATACATAATATACTTATATTAAATGTACTCGATATAAAATTTCCCTTGGAATCCAGGGACAAGACGTTCTAACACACACCTTCTCTTCAGACCAAGTACAGGTTGCAGTTGAAGAAACGGAAAGGCAGAGAGAGAGCATTGACCTTTCAAATTTGTTGTATATCTGAGGGTGTTACAGCATACGTGGTTAACTATTTGTGTAACCAAGGATCTTACCTAGAAAAGTAAGTCTTGCAGCGTATACGTATCAACTAGCTACTCGAATCTATGTAGTTGATGTTTTAGCGATGACAAAGCATAACGAGTTTTCAAGTCATTCTAGTGACCGTGCTAGATGCAACCTGATATTTGGAATGGTCGTGCACGATGAGCACTGCAGATAGTTATTGACAATCCTGAGGCTTGGAATGACTTGTTCTCTAAGTTATGGCCAGTATCTTCTTCTTTTTTTTTTTTATATATATATATATATTTCTTTTGGTAATACATTGGAATGGGTGAGAATAAAAATCAAGAAGAAAAGGAATATCCTTCGCTCTTTAATTAGGCTTAGGGGAAGTTGCTTCGTCGACATAATAATTAATATCGATATTACCAGCCGACCCTGTAATGGTGGGAAACGCTTCTGCGGCCTCTGCGGTTGGGAGGTCAGCTGGAGGCCGTTTCATCATTTCCTTCTTCTTTCCCCAGAGAAAGGAGTATAGTCCTACTATTATCAAAACCATGCCTATCAGTCTGCAATACGTGGATAGCGTAAAGCATATTATGTATTGATCTGCTCAGACATTAATCAATTTATTTTAATCATCAAGAAAATTATTTGATTAGTTAGATGGATAAGAATGTACATAATACGTACGTGCCAACATTGATCTCTGCACCAAATAGGAGAGCTTCCAACATGGCCACAAAAATCAGGGTCAAAGGGTTAAACATGGAAGGGTAAGCAGGTCCTCGCTTTGCAACGGTCCAACAAATCAAGCAAAAGGTTGCAGCTGTGGCCAATGCTCCCTCCATGCCGCCAACCCCCCCCCCCAACAAAAAAAAGACTTAGGAAAATATAAAAGGAAAAAGAAATAGAAGCGTTGCTCTTCCATGCATGCATCCATGCATGCGCGCAAAAAGATCGAACACATCAGTGCTAATTGACCTGTTTAGAAGCCGAACATGTTGGCAAAATCCTTTATACATAAAATTGATTAGTTAATGCATGCATTCCATAATAATTGGTGTCTTTCGCACACACATGCTCAAGGTTAACAAAGGCCTTACTGAGTATAATATGGTAACTAGCTGCAGATTCCACCCTATCTTCCATGCGCTCTCACTTCTGTTTATGCATAAGCCTACTATTGCCGATTGCAACGAGGCTACTATGCAGGTTAACATGGTTGCCGAATATTTGAGCGGCAGTACTTTAAGCAACTTGACCTGTACTCGAAAAGAAAAAAAAAAAAAAGGGATTTGCAATGGCGAGAAAATAAATTTATCGGTACTCAAATTTAGATAGGAAAATGATTTTTCAAGGAAATATCTCAATCATTAAAAGCCTATATATCTATGCGACCATCTCAATCGCCAAAAGCCTATAACGAACTTTTTAATATAAAAAAATAAAAATGAAAATAAAAAGGGTAACGTGACAATGTATATAAATTGTATGTGTACCTGCAGTAAGTACCAAATGGAATAGGAGAGGCAGCTTCCAACGAGCATGAGAGAGCCACGGAGACGATGATGAGGATCAGAATGGTCGACGTAAACATGGAGACGATGGCTGATCAGGCCGTGGCGAGACAGACGAAATGTCTTTCCCCTGTACAGACTAGTTGTCAAGGCTCCTGCAACGGACAAGATTGCGCCCACACTCTTGATTTTGCCTGCTCGTGTTTCTAGCCCCAATTTCTCAATTCTGCCACATCAATCAACGTTCTGGTTACCACCTAGGGGCTACGATATTGGGTTTCAGCTTGATAATGCGAGCCAATTTGTTATTCCAGTGAGCGTCCGTCCGTACAATCAGGTTTAATGCAAAGCCACAATAATATTAAATCATTTAAGTTCCTTTTTTTAATTATCATCAATATGGCAACAATATGGTAAGTACACTTGCGTTTGTTCTGCAGCTAAAAATTGAGATGAGTGTAACTTTTACGATGCAAATGCTACTGGGGAGTAATGAATGAATAACAGGGGTACAAGTGTTCGAGGAGCAAACAAAAATCTAAAAGTATTCAATAATTTCCAAAAACATAAAAATAAAATAAAATAAAATCTTTGATCCATGTTGCATCACTTCCAACCAGGTTAATTTTTAAATCCCCCCCCTTTTTTTGAAAAAAAAATTTCTTTACCCCCAATTGACAGTCTTCTTTAATAGCTTAACTTTAATCTCCATGTCCAGCGAAATTAAATGTTAAGAGAATATGGTAGTAAAATCATTATAATCAAAATAAATAAGTTTAACAGTTGTAGATATAAGGGTAAATCTTTAAACCACGAAAGAAGTAATATAAACGCTTATTCCATTACCCATCAACTCCCAGTAAACTCAAAACAAATGCAATGTAAATCCAATATTATTAGTATCCTGCTGATATTCCAAACCAGATAGAAGTATTGACAATACAAGGTTCTTTTACTTGGTGTTTTGCATATAAAGATATTATTATTAAGCTCTTATAAATTGTATATTTAATTATATTTAGTAATAAATTTATTATTTAAAAAAGACACTTAAATATTGAATATTAGACTATATTTGTTTTTATAGTTAATCAGATTTTTTTTAAAATAATTAGTTGAATTAAATTGATTTTAGGAATTTTTTCTAATTTTTTTGAAATATATTTCTCTTTTTCAAAAAAAAAAAAAACAAAATGTAAGAATCTCAAATTAGTTCTTTTTTCTTTTCTTCTACTTTGAAAATTTTTGAGAGTAATTTTTTTTTCTTCATTAAGAAAAAATATGTAAATTTGATTTTTTTTTTTTTTTGAAAAAGACGATTTGAGAAAAAATTTTCCTATCAATTTTTCTTTTATTTTTTTGTTGAAAAATTTATAATTATAAAAATTTAATTAATATAAAAGTTAAATTCTAAGAATTAATAGAATTTTTATTTAATTATAATTAAATTTATATTGATTTATTTTTAAAATTATAGTTAAATTTTTATAATTATAAAATATTATATTTTTCTTACTTTACGAATTAATGAGAAATCACCATATAAATAAAAACTAAAATTTTCTCTTGATAATGTATTCTTACATATACATATGAGATTTACTTAAGTAGTAGAGCCTAGCCGATTATGTACCCGAAAAAAGGCTTGCTATAGTTGATAAGAAAAGACAATTATAAGTACCGAAGAATTTTATATAAAGCTGTTGTAAAAAGAAAATCTTGAGGAACATAAGAAATTTAACTTGGACAAACTCATGGATTTGGAATTAAAGAAATCACAAACAAAATAAAATTAATATTTGATTTGAAGTATAGACTTCATAACTTAATTTTATTTTAATTATTTTTATTTTGTGTTCCTGACTGTGTCTACAGATATTAGATCTCGAACTAATGGTAGTGTAATGAACTCGTTCAAAAAAGTCATTGTCTCAAGTGAATTAAAAATAATGACATGGCAACTTAAAGAACCCAAAATAATATAAAGTTCTCATAATTTAATTTATCCGGTCCACATCTGGGGACCTTTCTACACGTGTGGGATTGACATGGATATACCACAGAGGACCAAAAAGAAAAAATAAAATAATAATAAAAATGGTGCACATACCTAGTAAGGATGGAGAAGCCAAAGGTCAAAATTGGAATCAAGTTGAGGATGTTGACAGCGTATGTAGCTCCTGTGTCTCGGAGACCATAATAATACAAACCCATAGCCAACGTTATCCTGTGAATGGGAGAAATGGATATGAGACGCTTTTCTTTTTTCTCTGTCTCCATTGACAAAATACTAGAGAGATACTCATTTGTCATAAATAGAGTCGACCTTCTATTTGACGGATTCTAAATTTTCAAACCTCGGCGATCTACATGGGGGACGAAAGGTGTTCTTCTTCCGTTTTGTTTTTTGTTTTTTTTTTTTTGTTTTTTTTTCAATAATATCGGGCCTAAAATGGAAATGTTAAATTAGTATCTAACAATCTCGTTAAAGAGGATTGCACTCATAAAAAAAAAATAGATTTTATAAACATACGTTTAATCTCACTGAATATTTTAATTAAAAATGCAATTCACTACTTTTATCAGAGTAATAAATGGCCTTTTAACCGCCAAATAACAATGTTCTTTTTTCTTTTTTTTTTTTAAATACCATGCATTAAAGTGTACACGTCTTACCCATATCTTAATTTTCCCAGATCTCGCGTAATAAAAGTTAGTCAAATTATTTTGTACAAAAATACAACGAACTCAGAAGAATCCATCTAACCTGACCCGAACCATTTGACACTAGAGGTAGGGTTTGAACTCTGCTAATGCCCTCTATTACTTGCCATCGATATTTCCCTTGGTTTGCTTTGTATAAAAATATGGAGATTTTATTATGATTAAAACCTTTTTTGCTTTATAAACAAACTGTTCTTTCTCTCTCAATTAATCTATATTTTAACAAGGAGAATCAATGTTCTATGGCTTTAGTGATAAAAACATAGTCTTCTGATTCTTTAGTTGTATAAAATATTTGAAGGTAAGTTTTTTTTTTTAAATTACTTTAAACTATTGTCATTTTATCCCTTTCTTATTAATATTTGTTTGAATACATAAAATTATTTTCAAGAAGAAAAAGCAGTCAATTCGATGCCTATTTTTAACTTCCTAAAAAATGCAGGTAATTAAAAAAAATTTATAATCGTTAATCTAATGAGAGGAGTTGATTAAAATTAGGAACTATAAGAACCTATAAAACAAATTGAAACAGCATTGGTGTCTGCAATAGTTTCGGATTGAGGAATTTTTGTTGGTGGGGTCGAGTCTATCCTATAGTTAGTAAACTAATAATAAAAGATAATATAAAAAATAATTACTTCTTAACATAAAATTGTTTTGGTGGAATAACTATAAAGAACTCAAATGAATGTTATACAATCTCTTGAAACAAAATTTATATATATTAGTCATTTCTAATATAGAGACTTTGTATTTTGTAAGAGTTAACACTATAAGTTATATTTTTCAAGAAAAAATTATCCTAAGAACTGTAACTTGTGACCATATAATGAAAAACAGAATATATTTATTGCCCTGCTAAACCTAATCAAATTATTACATATGAAAAGAATTTTATGTTACAACTAAACAAACTTTTATAAAGTTGTTCAAATTCTAAATATGATAGAAATCTATCATTCATTTATTTCAAAACTGAAACTAAAAGATATGAAAAAAATATATATTTATCTTGATTGTTAATTATATTTAGTTATGATTAATTATCTAAAATTATGTATATATTTATTTCTAATTTAAAAGATGAAATAAACTATTTTATTTGAGAAATTATTAAAAACTTATGACAACATCAACAAGACAACAATTTAACCTGGTTGGAATATTCTGTATAAATTAATCCACAATTTAAATTGAAGTGGCAGCTAGAGAAATTTTGAGTAAAAATTTGTGACTTCATTTTTAGATTACATACATTTTTTGTTGGGTGGGGGCAAAGTTAGATCCAGACATTCGTCTCCCCCTCCATTGGCCCTAGTGTGGCTCCGAATAGAAGGATCTAAAAGATAGCTTCTTTTATTTTAGACAAAAAAAAAAAAAAAAAGACAAGAAATCATGGATTTTACTAACAAGAGGTAACTCCTTCGCTACGTGTGCTTGCGCAAGAGTACCAAATAATAATATATGTTAGTTACAATCGTGGTAAAAGAAGTTTTTTTTTTTTTTTTTTTTTGACCTTTTGGTTGACTTAAATTTGAATTTATTTGAAAAAGAAAATTTAAAAAATGAAGGTTAGAGAAATGAATGGAAATCATATATTGAAAAATGTTTTAGTAAAAATTTGGGACAACAAATCTATCCAAAACTATTTCAGTGAAGGTGTAAAATAATAATAATATATAATAATAATTTAGTCAGAAACAAACATATAAAACAGAAACATATATGCATATATAAATAGATCAAAATTGAATTTTTTCTTGCGGTTATTTTCATTTAGTGATACGTATTGTATATTTATAAATGCAATTAATATGATAAAATTTTGAATTTGCTTTAAAGACTGAGGCTACACTCCCTGGAAATATAATTCTATAAGAAAGTAGACTTCCACAACTTCGGAGGCCTGACAGATTAATGTCGGATTTTGAAAGTATTCGTGCTTCCTTAGCACACAAATATCAGTTATTATAAATAAAGGTATCATATAGTGCAAATACAAATAAATTGGGATATTAAAGAACTAATTTTAAATCGTTCGGGCTAGTCTAATTCGTCCAATCCAGACCCGACCCACAGTCCTTTAGATCCAGCACTCCAGGTGTAGCGAGAGCGAGCCTGCAGGTGGGGCAACCCACCTCTCAGGACTATGTGATATGAATTAAATGATATGAGAATTCTGTAGTACTCTTGATTTAAGGACCATAAAACTAAATCATGGAGAGAGATAAAAACATATATCATATATTTTTAGCTAATGGCTAATGCTGAAGGAAGTTTAGTAATGAAAGCTGACCAAAAGATATCTAAATGTAAGAGCAAAAAAACTGGGGAAAACAATTTAGTGACGGAGATTGAGGCCTTGCATGGTAATTAGGTTTGACTTCCCATATATTACAAGATTTGTTCTTGGAAATGCTGAGAGTAATGAAAATGGCTTACCCAATTAAGGCATTAACAAAAAGCCAGAAGAAAGCTGACCAGCTCAACTTCGATCTGACATTTCTGCAACCAAGTTGAGCGGAAGATGTGAATAGATATAGGAAAAAGATTGTCTTTGGCCGTATTGTTATCAGGCGAGTATAGTTACGCGAGTGCAAACATGGCCATGGCACCCGACATGGTCAAACAAATATGCGCAAACGAAGACAATTAAGTAAATAAAAAAAAAAAAAAGAAGATAATTGTGTGTACAATAAAGGATATTATAAGTAAATTATAAATAAAGGAAAATAAAGGCCGATCGATGGTCGATCGAGTCATTTGGGGCAATACAGGTATCTTTGTGTGTGCGTGTGTGTGTTGATATATACACATTTAGCTCAGGAGAGGAAGGAGACATGACCTTTCGAAGAAGAAAGCGAAAGGGGAAACGCAAAGAGCAGCAACGACATGGCGATAGGCCATGAGGGCGAACACGAAGGTACCATTGCTCAGAATGACTTGGGAGAGAAGTTGCATTCCGGTTGCAAAAACTTGCACCATCAACATGCTCACCACTGCCTGTGAAGATGATACCACGCTTTCATGTTCCCTGATGCTCCGCCCCATCTCGTGAACTAGCTTAGCTAGTATTTATTTGTCTCACCATTCCACTCCGACCCTTCTTTTAACACCAATTATATATATATATATATATATATATATATCTACTTCTGTTTTCTCTTACCACTCGTTATGCATGTCTCTCTTACCTGTATATGAACTATATACAAATATGTGAACCAATTAGGTATTGATACTGTTGGGTATGGACCGTAAAGAATGAACAAAAAAGGTTATTACCTTTTTGCGATTTCATGTCTGTCGTCTGGTATATTCACCAAGAATATGTAACGACCATCATAATAATAATAATATTATTGTTATTATTCTTATTATTATGGTTATTATTATGCCCCTTCGGTTTGTTGTAGGAATTTAATGTTTCTTAAGAGTATCATGAGACCTCGTGTCAGTACACGCAGGTTTTTGATTAGATAAGTTGCATGAACGGACTGATGATGTGGACTGGCGTCATATAGGATCTTTGCCAGACTGAGTTATTCGAATATTGGAAAAAGAGCCACAAAAAAGAGGGGGGGGGGGAATGATAACGCATCTGTTATGGTGGGTGAGAATCGTACTGCATTTAAAGCCTTTCCTGGCTCTAATTTCTACTGATCTTCATTTTGCTCATGTGTTTGGCAATGCCTGTCAATTTTGGCTCTTAAAAAAATACACACAAGAAAAGAAGAAAATGCTTACAATTCTCAATCCTCGGCACACCACTTCCTATTTTAAGGTCATTGGTCAGGAACCAGCACCTATCGACCAAAGTTATCAATTTCCTTGAGCTGGAGGGCCACGTACGTATGGAAATAGCCTTGAATATACAATAGCCAAATTCAATTTCAACAGGAACATGCCAAGTTCCTCATCCGGTATCTCTGCGTATAATAAGGGACAATAAATGCTTGTGATGCAATTTATGCCGTAAACGCTTCTCGCACGTTTTACTGTCATTGTGTGTGTTCTGTCTTTTGAGTGGTTCGGTTTGGATTTTCCTTTTGGACAACTGGGGGTTTTCGCCTTTTTTCGTTGGCCCTTTTGCATTTCCTCTCTTGGTTTCCGTCCTTTGAGCAGCGATGTCCTCACGTGTCCAATTACTTGGTAAAAGTCTGTTCAATTTGGTACTTCCAAACACTAAAATCTCAATCAATTTAATGGACCTACGTGGATCTAAATTATCTATCCATCCCTGAAAATATAGGATTTCCTTGGTCAGATGGGTGATTTTGCGTAGAGGAATAATAAATTTTAATAAGTACATTGTCAGGCTAAACCATAGAACCCACGACATAGGCCCACTAGGCCTACACCCCCTGAATTTAGTCTGCTCGGCCCCAACGCCTCAAGCAAGTCAGTACCAAAAACTTCGGTTAGAATCGCAACTGATGCAGCCTGGATCCTTGAACACCTCCCTCTTGGACGTGTTGCTTGTTACATCCCTAGCACATCGTTGTCCACTAGCACCATGCTGCCTGGCCCGGGCAAAACTATACCCTAGCAGCCGAAGGACATGTCGGGGGGGGGGTGAAAGTCATCATCAGGACCAAAAACAGTCATCGAGCGTGAAGCTCTGTGCCTCCGTCCTCATTGTCCGCCCAAAGGAAGGCTATTCCGACTCTATAAATACTCAGAACCATCGCAGCCCAACGTAGTCTAATTCACTCCCCCAAGTTTTGCAAAGTATTCTAGCCCGCAGAAACTAGGACTCATCATTTGACGATGTATGTAGGAATGCCATGTTGTTTTTATCTTCCTCTGTATTACAAAAATTCTCGAAACCTTCCTCAGAAAATATCTACATTCCCTTGTTTTTTTTGTTTTTTTTTTTTTTTTTGAACAAGGAATGGATATGAAGATGGGTTGACCCCATATCTGGTAGGAAATATTGCGTTCATTATACTTGCTCATATATGAAGGTATTTCCACCACATTTACGTTAAGGCCGAAACTAAGGACACCTCCGCAAAATGGGGCACTAGGACTTAGATATGACACTTCGCCAAGGACTAGTAGCAAGAACAAGAATCATTCCCCAGTTTTGGCTAAATGGAAAGTGAGCAATGCCCTTAAAACATTAACAACCCCTATGCTTCCTCCACGTTGAACTGCATTGCGAGTAACCAAGCCTTAGTCACCATGGCCCAGCTTCAAATGATGGCTGAGCTAGTCCATGCTCTCACCTTGACCATCACAACTCTCCTCCAAGCACAAGAAGCACAAGAAGTCTTAAGCTTCTCAACAGAACGAAGGGCAACAACCTAGTAAACCTACAATGGAAATGTCAAAAGAGCAGCAGTCCAACAGCCTCGGAGATGATACCTTTAGTGTAGTTGAAGAAAAAAACCAGCAAGATCCTTCACAATCGACGAGGCTAGCTCGAAGGTTACATTTCTTTCTCCCCAGATGGTCACACTCTCCTTCCCCGGCCATTTCTCAAAATGTGGGCAAAGGAGCTCCTCACCTTCCCACCACAACTTGGGGAAATTTGGTAGGGCAAGCCAAGATTCACCTCCTCACAAGAATTAGGAAACTTGCCAGTAACTAAAAGAGATGCAGCAATAGATAACCTTGCTCGAGGATCGCAAAAGTCCCCAACTTAATATGCCACAAAAAGGCTTAAACTGCCACTCTCCAAAGAAATCCAAAGAGCACAACTCTATGAGAAGTTCAAGCTACCCAACTTAAAATTTAATGATGGAACCAAGGATTATGTTGGCTACTAGAACAGATTTCACACTCTAATTTCCTTGGCCTCTACTTCAGGTGCTACAACTTACAAGTCTTTCACCAACACCATGAAGGACACAGGCTAGAGATGGTATGATGAGTTGCCTCCAGTCTTTATTAAAAGCTCAAAGCATCTACAAAGTCTCTTCATAGCCTGCTTCATCACCACCGGGAGGAAAACGACCCTTGCACCCCATGACAATCTGGCTGGAGAAAAATAAGTTCCTGCAAAAGTTTGTGACTTGTTTAGCATACAGATACTGGACATTTCATGGCTGGAACCCAATATAGCCCCAACCACGGTTTTCAGCAATGTGAATAGGTTATCTTTCTCTTATTCCCTAGGCAACAAACCCCTAGTTGACTCTGTTATGATGCAACATTTAGAGAAATTCATCAATGCTGAGAAGCCTTGAAAGTTAAAAGGGTTGTGGAGGACTCCCGAAGGAAAAAGGAGCAAGCATAAAACTAACAACTAGAAACCTGAAAAGTAGGAGCCCAACTCCTGATTGTAAAAGGAATGCAAGGTCAAACACTCCATATATAATTATTACATCACTCTAACAGCTCCCGTGTTAAAAATCTGAATGGAGGTAATATAACTATCATCATCTAAAGACTCCCCGTACAAGCGGTCCAGATGAAAATACTATAGATTCCACCAATATCATGGGCATACTAAAGATGAGTGTAGGAGATTGAAAGATGAAATTGAGCATCTAATTAAGAAGGGACTGGAAAATTTTGTGTATGAGAAAGAACTGAGCAGAGAAAAAGACTTAGAAGGAACATTAAGGAGAGAGGCCACAACTCAAGAAGAGCAACCTCGACTAGCCTCTGGCAGGCATAAAAAAGAACCAAACTCATCTCTAGGCCAAGAACCTATGAGTCCATTAAAATGATCATTGGTGTCCTCTCGGTAAAATGGGGAACTCGTGCATTACATAGATCTTATGCCAAAGGAGTCGTGAAGACACAAGATAAGAGACTCTAAGATGAAAATGATATCTGCATCGTGTTCATTAATGGTGACCTAGAGGGAATGAAGTACCCCACGATGACCCACCAGTCATCTCGGCTAAGGTGGATTACTGCAAAGTGAAGCGAATATTGATGGACATATGGAGCTCTATGGACATTCTATATTTTTATGCATTCTAATAAATGGGGTTCACAATGGGAATCTTAAAGCCTACGACTTTTTCATTTTATGGACTTTCCGGTAAGTCTCCTAGAAGGGTTAATTAAGCTACATGTAGTAATTTATTTGGACTAGTCCTAACTCGCAAAAGCCACCTTACAAATTCTCGTTATCAAGATTCCAACCTCTTACAATGTTATCCTTAGTAAACCTATGCTCCAAGCCCTAAATCCATCTTCTTTATCAAACAGCTAAGGCTAAAATTTCCCACTTTAAATGGCGTAGGAGAGGTTAAAAGAGAGCATAAGCAAGTTCGTGAGCTTCAGGTCACTTTGGTAAAAGGAAAAGAAAAGAAGGCTACGGTAGACATGACCAGCCTAGATTACAGGCCAAACAAGTAAGATGAGAGGAGTATCGTGGTTGAAGGACTGCTCTAAGAACTCCTTTATTTCGTTGAAAAAATAATACATATAAAAGAGACGCTAAAGGGAAATTTCAGAGCCTTAATTTATAATAATAAAAAAAAAAACACATTAGTATTTGTCCCAACGGATATTCAAGCATAAAACCCAACATTGAAACCCATATGTTAAGTATAGACAATGATTACCGGACCGTAAAGCAAATAAAAAGGAGTTTTGAAATAAAGAGACAAGTCGCAATTGGGGAAGGGGAGGAAAAGACAAAGTACTCAATGTAGGCTTTATCAGGGAGGTGCTTTACCTTGATTGTCTGACAAATGGTGTTATGGCCTAAACAAAACTTGCCTCAAAGACAATTATTATTTTCCTCAGATTGACCAACCAGTGGACAACATTTTTGGCCATTAACTACTTACCTTTATGGATGTCTTCTCATGATACAACTAGATCTCCTTACACGACCTTGATCATGAAAATAACATCTTTTATCACATAAAAAGGAACATATTATCATATGGTGATCCCTTTTAAGCTGAAGAATGTGAAGGCAAGCTATCAGAGATTGGCCAATAAGATAATCCAATCCCAAATAAGGCACGATGTGGAAGCATATACGGAAAACATAGTGGTTAAAAGTTAAACCTCCTCCATATATGTAACAGACCTGCAAGCGCAAGCTCAAGACCAGCGCTGCCATCCGCACCGCCATCAGCCACGTCGAGAACCTCATCACCGGCGTGACCAAGGGCTACCGCTACAAGATGCGCTTTGTCTATGCCCACTTCCCCATCAACGCCTCTATCAGCAACTCCAACCGTTCGATCGAGATCCGCAACTTTCTCGGTGAAAAAAAGGTCCTCCTCGCCTAATTCCTTTCTTTCTTTCTTTCTTTCTTTCCCCTTTTTTTTCTTGTTTTATACTTATCTGTATTTTATTTGATCCGCTGCTGGTCCTTCAATTCTTTAGTTGACTGACTTTCGAGTTTTGAAGGAATTCCCATAGACCTTTGTTTGAGCACATTGTTTTTTGTGAAAAATGTTAATGTTAAATGTGGGCATTTTTGTTGCTGTCTTTTTAATTGTGATAGAGTTGCAGAATCCCATTTTTGCGGTGATTATTAGTTCGGTGCAGAGTAATGTCGTAGTTGCAATCTTAATGCTGTCCTTCAAAGAGTTGCATCTTGTATTTACTTATTTCGTTTTCTGAGAATTTCCAAGTGCCTGTATCAATGCTACCATAGTCTTTGACTGTCAGTTCTTTTAGGTGAGAAAAGTGGATATGCTTGAAGGTGTTTCTGTTGTTCGGTCTGATAAGGTCGAGGATGAGCTGGTATTGGATGGTAGTGACATTGAGCACGTTTCACGGTCTGCTGCCCTGATAAATCAGGTATTATTCTATCTATCTATCTATCGATTCCTTGGTTGCATCACACTCAAATTAACAGGGTGACAATTGCACACGCCGAGCTGCTCTGTTTTTCATTGTACAGAAATGCCATGTAAAGAACAAAGATATTCGGAAGTTCCTCGATGGCATCTACATTAGTGAAAAGGGAACCATTCTTGTGGAGGATTGATCGATTGATTGAGCAATAGGAAAGTTATCAGTTACTGTTTTGAGTTTTCTTTGGGGTTCTGGTGATACTGATTAGTCTCTTGGTATTGCCAAGTTATTGCGAACAACTTTGTTAAGCTTTTCTGAAACTGGCACCACAATTTGCTTTTCAGAGGTTACCTATTTAAATGGTGGTTTCGATTTTGTCTTACCTCTTAGGGTCACATGTATTTGCAAACAGTGTGCTAGTTGCCTTTTGTATCTGTGCGTGTTATTTGAATGTAATGGCAATGAATGTGATCGTTTTTATTGGTAATGTTGTTTAGCTTGAAATTCTTGCGTTGATCCCTGCGGCCTGTTCTACCATTCCTGTATCGTAATTGGATAGCTTAACTATGAGAGATTGTCTTCTAAGTCCTCTCAATTCTGTGATCATGGGTTTAGCTTGGGTCTCATTGAATTTTCACTGTTTTGAATGTCCAATTATAAGATGAGCTTGGAAGCAAAAATTATACGGAGTAGGTAGGATTAGGAGGCCAACTCATCTACATCTTGTCTTGTTAAAAGTGGAGTGTGGTGATAGGTTTAGATTCATTAATTTCAAGTTCCTTATATTAACGAATGATTCTAATGTAAGCTGTAAAGGTGACGATCATCTCGTGATATGTATTGTTACCGCCACGTGCTTATGGTTTCTTTTTTTCCTTTCTTTTCTTTTTTACAGGTTTTTAAAGGTATGTTAAGGGGCACATGCAGTAGATATGGAGACTCGTCCATCACTTGCGATTGTGGCCACCAAAAAATAATTTAAAATCTGGATGTGCGTGTCCGACGTAGGGAGGCGTACATGCCCATCACAATGAAGATACGTACGCGGGAAATATTTGTGTAATTCTAATAATAAAAACAAAAGGGATAAATTTATAGTTGAGTCATTAATATTGTGAATTTTGTTATTTAATGTTGTACATTTTAAATTTGTTCAATTTGTGTCTTCTACTTTTAAAAGCAAATCAAGCGTAGGACTTTTGTCAAACATTGCTAATAAATATATATATATATATATATAAGGCATAAATGTATATATATATATATATACAGAAAGCAATCTTATTAGTAAAATTAAAATTTTATCTCGAAATCTCACAGCTCAACTTAGACCCCTGACTTAAGATAATATATTTAGAGTTTTTACATTATGAATCTAATATCTTGTGGTAAAATTGCATATGATCAAAAGTATAATATAATTACTAAATATACAGAAAAATAATCCCATATGTATCCACATTTATTATCTCTATCCTTGTAAAATTTGTTGTCTTTTTATTTTCATTTTAATAACCAAAGACAAACTAACTTGAAAATTAGAAATTGGATGATTTAATCAACTTCATGAAATATACGTACTTGCACAAAATATAATAATTAAATATAGCTTAAATAGATTATTCTTATTTATTACAAAAAAATATTCTTATAAGTTATTGTCATTTTCGCTTTCAATCTGTTTTCATTTACCTAATAATTGCATGGATTAAGTATTCATTAGATGCACTCAGAACCTTTTGTTAGATGCATTTGATCACCCGTTGAATATATGGTTTTATCATTAGCATATATCCAAGAAGAACTAAAAAAGTAATATATTTTATGTTGTTTACTAAATTTCAATTTTGCCCAAATTTTCACACTTTTTTCATCGTTGATTGCACAAAAATATTCTTTTGATACACTAATTTTTCTATTCAATTTTAATCAATGCTCTATATTTTGTATGTTTTTTTATTTTGTCATGTAAACTTTTATTATGATGATTATTTAACTAGAAATTGAATAATTGACTAAATTAAAGTTTTTATTTATAATTTTTATAAAATTTTGTAATATTATCAAAATTAATTAAAAATAACTCTAATTTATATCAAAATATTTTAAAATTTTTAAAATTAAATAAATATTATTATGTAAATATTTTTTAAAAAAATTATAAAAAAGTAATTGAACTTTTAATTAGTACACACAGGCAATGATATATATATATCATTCACGAATGCTTATGACACACGAGCAAGCATCCTATGCCCTCTACTCATTCCATTGGGACAAGGATTAGATGTCTCGTATACTAACAACACATTACTAGCCCAAATTGGAGACCAAGGCGAGAAAAAATAGCACAAATGGTATCTAAATGCATCCAATTTAATCAAACGAGAGAGATTAATATTTTCTTTACTTTTCCTTTGGAGTTGGGAGTTTGACAAGAAATTAAGCAAGGCAACTCGTTAGGCATTATTCTTCACCTAAATAAGTTCCCATTCGCAATGCTGAGAGTTATCGAGAGGACAAAGAAGGAAGCTCAAGTCTCAAGAAATGCATCCAAACTCTAAAAAGCAAAACAAAAATAATAAAATAGTACCTGTTGCTCACCCAACGTCTTGAATTTGAATTCTTTTTGGCGACCAAAAACCTTTTCTTCCACTTTATTCTCGAGAACATTATGTTGCCATCTTGTCATTATTATTATTATTATTATTATTATATCGTTGTCTCCTTAAACTCATCTTCTTAGCTTTTTTCACCCACTCTTGCCATTTCAACAACGTCCAACCCAATGGCAAAATGGCGATGCCTCACCTTCCCTTTGTCATCTTTGCTTCTGCTCAACGTTGGGTAGCCTAAAAAAGGCTAAAGGCAGACTCAAAGTATTACAGAAAACCCCAAAAAAGAAGCGCAATTCGTTTGTAGTACAATAAAGACCAGTTTTCCGTGAGAAAATCTCAACCGTCAGCACCGTCGCCATAGAAGTCGAGCACGGTCATCTAGTGGTCCAAAATCGGCCACCTCAACAAGAAATAGTTTACTTTTTTTTTTTTTTGGTTGAAAAAGTAATAAATCACACAAATAAATAAGCTATTATAAAAAAAAAAAAAAACAAAAAGAAGTCAAAGAATGTGGGGAGAGAGAGTGTGTGTGTGTGTGTGAGAGGGAGAGATGAATAGAGATTAGTGCATAGTAATAGGAATATGCTAATATTAATGCTAACAAGTGTAGTGATCAAACCCCAATCTGCCTTTCCTCTCCTCCAGCTTGTTGCAAATTTGGTTTGTTTCTATTGTATCCATTTTCTTTACGGATGCAATATCAATGGGAAAAGCAGAGCAACGGCCGAGCCATGGGACTCGAGGAAACGGAGGGGGAGCGGGAGGAGGAGGAGTGGAGGGGTCTTCCTCCGGTCTTCTCTGTGAGAGATGTTCGATGGGGTTGTCGAGAATCTCCAGAGAATTCAGTTTTAAGTGCGTTTTCGTTTTCATTCTCAGTTTATCTGTTCTGCTATCTCCTCTCTTCTGGGTCATTCCTGTCCGTACGGTCAAACTAGATGGATTCGATGCGAAAGATTCAATCAAGCTCAGTGGTAAGCAATGACTTTTTTCCGTCTTCTGTGTTTTTCTGCAATAATTTTGAGTCATTTTGTTTTTCTTTTTTGGGCGTCTTGTGTTTTTGCAATTTTCAGTTGTTTAATCAGTGCTTTTCTGGTATCTGAAGATAATGGACTGTGGTTTGTGCATTCTTTTTCTCTGCTTGTTATACGATTCCGGTTCCATGATAGTTACGGTAAATGGGTTTGCCGCGTAGTGGCTTCGCGATTGAGGCTGTTGTTATTTTCAAGTTGATCGAAATGTTTGTTTAGCTTCATTGATTCTGTGTTTTTGTTTTCTTTTTGTTATCAGTGTTCAGTTACCCGGGATTTTTTGTCGTCTCGACCCCATGCTATGCATTTCTTGTTTCCCTCGATTTTGTTTTTCGTTTAACCTGTTACTCTATTTTGTTGGGGTTCTAATTTTGCCATGTTTTCTTCTTGGAGGAGATTTGAGATTCTTTTCTTGTTATTCTATGGTAGACTAGTTATTTATTTTGAGAAGATATTAAATTTTCTTTTGTCTCCTCCGTTTTGTTTCAAGGTTGTTTTTTGGAGTTTGATGTGCCTGCCTCTGTTTGAGTACAATTGCTGAATTAGCAAGCCCTAAGCGCATGAGTTCTAGTGTCAAAGGAATTTCAGACTTTCAATATGTCTGCATTTCCATCTAACCCAGTACCCTTCCTCCTATTGGAATGATTATCTGATTTCTTAAAGTGAATGGATTGAACGAGTTACTTGGATGTATCGCAATGAAATATGATATATATATATATATATATATATATATTATTTCTTCATTTTTATTTTTCATCATTGAGAACAACACTGTTATAGAAATGAAGAGGCTGATATGTGTAGCAGGATCGGGGTTTCTGATGCTGCAAGTTTCCTTTATTGTTAACAATTTCTACCTTCAATAATATGCAAGAGCGTTGTTCAGCCATAGAAATGGGAACTTTGCTTTTTAGATCTATATATATATAGTTTTTTTTTTTTTTTTTTTGAGGTGATTTTTGCAGTATTTATGCCTCTTGGCAAGTGGTATTGCATGTGTAGGCTATAAGTTGGAAAACCTGCTTGTTCATAAGTCAAAAAATCCCTCAGAATGAAGTATTTCTTAACTAAGACAATTGGAGCTAATATATCAACAAATATTTTGACAACAAGAAAGCTTGAGGCTTATGTAAGGTCACTGTAAGCATGCATGCACAGATGTTTGCCTGTTTCAAAAAGAATCTATTTCAGAGTTGAAAATATGTACTTTGTATTGATGGTTTGTGGTTTGAATGCAGTCAATAGAACAAATCACTGAAAACACAGTTTACATAGTCATACTGGCAGCCTGATATCTGCATCCTGCACCTTGCATTGTGTTGTTTCAAAATGCACTCAACTTGTTCCAAAATTAGCTACTTCACTATTGCAAATATTTTCTTTGTATATCTTGGACAATCTAGTGTGTCCTGGCTTGGTATATGAAATGTACCAGCAAGCAAAACATCAAAGTGAAATTGCTTAAGTTTTACTGGAAGGACTGGGTCAGTAGAGTGCTGTGTAACCCAATTTCTTTGGGATTTTTCAAACACTTACTTTTGTCAGGGATCTTAATGTTAGTAACCATTCTGACATTTTTCATGGTTTGGATTATTTGAATGAGGGTTTGTGATTTCTGTCCAATCATAAACTATTGATTCTTGTGCCTTAGTGGACTTTTTGTTCCTTTGTCATCAAGAAAGCAGGCAAAAGCTTAGTAAATGTGTCTTACATCTTGTTCTCTACCTGTACTTCCTTGTGCATTATTGTTTTTATTCTAACAGAACCAGTTTGGATTTCAAGCCTGTGTTAGATTAGATTTGTGTCGATGGTGTCAATTATTTGTGCTGTATTGAACTGAGCCATTTCTTCATGTTTGGCCCGTTCTTGTAGACCATGATGATTATTTTGTTAATTTCTTTTGCAGCCACAGTGCAGGCATCATTCAGACTACAAAAGCCCATCTCACGTCTTATTCCACATATTGAAAGATTAGAATATGATATCTATGGGGAGATAAGTGTCCCTGATTCAAAGGTTTACTTCAAGCTCTGCAGTTTCCCTTGTGTGTGTGGGTGCGTGAGTGTTAGAAGTGGAGGAATGAAATGCAGATACTTGAGTTGTTGCCGAGTTCAGGATCTTTAACTTTCATGTCTTAACATTCAATCAACTTTTTGCTGAATTTTTTTTTGGTTAGAAATATGTTAAATTGTTTTTATTTTTTTTCCATGTGTTACTAATTATCCAAAAAGGTGAGAAAAAAAACTAATATCATAAAAAAAAGAAGGTAATATTATCTCTGGAGGAGAATCAATTGGGTGTCAATTATTATGTAAACTAAGTACAACAATGCAATCTTATTTTTTGGATTCTGATTTGTGTGAGCCACATTTACCATTGAATACTGAAAACAATTACATTCATTTCATTTAGTGGGTTTGGTATAGCAGCTCACTTTCGTTTACTACCTTCTGTTGTAATTTTGATGTTGAAAAATTGTAGATATGAAATACAAAAAGAAGATATGCTGATTCAAGTAAAATTTGAGCTAAATATTTTCTGCTCTTACAGGTGGCAATCCTATCCATGCACCAATCCAGTACACCTAACTGGACAGATGTAGTATTTGGTATTCTTGCTGATCGAATAAATGTTCCGATAAATCCAGTGTTCCTAAGTTTGCTGAGGTCATCTTTAATTGATCTGTTCCTTCAGCAACATAATCTGACTTTGACAAATTCAACATTCGGGCATCCATCCTTGTTTGAGATTTTGAAGTTTCATGGGGGCATCACCATAATCCCTTTGCAATATGCTTCCATCTGGCAGACACCCCAGATCCTTTTTAACTTTACTATCAATAATTCCATATCTGAGATACTTGGCAATGTCTCTGAGTTAAACGATCAATTGAAGTTTGGATTGCGTCTGAGGCAATATGAGGTATAACAGTGTTCAAGTAAATATCTTCATACTTTAGTTCCTGCTCCTGTGTTCTATCTCTGTTGTGAATTTACATGAATTACCATGACCTGATTTCGCTGAATTTTCCTTACAAGAACAATGTTTGGATTCAAGAGAATGCCTAGTTATATAAAGTATAGTGGCTCTGGTAGGTTCTGAAGTCTTTGAAATTCTTTTTTGGCTGGAACTTTTCTGCCAAAATCCATGGAATTTAACAGTCGGTAAAGTCACTTAAGCTATTGCACAGTCCAATTCGGTTAGAGACAATGAGTCACCAGATAAATTATGTTTAGCACTATGAGATACCTTTGTAGCCATTGATATCCTAGGTGTTAGATAATATGATTAAGGCTGTTTAATATTTATTTCAACATGAATGAGGCTTTTCAGCACTTTAACTCCCTTTTTATCTGTCTTTTTTATGCAGACTGTATTTGTGAAAATAACAAATGAAGATGGCTCAACAACAAGCCCCCCTGTCACTGTACAGGCTTCAGTCATGTCAGATCTAGGGGGCCTTTTGCCACAGAGATTGAAGCAATTGGCTCAAACAATTGCTTATCCGCCTGCAGAGAATCTTGGTCTTGATAACTCAGTCTTTGGTGAGGTTAAGGGTGTTGTTTTGTCATCTTATTTAAAGGGTGAACTTTTTGCTGCCCCTCCATCTCCTTCACCAGCTCCTTCTCCAGAGTTGAATGATTATGCTGTGCCATCAAGCTCACCATATCCTTTTGCTTCATCTCTTTCTCCTGTGCCTTCTCCTGATTTTAACCACCCATCTGCAACAAGCCCAAAAAATGGCCCCCACCATTCTAAACCAAGTGTAAATTCTCCGTCTTCTGCTGTAACTGCTCATCCTCCTTTCCCCTGTTCCTATCGCAGCCCAAAACTTTCTCCAAGCTCTGCATCAACTCTATCTAACCGAACTCCATACTTGCGTCCAGTAAGTTCTCCTTCACCAGTCTCATCCTATGGTCCTACAGCAGAAAAGGGCTTAGAATCTCCAATAATTTCCCCATCCCAATCGGCACCATCACCCTTTTGTAAGTTCCCATTGCCAAGGTTTTAAGACTTATTTTCCTTGCTTTAACTTCTCATAATATGGTCAACAAAATGCTTCATTGTGTACAATGTTGTCTGGTTGTGTCATTTCCTTTGCCAGAATTTTTTTCTTTAATTCATAACTGATTTTATATAAATGTGGGCTTAACAGAAGAAAATTTTTGCAAATTTCAACTCAATTTGCTTACTGCTGATGTTAAACTTCTTCAATGCATGGAGGATATTCAATCAGCTGTATTGGAGGAAAAAGACTCGACAAATATTGAATTATTGCATCTAGTATTGTTTAGGATCTGCCAGTGTTGTCATTTCTCCTTGAACAGCTACTCAATTATCAATCCACACGCCTGCCTATTCTTCACTTCTTTCCATGTTTCACTCTAATTCTCTCTACTTGTTTGGTCCCTTCTCTTGTTTCCTCCATTTCTCTTACCAATCTATTTGTCTCCTGCACCCGCCTTTCTGCATCCCTTCTCAGCTTCTGATCCTTTCTGTTTGCAGCATATAGCTGGTGAGAATACTCTTAGGTATTAGACAGCCAAGTAATTGACCTCTTTAGTTTTCCATGGTCCATGCTTGAGCTAAAGCTTGCTAGTGGAGGAGCTTTGGTTGATAGTTCAGGTTGCTTGTGTGGGCCAAGAAAGAGAAGGAGAAGATAGGGAAACAGTTAAGGTAGTGAGAAAGAGGAGATTTTGAGAGAAACATAGTGGCACATAAATTCTAATTCATCACCAACGGTCAACTCCTATACCAAACTAGAATGCTTCTGTTATAGGCATCGAAGCAGTCCCACCCCTAAACGAAACAAAATAATGAAGTAATATCCTATTATAAAAATGAAAGCAAATACCTAAGGCATTAAAATCACAAATGAAATAAAATTATATTTTTCTAACTTCTTGCACAAAGTATTGTTTCTTAAAATCTTTGGCTCTGACGGGTTCCTTATTTACAGTTGAATAAAGGTGCCTTTTTTAAAAGGAATAAAATAAGAGAATATAGTAACAATGAAGCAATTAGCCAAACCAGGCTGGCCTGGTTGGCCACAAGAGCATTGCCCTTTGGGAGAGGGGTGGGAACTCTCACCCCTCAACATTTCCCACAGCAACGTATGCTTTAGTTGTGGTGCTTTGCATCCCCTATGGTGTCTTTAGGGCTGCAGTCCCCTTCTCCTCTGACATCTAACAAGGCAACCATTGATTATTATTGTGTTAAAAAAAACAACAATGAAGCAATTAGCTCAACTTTATCTACTGAACTTTAACATAATGCCATCGACTTGAGTATTGTTTTAGGCATTCAGAGTGTCAAAATTGGATGATACTGTTTTTGTACATGCTTTCGATAATCATGATATTGCTTTACTTTTCAAGTTGATTTTGTTAGAGCAGAATGTTTAATTTGGTTCTGTTTAATCTTCAGCTTCTGCAGTACGCCGTTTCTGCAGGGGGATCTGGTTCCTCGGGCTCTCTGGATTTCTGACCTTTCATCTTCTTCGTTAGCCATATTGACAGTATGTATCCTCGTTGGTTTCTGAGCCACAGATGCGGATATCTTCAATACCCATGTCTATTCCACAGATGATGATGGAAGCATCTGGGAATTTCACAAGTTTTCTTTTTCTCATTCATCTTTCACTCTTTGACACAAAATGTAAATGAAACAGAAAATGAATTGATGGTCAAAGCCAAAAGGTGGCAGGCCTAACATATCACTCCTAGGTTGATGATATCACAGGGAAGCTTTATAAGATTTTTCTCCTCAAAGGAAGACAACCCCTGAAGAGAGCAATTGAAGGAAAGGAAGATAGATAGCTGCCTTCAAAGAGAACAATCTCATCTACGCCATAGTGTTCACATTGACCCTCAATATGTTGCAACCCAAAGATTTGATGTAGAAACTAGAATCCAATACTTGTGCAGAAATAGAATGCGTTTCCAGACAAAGGTTCTGCATTGTAACGCCATACCATACTGTGTTATATCCTCAACAGGTTGGTGAAGAAGGAAGAAATGATCTTTGTTCTGCATTACATTGCAAGCCTAAAAATGGTTAAAAATTCAATGGCTTTCGGTTTCAATAAAGGCGAGCAAGGAGTTGGGTCAGTCAACCTCCTGGTCCAAGGCACTGAGAGAGGCAAATTGGTGCTAGATTTTGATAGAAGGGGTAAGATGAATTCGAGAGCCATAAGGCTTCTTCCCTCGATGGTCGTTTTTTAATCTCTCGCTATCCGGGAAGCCTCCACAATGATTGTTTGATTATCGCAAGTGTCTTCAAAAGCTCATGTCGTTGGACGAGGTGCTGCACTCGTGAAATCGTATGAGCACGGCCACTCTTATTCTCGAATTTTGCTTAATAGTTTTTTCTGTGCCTTTGTTTGATCATTTCCTATACTAAAATAAAATAAAAGCAATTTCAGCCTTATTTTCGGCTTAACATGACACAGGCGATTTTAAAAGTGCTCTCTAAGAGTATTAAAAATTTAAATTTTTATTTAGAAAATTCGGACTATAAAATTAAAAGGGAAATATGAAATTTAAGAAAATAAAAAAATATTTTATTGTGTAATTTATAACTTAATAAACTGTTTAACAAATAGAAAATACAGTCAAAAATTATTAATTATTAAGGAAACAATTTTATAATAAAGATTGTATAATGTAGTAGTCAGTATTTTATTAATGGAAGCCGAGGCACGGTCACATAAGTCGCGGAATGTATATATATATATATATATATATATATTTATTTATTTATTTATTTGTTATTTTTTTACAACCACAAAATATCATTAAGAAACAATATTTATTTGTTTCTAACGGCAATGTACTTAGGTGCGGGGACAGCCTTTTTCCGAGCTTCGTAGCTCCTGGCGGCAGAAGAGGCTTTGTTGGAAGGTGAGTTGTGCGGTGGAAGCGGGATGGGATCACGATTTTCGTCGCCGCTAGCTGCAATAGCACCACCACCACCACCTCCTCCGCCGCTACGGTATTCGGCGGGGCCATCGCAAATGCAGAAAGTGGGACCTACACCCATCAATCTCTTTACCACTCTCTCTGCTTCTTCTTCTTCTTCTTCTTCTTCTTCTTCGTATTCACTTCCCTTTGCTGCCTTCCTTCTTCAGTCCTACAAGTTCAAGGTACCAACCGACAGCCTCTTACCTTTTCTTTCTCTTTTATTTTTCGTTTGGTTCCCGTGAAACAAACAAATAACAAGTCCCCCGAGTCAGATTTCTCAGCTTGAATTCCTTCACGAGTCAGTCTGCCCGTGGCACTAGGTAGATTTCGCTTTATTCACGGCCTTCCTCGTGCAGTTCTTGAGAAATATCTTCCTGCTTGCGTGTGGTTCTGTTCTGTGGTTGTGTGGAATTGGGGGCTTTTTTGAATCTTCGTGCACATGCTAAGAGCTTGTTGCATATGTGTGTAGTAGGTTTTATAGCAGGCGACTAATGAGCGCTTTTAGAACGGTGGGGAATTGTGTCGATATGTGTTTACCCACTGAGAATTGAACTTACTATTTGAAAGATTCGGAAGGTATTTGATATCTTTTTCTTTTTTATGTATACAACACCCTTTTTCTATATTCTGCTCATAGGAGGAATAACCGTTCCATTTGTTGTGACATTTTTTTCTATAATTCTTCTTATGTGAGGAGTAGTCGTTCCATTGATACGAATGAGAACCCGCTTGTTTGCACTTCAAGTGATAGCAAGAGATATGCTTATTTGCACGTTAATTACTTACCAATGTATTTAAATTTGCAAGCTATTTGTTGTCTCGTGGCACACCTGTGTATGATCATCGCATAATTCGTGTAAAGCCTCATGGTTCCCTGCTGACTCAAGCTATATCCATATGAGATCAGGTTGTTTTGTAAAAGAAAAGAAATCAGCTTAAGCATTGAGGCTTTGTTGAGTCCTTAATATATCTTAATTCTTCATAAATAAGCTTATTTGATGCATTGTAAAGTTGCTAATCTCACAAGCCATGCAACAACTCAATGGTCGTGCATAAGTTTGACTTACTTGGTCAGCATTTGTGCAGATATTTTGCTCAATAACCTTGATTTTTAATCAATTTGTGCATCTCAAAATTGTTGTGCTGTTTCTATTAGAACATTTTTACGTGGTAAATCTTGAGTATTTTTGTATTTGCTCTCTAATTAATCCTGCTGAACTGAAACTCTCTTATCTATATCATGTGCCTGAATTGAAGGGAATCAAATTTATTGAGTTGTCGAAGGATTTATGTTCATCTACATGGTCATGTTGCTTATGCTTTTTCAATGGAGGAGAAACTAGAACAGGCTCTGGAAATGATGAAGTATCACTGTTGGGGACATCCGGACCTAATTTGTTCAATGACAGGAAATGGACAAGTATTCTTCTAGCTATTAATATCTTGTGAGTTTCACGTCAACATTCTAACGCTTGTTCGTTTTTCTTTTATTTTTTTTTTATCCCTTACTTCAACAAACTGATTCAACAACTCTCCATTGTTTTCTTTTTCCTAATCTTCCTTTTTTCTTCTGTAGTTCCTAGTGTCCATGAAAATAATTGATCTGTCTAATGAAACCTTGTTTCACTGCTTTCTCACTTTGCAAGAGTATATGTTGCACAACTTGCAACTGACGGAAAGCTGCTGATGTGGGGTGCTAAGGTTAGATGCTTCAATGTGCTAAAAAATTTGGCCTGTTCCTTATTTAGATTTCAAACTTCTAGAATGGGGGTTCTTCATGGATTATTTTATTTGTGTGCAGATTAATAGTCTGATTGACAAGGGACAACTTTGGAGGTTGGCCACTTCTTCATTTCTCCATGCAAATATTGGGCACCTCATGGTTTGCTCTATGTCTTAGGACTTTAAATTTCTCCTCTCTTGGCACATTTCTGTTTTATAACTCCTAAAAGAAGTATTTACTTTCCAGGTAAATTGTTATTCATTGAATTCTGTTGGTCCTAGCATTGAGAAACTTAATGGTTCAAGGCGATTTCTTGCTGTCTATTTCGCCTCTGCAGTTGCAAGTAACAATTCATAAACTTACTTCTGTAGACAATTAAATTACAATAGTATAGTCTAATTCAGTTTTTCAAAAACAAATCAGGTTCAACAACAAGTTATTGGTTCTGCAAGCAACCTGCAGTCGGTGCCTCAGGAGCAATATTTGGATTAGTATGTCATCCAGATGTCTGTTTTCAGTAATCTGCTCTTGCTTTAAACAATTTAAATTTGGAACAGAAAATGGCTGGAAATGTGGTTTACTGGTTCTTAATGGTGTGCTATTACTTTACTGTTGCTATTTTTCTGGCTGGTTGTGTTGTCCTTGTCAGATCATCCCTTTTTGTTGTGATGGCGTAAGATCTCAGGACATGAATTCAGGGCTGCCATATCTAATCTATTTGTTTTTCTTTCCTCTTTCCTAACACTCAATGCCATATCAGCCAGTCTAATTGCTTATGCACTTGGTCGTCTTTATTTTACTCTCAGTTTAGCAAGATTTCAACAGTCATATAGTATTCTTGTTGCACCTTTTGGTCTCAATTACCTTGTCATTGTCCTATGTCATTAATCCTCTGGTAGATTTGCATCCATCTGACCGATGAAATCTAAATACAAGTGGTCTATTTGAGGAACCTCTACACTATCCAAACAAACACTTGCACATCTGCCCTTGATGTTTGCATTTATTAGGGAATAATGCTGGAACTCTAATTTCTCCAAACTGATAACCTTATTGTCCCTTGAATGTTTCTGGTTGCCTACAAACAATAGTGCACAAAAGGAGAATTGCTCAAAACCCCAGACAACAGAATTGCAAGAAAAATCTTAGTTATGAAACATATCTTTTGAGATATAGATTTTTAAGTCCTGTTTTCCTTTTCTGCAGCAGTGTTAGTTTAGTTTCCATTATTGTATAGTGCACCATCTAATACATAAACATTTATTGGAGATGGGGTGCATGCGCATGTACTCCTGTTCTAACACCAGTTATCTCCGCTCAAACAGCTGTTATTCACATCCACATCATGTTTTCAAAGATGCAAAATAATGGGCGAAGTATCTTGGGAGAAGTATATCTATTTCGCCCAAGTAAAACCTGATGCGAGACTGCTTTATTTACCATTCTATTTTTCAAGATGGTTCTCCTAAATCCATCACTATCTGAAAATTAGGTCTCATGCAGTGATCACTTTTGTGGGAGCTTCACCCTGGTTGTTGTTAACATGAGAGATGATATATTATTGCTATTTGCTTGCATGTGTTCTTCCTCGCATTTAGCATTGTTCTTGTATTATTATCTCATGCTGAAGTATCTGTGATGCTGTGATGAGAAAGGATCTTGAAATTTGCTCAAGTAAATCCTCATATCATTTGGACTTGTTTTCTTATGCCTTGAGCTGACCGTACAATGACAAACAAGGAACCAAAGTAAACAAGCTCTGACATAAGAAGGATATGCTTCCCTAGTTCAAAGAAACTGTATATGAAAGAAAGCAAGACAACAAATCACGAAAGCTTTGGATCATCCACGTTTCAACTATAAGTTTAAATGTTTAATCATTTGTTCATTCTAATAGATTCTTGCTACTTATTAATTAGCTCATGCACACTTGATTTAGGTTGGTTCTCTCGCTGTGTATGTCATAAGACACAAAGGCATGATAAGAAATGGAAAAGAAGATCTCCAGCACATAGCGAGTGTGATCCTTCTAAACATGGTAAGGTCTCATTCTTTCTCAAAAGCCAGGGGCACTGACCAGCGAATGAAAATATTTCCTACCTACTGAGGACTACAAAATGAATTCTGATGATTTTTTAGGGTCTTCTGGGATTGAGTCTGGTATGTTGCCCTGGGTTTTGGCCAACCTCTGTTGAGGAAGTTTTGTTAGTTATACCTGCATTTGATCATACAGTGTGTTAACCACTTTAGAAGGCTGATCCATGCTAATGAGCCTCTTTTATGCAGGTCATAGGTGTACTGTCCCAAGGCATTGATAATTGGGGACATGTAAGTAAAACCACATTGTTTCGTCTCCTTGTGCGCCCTTACAAATATGGATCTCAAACATTACTTGTTTTATCCTATTTTGATACTTGACTTGTTTGTATAACTGAACACAGCTTGGTATAGCAAACACTTGAACTCCTTAATTACTGCTTTGAGACTTTTTTGTTTTTATTTAAAAAAAAAAAAGGATCTTGTGTCAGCTCAATGTGTAATTTGAAGCAATTGCTGCACCCGAAAGATCGTGCAATTGAGAGTGAAAATGGTTTGAATTGCTGGTGTAGGATCCTTTGTGCCTCAATAGTAGTTATGTTTGTTTTTGGATTAGTCAGTACCAGAGTTTGAACCTTGGTTGTGAAACTCTACCACCGCACTCCATGGTTGGATTGTTGGCCGCCTCATAGTTCTTTGTCGATGATTTGGAATTCGAGTATGGAGTAACAGTATGTAATCCTGTATGTGGGGTACATTACATTGCTCTAACGCGAACTTACAATATTGTTAAAAGCAGTTTGCTGCTTCAATTTTGGTTTCTTGTGCTGTTTATTACTTCAATTCCTTAAATATATGATTGATATCTGTACGTTCTCAGTTAGGGGGCTTACTTGGTGGAGTTGCTATGTCGGGGCTTCTTGGACCTGTCTGGAGGTTCGAGGCCCTCTCCAAAGAAGGTAGAAGAGGAGCTTTTGTGGACAGGGCACCAATTAAACGTCTCACCAATAGGAACAGAAAACCCAGAAACCTCCCTTGACTGGTTGATTTTGCTGTAGGTAACACCTTAGCTTCTGTTGACTTTGTAAATGAGAAAACGATTGTTTAGCAGAACGCCTGAATTGATGTTGTCGCTGTTGTTTATTATACGCTCTCGCCCTTAAAATACTTTTTAACATTCTCAACCTTAAAATGCTTTGTGTTTTTTATTTTTTTTTTAATTTTTTTTTTCATATCATCTAATGATTAATAGAATTCTAATTCTAATAACGTTGAAATTAAGTTTATGGGCCCAATTTTATCAGCTTATTAGCGTGTATTTTTAGGGCTTAATGAGAAAGGTACGGACAAGAAATAGAGCTCGCAAACACACGATAATGATAGATGAAAATTTTAACATTGTTCTAAATCGCAGCCACGAGATGGCATAAAAAAAGCATAAAAGAAGGGGAAAAAAATAAAAAGAATTTAAAAGAAGAGTCCAGACAGCAATTTAGCTCAACAACTGTACCTGCAACGGCAAGGCTAAAACATGAATTAAAAAGACTAATTTTGGCAACAAAAAAAAAAAAAAAAAAACAAGTGGATGCCACAAAATTGGTATTTTCTTCTTCGTCCAAAAATCCCAATGTTTTTATAATAATGCCAGAGCCACTAATATATTCGCATGACTGACATGGCGAGTATTCCACATCTTGCTAAAAATAAAAATCCTTGGTTCACATGTTAATTAGTTTTAGTTTGCAAAATAGTTTCAATACCCACAGCACTCCTTTTGTTATTGCCATGGTTTCCCTCGTAGGAGGATTAAAAGCTGCAGGAATCAATGTCACGTTGATGTGATGGTTTTTTTTTTTTTTTTGGTAATTTTTCCCAATATTGATCATTTTATTTTCTAGGAACTGCGAGTTGAAAATCAGGTGCTGCACTCAGAAGTCAGAAAGTCCAAGGCATTGTAATTTGTAAGATGCACGCGCGCACACACACACACACATACCCATGAAAAGCCAATGAACATGAAAGGGAAATGGAGATCATACCTGATAAAGCTCCAAAATTAATCATTCAGCTCCGTTTATGTATTTTGAAAGACGTACCTGCGTAGCTAATATCAATGTTTCGATTCCATTCCTGTATGCACAATTTCAAGATGCATGGAAGACCGGTGCTCATCAGCCATCATAAATTGAGCCAAGACGGCCACCAGCAGACAGCTGCACGCATTAGAAAAAAAAAGAAGAAGAAAAGATTAATGGCATAATCTGCAACTCATCAAAGATCAAAATTAGAAAACCAAAGAAAATAAGGAAATAGCAGAAGGAAATTCCAAACCGACATCCACTAGAAGCAGCAGCAGCAGCAGTCCTGGCGTTGTCCAAGAAATCATGGTACTGCTGAGTCCAACCCGAGACCGTGCGAATCGGCCATAAAGACAAGAACTGATTCCTCAGCCAGTTTATGCTGGTTGTCACCTCTTCAAAGCTCAAGTGCTGACCAATACCGTCACCCCCGAGTAGTCCGAGATTATAATCATCGGCAGCAGCAGAAGTCTCCTCGCGAACTGCATGCCGGCAAACAGGACAAGAATTATGCAAGTTCAGCCAAGGAAGGATGCAATCAGAATGGTACAAATGCCTGCAGGGCAATTCCCTGGCATCCCCATCTGGCTCAAACTCCTCCTTGCATACAGGACAATGAGTGGCGTCCTTCATCAAAAGGTCCTGTGTTATTTTCACCGTTGGCAACGCTTCAATGGCTGAAACTGGTGCTGGAGGTGGCCCTGGCCGCGGCGGGACATCAGCACTAATATTGTCATTAATAAAACGATCTTCATCCAAGTCACTTGTTGGATCAGCGTAATTTCCATATCTAGAATTGTTACTATGGTCGTGGGAGTCAACAATATTATTGGGGCCTTGTGGGCGAGGTGGTTCCAGGAACCGAAGGGTAATCCAAGGTCCATCATTGGAACTTTCAGTTTCCCATTGCATTCTTCTACCGGCATGCTCTGGTGCCATTGGATAATCTTGCTCCAGCATCGATGCCAAGGAGTCCAATAGCCGTGCAGCCGGCCGGGAGGGCCGCAGGCCGGTCGGCTCCGTGGTTATCCGAGGCCTTGGTGGGTCAAGCTCAAGATTTAGCGGGCTATAGCAACGTGGACAGAAGATTTCATGCGGATTTGTGGGAGTAAGCCTGATGGTACGCTGACAATTTTGGCACCAGAAGTAGCGAGAAGTTCTCATTCTCCGAACTCCATTAACCATAGTTCGAGGCCGACGGGTCAAGGACATAGTCTGTGGGGTTGTTTGTGCGTATATATGTACGTACGGTGTCTTTTTTGGTTCTCGGGTTTGGTGTCTTTATATATGTGTTGAGCATTTGAGGGGGAAACAGGGCAACTAAGAGAAAGGATAGCTTTGAGAGGATAGGGGAAGATATTCCTTTTCTCTCGATGTACAGACTGCTTGGATTTGGGCTTGCAGCTTTCTTTTCTTCGTCAATTTTCTCTTCCTTATTGCCAAAGTAAAGGGACCGTATTGCCAAAGTAAATGATGATTGAATTTTATTCTTGTCAGCTACGAATTTATGCTCAATTGCATTAGAATCGTCTTTTGGGCTAAGACATCAAGTACTTTTGTACTTAAAAAAGGAAAAAAATAATAATTTTTTTTTTATGTCACATTTCTTTGGTTAGTGTTTTGTTTAATTTTATAGAAACATTACAACTTATTTGAAACGTCCAATGTTAAAGATGGCTTCAATGCTAGGCCCCTCAATATAATCTTGTTTTTAGCATATAGATATTATACATTGAGTTGGGCTTAGACTCTATTTTTCAATTTAGAATGATCCACTGGGCCCAATTTGTACTTTGGTGCACTTGAATTGGGCTTGATCTTCAATTCTAGGCTCGTTCTTTAGTATGGGCCGCGTTTGGACTTCAGTACAAAAATTTCGGCCTAACCAACTCAAGTCTAGCCCAGTCCGTAAATAAATATCTCTATAAATAAAATACTAATGCAATGAAACGAACACACCTTGACAATTTTTAATACAAAAAACAGTAGCGCAAATTTTTTTTTTTTTTGGCTTTTACTCTTTTTTACTTCAATTTTTTAATAAAATTTATAATATTCTAAAAATGGCTCTAACAATTATTAAAAATAAAAATGTACATACAAAATATATTCTATTAATATTCTTATTTGTAATAGTATCATTAAAAATATTAACGTAATAAACAATTCAATTTCAAAATATTGACTTAAAAATAGTTTTTTTTTTTTTTACAAGTTAGAGACAATTTAAACTCTTTATAATATTTATAATAATATTCTTATAATTATTTCAAATACTTTAAAAAATAATAAAAAATATGTTGGTTTTAATAAAATTTAAATATTAATATATTTTTTATTATATTTAAAAATACAGTATATGAATTATTATCAAATTTACAATAAAATATATTTAGAAAAAATTTGTTAAAAATATATTAAGCAGAGGTAATTTTTCAATGAAAATGCAGAGTTCTTCATTAATTTGCTTAACTTTTCATTTTCTCCTTTACGAGCAATCGATCAAATAGGCCGAAGAGGCACGCGTGGGAAGAACTCAAAGCGAGCGATTAGATGATGGCCCGGAGGCCGTTACGAAGTACGGAAACATCTAGAAGGGTGAATATTCGTATCTAATACATATATTTAATACAATATTTATTTAATACATAATATTTTAAAATATATTTGATAAAGAATAAAACGTAAAAATTTTAAATAAACATAATAAATATTTTTAATTTATATATCAAATACTATCAAGTATTTATAATATCTCATATGCATAATAACGCATATAAAATTAAATTTGAAAATTATAAATTAATTAAACATAATAATATTTTTATAAATATTTTAACAAATAATTTTATGATAAAAATAAATAATAAAAATATTTTATTATAACGAATATATTAAATATTTTATTTTATAATTTATTAAATACCATGTTATATACATATAATTCTCTTTTAAAGTTGTTAATAAAATATTAATTATAAAATAATATAATATAAAAATTTGTATAAATTATATATTAAAAATAATAAATTTAATATATATATATATTTTTTATTTTTTTTTATAGTTATTTCTACGTCGTACCCAATGTCTTGATTTCTTACGAGTTAATTTCTAATTTTGTCGTGTTCTCGTGTCTATGTTCATACCATGCATGGCAGGGAGACCGCGGGACCTCGAGTTTGATTAGAGAGGGCAACTCGTCGACACAACCGAGTCGACTCAGAAAAACTCGACTCGTTCGAAATGGGGTCCTTGTGTCTTCCCCCATTTGCCGGCGGCCATCCCAAACCAATAAAATCCCCCCGCTCGCCAGTCCGCCCACTTCGGCTTTTTCCTTTCTTTCTCTCTCTAAATCCCAACCCCCAAATATTCTATAGAGAGAGAAACCCAATTTGGGAAAACCCATTGAGCGAAACAAGAATCGGAGGAAAAAGAGAAAAAAAAATTTTGAGACTTTCCTCAATTTTCTTATCACCCAAGCAGAAAGTTTAAAAGAAAACTGGAAAAAAGAGAGAGAGAGAGAGAGGGGGGGGGAGAAGAACATGTCGTCTCAATTCGTCCTCCAAACTGCCCAAATTCCCACCACCACCAAGACCACCTTGACGCTTAATCCCTTCTTCCCGATTCCTCAGCTGCTGGCCGCCGGTAGGCCATGGAGGCGTAACCTAGTCGTCAATTGCTCGTCTCCTCCGGTGATGGATGGAGCGGACCATGTGGCGTCGGCGGCGTTGGAGCGGTGCTATATTGCCCCGGCTGCGCCTGTCAGGTCTGGGGAATTCGGGCCGACAATGAAGGGTAAATACGGCGCCTTTGGCGCAGTTACTCTGGAGAAAGGGAAACTCGATATGTCGCAGAAGCAATCCATGTCTAGCCCTGAGGTTAGTTCTTGATTGATTTCTAGCTTCATATTTCATATATTTTGTGCTTTGGGTTTGACCACTTTCCAATGATAGATGATGGGAAGTGTATTTGTGTGCTGAATTAGATAAGAACTACCCTTAACTGTGGTGCATGCTTTCTTGAATTTTGGGAATTAGTTATGATTTTCTTTTATTCTTCTTGTTTGTTTTCTTTTTTTATGATATGCACAACGGACTAGCACTCAGTTATTTGGTAAGTAAATGGTGTCCTGGAATTTCAGTTGAAAATGAATATACCAGTTGCTGCCCCAAAAAAACATGTTTGTTTTGATTTTCTTAATCAAGGAGAATATCGAAATTGTGGCATGTCTGGGTTTCTGTTTTGCTGAACCACAAAGGGAAACCTGCCTGGCTTTCGGGGATTGATTACTTTAGATAAGGATTGGAAAGATAAATAGAAGGAACATATTGATGAAATATGCTTAGAAAATGTGCAAAAGTTATCATGATTATGAGCCCCAGTCACATACGGGGGTGTTGCCTAATGGAATGAAAGTAGAACCTCTTCTTAAAATCACCGTTGAATGCAAAAACTGAGGACTGTCTTTTTTTTTCTTTGTTTTCCTTTCTTTAGTTCATGAAGGGGAAATTGTTTATGGGGCATTGAGCAGGTATCAACCCACACACAACGGAATATTCACTTAAAAAGAATGAATCTAAGAAAACAGGAACATTCTGTACTTTCATAATATAAATCCTGATTTATCTACCAAAAGGGCAAAACATCAATAACTGGATACTTCTGGTTAGGAGAAAAGGCATATCTTCCCTTTCAAAAGTTAGTTGGATTGTGGATGGAAATTCCCTTCATTTTTATTCTGACAAATTAAGATTTGAACTGTGAGATGACATCCATCATTTACAGGTCAAGAACAGAGAAGTATGTCCAATCATAAGATTTGGTAGAAGTTATCAAGACAAAGGACCTCCTTATGTATCTAATAGAAGCTAGATTGAAAATAATGACACTAAAGATGAATTTAATCTGGTTATGAAATGTATGGCAAATCTGTTTGCTGTTAGAGCAATTCTTGAGTCATCCATTTACTCCTTCTACTGGTCATGTGATGTGTATCTCATGAGAGTTTAAGGAAATGGAATATAAAGGGGAGGGACCCAAATTAGTTTTGTGCAATTGTTCAATCCTCTTGTCGCAAACTTCCAATTTGAGTTCTTAGCTATCACAATTTGATTTGTTCCTGATGTGGTAACTTATTTACATAATTTTACTTCTTATTCCTTTGTCAATATGGATGGTAGTAGCACATTATTGAATTCTAAAAACTGCATTTATTAACAGAATAGTTCTCCTAGGCCAAAGTTCCTTCTGCATGGGATCTCTTATAGGAGATGCATCACAATTATATTTGTTACTGCAGTAAGCTGGCATGTGTTAACCGAAACAAACACTTGTTTTTGCACAGATCAGAGCACACAAATATATTTGATTGAACCTTATTGTTGTTATTTTACTGATACATAAGATTTTGGGACCTGATTTATTTTTTTTATATATATATATTTTTTTTTGTAATATAAATTTCATGCCTCTGATTGAAACTATAAACTGATTCAGTCAAAAATTTCCTGTGATCCTATAACTTTATGAATCAATAAGTTACTTTTTGATGCCGAAGTATCAAAAAGCACATTCTTTCCTAGCTTGTATTTTCTATGTATTCTTAGTATTTATATTTTTTGGTTATGATAATTTGTCAAGTTACTAGCATATCATTTTTGCTTTAATAAGCTAGACAACTATTAGTATAAGGGCTTATTTGCAGCCAAGTGTTGGAATTAGAGCACTAAAATAAGAAGCAGAACCATCTGTAATGCTATCCCATTTTTCTTAACTAGACTAAATAAGTTTTTTCTTATTGCCTGATTGAGTTATAGATTCTAGTTTATCTCCTCAAGTTATCAAGTGTCCTTGATGCAATAGTTAATCCTTACAAAAATTGCAGCTTGCACTTGGCGGAGGCGGTGGAGATATTGGAAAGAATATCCATCATGGTGGTGGTGATGGAGGTGATGATGATGGTGATGATGATGATTATTTTGATGACTTTGATGATGGTGATGAGGGTGATGAAGGTGGATTATTTAGGAGAAGGCAATTTCTTCAGGAGGTTTAAAGTCTTATATATGACCGTAGAGACCTTCTGTAACACAATTTTGCATAATATATTTCCTTTCCACAAATGCATTTACCCTGGCCTTCTCTGTTGGCAGCTTTTTGACCGAAAATTTGTTGATGCTGTGTTAAATGAGTGGCAGAAGACAATGATTGATTTGCCTGCAGGGTTGCGACAAGCTTATGAAATGGTGTAGTGTCTTTTTTACTCTTTTCTTTTCACTAAAGAGACTTTACATCTATATACTGAATGCAGATTGCTGCAGGGTTTGGTCAGCTCAGCGCAGATGGTAAAATTTTTAGCAGTAAATGCTAGACCAACTATTCCCAGATCTATTTCAAGAGCACTTCCTCAAGCAATGTCCAGGGCATTTATAGGGAGGTATTTTTGATTCAATACTCATCATGCCTTATTTGTTGTGCATTTATTGTCAAGTGCAAAAGAAGCTGTCTTTGTTCAGTGTCTTGTTACTTCAATCATGAGCATAACTTTAAGTTAATAATGTAACTCCTAAGGGATCACCCACTATTATAAAAATATAGATATTAAGGCGGAGAACTTTTCCCTCCTCCATCTTCATTTATATACAGTAGTGAAGAAGCTTACAGTGAACTCCACTGGATTAAAAAAACTCCCCATTCTAGTATTCCTCGTTAAATTGAAATATTCCAGTCTCACTCCAAGAGGCCCAAAATTCAAAGTGCTTACTCTATTGGTTGAAGTGGGTTGATTGGTTCCAGGGCTATGTGCCTATCTGCTCTCTCAAGTCTAATACGCCTCTTATTTTGCTGGATCCACATTGGAACTTTCTTGTCTACATTTGTTCAGAATGTAAGATAGCAAAATTTCCATTTTTGTATGTGAAAAACACTAGAATCTGTTCTCTCCTGAGATAGCTTTGTTCCTTTTGATGATTTGTATGGATTTGGTTCTTGTTGAAAGTTTCATTTATGTTATGAACAATAAATAATATGCATCTTTCATAGATGCTGTGGCTTATATTCACTGGTTGTTTGGACACTACCTAAATTTAGCTCTTTTATTGTAATTGCAATTTGATCACATATCTGTTCCATCAGGAGGCCAGCATGGGTTGTTCTCTTTGTCCCTAATACCAATGTTGAAATAAAGCTGCTAGTGCCAAAGAAATATATGTTATCTATAGTAACTTATCTTACAAGAAACTGTTTCATACACTTAGCGTGTATTTCCTGGAAGTTTGCCCCTTTCAATAGTTTGGTTGATAGTCTAACTGGGATTGTGCTCTGAATGTTTGATTGGGGAATCGATTGAAATTATTTTGGAACTTGATTATATGATATGTTATTCCACAGAATGATTGCAGATCCCGCCTTTTTATGTAGGCTTCTTTTAGAGCAGGCTGCCACTATTGGCTGCTCTGTTTGGTGGGAGCTGAAGAATCGAAAAGATAGGTATTTGTTTCTTTTTATTGATAGTGGGTCTGATAATTTTGTTTGATTCCATCATTTGATAATCAAAATATTTACATGTGGTTTACTTCAAATACAGGATAAAACAGGAATGGGATTTGGCGCTTGTAAATGTGCTAACAGTAACAGTGTGCAATGCCATGATTGTTTGGTTTCTTGCCCCCTGTCATTCGTATGGTAACACTTTCCGGTTTGATTTGCAAAATACACTGCAGAAGTTTCCAAACAATATATTTGAGCAGAATTACCCACTTAGGGATTTCAACTTGCAAAAGAGAACCCACTCATTCTTCTACAAGGCTGCTGAGTTATGTATAGTCGGACTAACTGCAGGAGCAATTCAAGGTTCATTGTCAAATTTTTTGGCCAGTAAGAAGAATGATAGGTAAACAGTATTTCAATGAAATCCTTCCTTCGTACTGCATTTTCTGTTTTCAAAACTGTTGTCAAACTCATTACAGGATGAAAATTTGCAATGCTTATTTGCTGTATTAGTGTGATTATACTGACTCTGGCATTCTTTTAACTTTTTTCAAAGGCCATCTGTTACAATCCCACCTGTGAGTACCTATGCACTTGGTCATGGTGCTTTCCTTGGACTTTATGCAAACACAAGGTACCAGCTATTATGTGGATTTGATAGAGCAGTGACCAACCATTTTGATGTTCTAGGAGTGTCTCTGTTTTTCAGCACAGCTTTGAGGTTTGTGTTTACCTTTAAATTCTGCTAAACTACCCTAATGTCAAGATCTTGTTATTCTTTTGGTATGCTTATGGGTGTCTTTTTTTCTTCCTTTTTTACGTTCAACATTAATGTATTTCTTCATGTTTGGATGATCTATGAATTTCAAAGCATCTATGAATTTCGCTATTGATCTCTTATGATCCTACAGGGGCAAAAAAAATGAGGAAAACATTTTTCTTTGGGGGGGGGGAAGAGACCCCTTACACCTCAATCTTTCATTCTGGTTACTTGTCCCTTCTCCATTTGAAAGTTTCCATCTGTCATTAACTGTCTCTTGGTTTCATGCCACATAATATTGGGAGTCAAGTTAATATCAGTGCTTAGTACCTATGATGACTAGGTCTCAAGCAGTCTTTGCTCTGGTGTTATGATGGATACTCAGACTAGAACTCTTGTGGCCTTTAATGCCTCTTTAGCTAGGGCTACAGATGATATGGCTTTGTCCTTGGATCAGATTTTGTTTGCTTCAGCTTGTAATACATTTAACATTTTGTTTCGGATCCCATTCAGGATTTTGAATGCACATATCGGAGAGACGTCAAGGCTGGCCTGGCTAGGAGCGGAGGCAGATCCTCTTGTTCAGTCCGATAACCTTCTGAAGGCTTACAGCAGACCATCAGATGATGTTGCCACAGAGTCTTCGAAATGGTTCATCTCAAGGAAAGCCCTTACTTCTGGGCTCGGCCTCCTTGGCATAAAACAAGGGAATGTGGATTCTTCGGTTGGGGAAGCACCAGCACCAAGAGCCCGCAGAAAGAGAATAGTGCGAAAAAGGTCGCCTGCTAGCTCAGTGTAGTTTGCTTGTACTCATTGCAACCCATCCGATTTTGCCGCTGGTTAGATGACGTGAACTTGAGCATGAATCTTGACAACCAAATGCAGCATACGAAGTCTTTTCCCATTATGGTTCACATCGACTGCTGCTGAGGGTCAACAAGTGGGCATCCAAGCAAGACACGTTACGTGAAGCGTACTTTGGGTGAAGACAGTCGATTCTTGTGCTCAGCCGTTTCTCTTTTTTCTATTGACTGGAAATTCAAACTCATTTTTTGATGAGTCCACATCTCACTTTGCAGTATTTGGACTCTTTTAAATGACATGCTTTGTTATTAGATTGGAGTTGCTCACAGGTACATTAAAGTAGAAGTTGCTCAATATCAATTCAATTCTCTCCCAATATTTCCCTGTGTAGTAGCCCCTTGCTCTTTCTTGTTTCTTTTTCAGCAATGGTAGCTCGATGCTTAAACGTCTCCGTTTCCTCTCCGCAGTGGGCTCTCGTCTCCCTTGACACTAACCCAACACGGAATGATTAATCTCAAACCATTGGCGGGGGCCTGCCTTGCGCCAAAGGTTTGAGACATTCCATGTTAGACTATACTTCAGAAATCATGGGTTCGCATTTATGTTACTCCTACTTTTTCATTTATTTTACCAAAAATTATAAAATAAAATCATGTTATCACTTGTGTGTTGTTATAAGCTTTTGTTATAAGTTTGAAATTAATGAAAAATTTGTTCCAAAATAACAATTAATAAACTAGCATAATTATGATGGATTCAAAACTAATATGAGATATTGTTATATATATATATATATAATAATAATAATAATATAATGTCTAATTTGATAAATTTATAATATTATTTTAAAATTTTTATTAGTATATTAACTAAATATTTCATAAAATAATCTCTACAAAATTATTAAAAAAGTCATTTGGTATAATATGAAATATTTTTGTCTTTGTGTGTGTGGATTAGGTCTTAATATATATATATATTTGAAAACAAAAACACCTAAAAATTTTCTCTCTTATTTTAGCTTTTCATTTATCCTTATAAGAAAATGTTCCAACAATCTTGGAATTTCATTCTCTCTTTAACAATGGAGGGGCGGGTAGGATGAAGAACCTCCTTTTTCATTTTTCATCCCTAATCAAGTTGAGGCCTTCTCTTTCCCAATTGGTGGTAGTATACACGAAATAAATAAACATTCCTCTTCTATTTATCCCTTTTTCCCCCAACAAAATTCCCCTTTTATGACACAAAATCTAAGGGTGGTAGATTATATAAATTATAAATCTATAAAGAAAGAAAGTGTTAGATCCATTAGAGAAGGAGTTGGCATCTAATTGGCACTGACCTGATGGAAAAAGGAGTTGTTTAATGTTCTTTTGCAATGAGTGAGATAGATTTGAAGACTCAGTGACTAAATTGGCACTAAAATGAAGAAAAAAAAAAAAAAGAAGAATGTTGCATGAATTGCTTAAAGTTCTTTTTATTAGAAATGAGATAAATTTGAAGACTAAATCACTTGGTTTGTGTAGGACTAGTGTTAGCCCTATAAGTCTCAGATAGAGAAATGCAAGTATTGTACCAATGCTCAACATAAAATTGGTATGAGAGGGGCACGTCAAAGGAAATAAGGTAAACTCAGGAGTCGATGTGCAGAGCAGCAAGTCGGGAAAGGCAAATGCAGGCTATGACATTGACACCAAACAAGAACATATTGCAGTCATGGGGAAGCGTAGGCGAGAGGTTCAAATATAAAAATCACAGAAAGTCGTTAGAGGCACGTTGGCAGCACTTGGGGAGCGCAGCAGTTAAGAGAACAAGGGGTGTAATTGCTTAGACATATCAATATTTTCTTCTAACACATGACGAGATCCCCTAATATATTATAGAAAGGTAGTACATGTCTCTCATTGTTAGTGAGACTAACTCTATGTCCCACAAGTTCGACAATGACAACATGCGGATACACCAGCACGGGTTTGGGCTAGCACCAAACCAGGATTAGTTGCAGTCAGCCGGCACCTGAAAAGTGATGGGGCGGATCATAGCAGAACTGGCTGTCCATGGGCTACCAGAATAGGAGATAATGGGTGGTTATTTTCATTAACATGTGACAGTGGTAGAGTTGATAGTTTTGCAAGGTTCTAGAAGTACTATTCAAACTAAATGTGTTAGTAGAACCTCCTTAAAAGAAGAAAGACGTTGGCAGTTGTAGAAAATGGAGTAATAAGCTTTTGATGAGGTGTCATGCTCTCCTTGAATAGAAATGCATAATTTAGTAAGTTAGTGAGGAAGTTATCATAAAATGGGGAGTCTCACTAAGTATGATTAGTTTGGTAGTCAAGTCATACATAATCCTAGGTAGTTGGGGTGTCAACTACTAACACCATAAATAAGTATAATGTGTTAGCCAAGGGTCACAATTGTGACAATTGTGAAAGGTGTGTGTTGAGAGAAATGTTAAGAGAACACATGTGTAAAAAGTCTTGGTATTCTTTATATACTTTAAGGAAAATAATAAAAATTAGGAAGTAGTTTCTGTAGACATTGTGTGTGTGTTTCGGGTGATAGTTTAATTGAGACTAAATGAGACTTAGTGTTATTATAAGATCCAAAATTTGGGTAAAAATTTTAACCCTGTAACAACTAGCATGGTAAAACCATAGAACGGTAGAAGAGATCAGCCTTGGAGAGTTGTTTGTTTGAGATTCTTCTGCGCGTGGTAGGCAAGGCAACATTGCTTTCCTAAGGTGACGACGATCTTTCTCGTTCGAGCGGATACTTGCTTTCGAACTATAGTCTACAAACATTATTTTAATTAAAAAAATTAGAAGTATGTAGGCAAATAGATACATAGTTAGATAAATAGACGTGCATCGACAAAAATTTACAAATGAATGGTTATGATTGTAAGGATATACGTGAGATTGTCCAACCCATTTAACTCAACCAATATGACTAAAAAAAATCAAACCGAAATCACCAAAGCAATCAAAAAGATTAGTTATAATTTGTAATTTTAAGTAAATTTTATTTAATAATTTAGTTGTTATTTTTAAAATTTTAAAATTGTAAAAAAAATTTATAATATAATAATAATAAAATTCAATAAAAATTTAAATTATTTAAGAATTTTTAATTATTTTTATTAAATTTAAAATTCTAATTTATTTATATTTGTATTTATATATAATTAATTTTTATAATATTTTATGTAAAATCAAAATTTATCAATATTTTTTTATATAATTTTATTTTATTATTTAAATTTTTTAAAAATATATATATTTTTTCATAAATAAAACTCGATTATTTTTGATCTTCTATTAATTTTATTGTAATTTTAAAAATTTTTAAATAATTACTAACAATTTGCTTGAAATATATATATCAAATAATCTAAATTAACCTGCCTACATCTACATTTAATTATTATTGACAATTGATATATATTTTTATTAATAATTATAATGAAATGATATTAGTATATATTTTTTTATTCATATTTTTATAATAAAATTTTATTTTAAAATCTCAGCTTCTTGTTTAAAATAGTTATCCTTTTCTTTTTGTGGTAGGTAGAATTGAGCTTTTGGGAGGAACTCCTAAGCCTCTTGTACTGGGCAATTTGAAAAACGAGAGTCAATCGAGCAGAGCTGGATCAATCCGACTTTAAAATCAGTAGGTAAACCAAAATTGAAATCGGCCAAAAATCGTCGGTTCATTGAAATGTAACAAGACTGGCCGACGAGTGATTCCTTCACGGTTTCTTCCTTCATCAGAATTGGAATCGATTGTTCAAAATCATAACCAAACCAGAATCGAATCGTGGTTAGGCCTATCTAGGACTAATTTTTATTACTAATTTTTTAAAAATATATTTTTTTTCATATTACAGATAATTATATGAAATATTAGATGAATACAAATTTTTTAACAAGTCATTAACATGGATGATGTGATAATATACATTCTACAGTAATAAGCATATATTTAACGGAGATAAATGTGTAATTAATCATTCTTGAAGTAATATTATCATAATAAATTTAAAATATTTACTAAAATGTATAATTAATAGTAATAATTATAAAAATAACGATACAAATGTAACAAATGAAAAACTATACATTAAGCAGAATAAAATTATTATAATACTATGTATTGGTTTGGGTTTAAATAACACTCTCTTTTCATAAAAATAAATTTATATTATATATATAATATTAAATTTTAAATTTATCAATGTTAAAATATAACATAAAGAATATATATTTAAATTTAATATTAAAATAATGATTTTTTAAACAAAAAATTAAAAAATATTTATTAACCTTAATTTATAGATATATTAATTAATATATTAGAGTTTTTTTTTTTCTGAAAAAAAGTATATACTATAATACTCGGATGATTTTCCTAACATTTTTATAAAGTGTGTGCGAGGTTAATAACACGGATTCACGTGTGATGTGAATCAGGGGTGGCAGCGATGGTGACACCTTTCTAAAGATACAATAACATAAACAATAGTTCCCCAAATCGCCTTTTCCGAAGATTCATTGGGGGTGGCGGCGATGGTAAATCAAGTGCCGTTTGATGCTGGGAGGATCAGAGTGGGAGGAGGCACTCCAGATCCAGAAGACGTGCACGCGAGCCGTTGCCCGCAGAATCTAAACTCTTGTTTTTCAAAGAATGGTCGAAAAATTCAAAAATTTGAAAAGCGGAGGAAAGCGGGGCCATTTCGTGTTACTTTTAGTTTAGGGCTTCCCCCCCGGCCGGCCGGGGGGCCGCCCCCACTGCATCTCTTCTTATTCTTTTTTTTTTTTCACGTTTTCAAAATTTGAAAAGCCCACAATGCTCTGACCCCCTATTTTCAATGTTACCATAAATGGGTCGAGCGTGTTGTCTATTTTCTTTCTTTTTTATAAATAAAAATAAAATTTAATGGGTCTCAATTGAAATTTAAACTTAAAATTTTAAATTTTTTTTAAAAAAAATTTCTATAAACTATTGAGATAAAGTTGATTGATATTCTCTTTACTATCGTTACATAAGACCCGACTTGAAGAGATGAAGAAGTTTATTTGAAAATCATCAGCTTTCTCTGCGTTTGCGTGTCCGAGCTTTTTTTTTTTTTTTGGTTTTTTTGAAGTCTCTCGATTATGCAGATTCAAATTCTTTTCTACTGTAAGCTCGCTCTCTCTTTCTCTCTCTGACTGCATCGCCGCATGCGTTTCATAATTCAGGCGGCCTATAAGACTATAACGTGCATCTAATTAAACTTGAAAATGCAAGCTTCAATTGTGTCTCTCTCTACACCATGGGCTTGAACTTGTTTTGGGTTCTGAACGGATCATCTTTCTCTCTTCCCTTGTGTTTGTAAGTTGAAATGCCAAATGGGTTCTTTTCCAAATGCCCATTTCTCATCTGGGTTTCTTGAATTTCTTTGCTGCCGACCAAGTCGCTTTTTGTTTTTTTGATTGTGTAACTTTTCGTTTGTTCCATGTGGGTTTCTCTGCACACACAGAAAGAGATACACATTCATCGAACTTTAATATCTATGTGAACTTAGCTAAACGAAAAAAAGTTTCAGTTTCGTTGCATCAAGTCGAAACTTTGCTTATTAGTAGATCCGATTTCGGTTATTTAGAAATGTTAAAGGTCTGCTGAGGCATTTGATGAAGGTTTTTTTTTTTTTTTTTTTTTGTCTAGCTTGTACGTGTTGCGATTTGGAACTTATTATTGCTTTTATTTTTCCTCCTTTCTTTTTCTGACTTTTTGAAGTTTTTTGTGGATTCCCAGAAATTAATTTTCACAAGAGGCATGCTGCGTCGAATATGAGCTCCCAAATAGTTGTTTAGTTCGGCGTTTCAGTCCAATCAATAAAGCAACATATTAACCGCTTTCTTTCCTTTTGTTTCTATTAATCACCATTGTTCTCCCGTTCACTGGGACAACAGTAACCGGCTGACACCCGTTTGATATATGACCTCAAAGAATGGAGTATTTGCCTGATGCCATTGTTCAGTATATATTCTCGCATATGAACAATGCCAGGGATGTGGCAGTTTGTAACTGTGTATCAAAGCGATGGAAGGAGTTTTTGCCTTACATCAAAAGCCTTTACTTCCCTCGCAATTCCTTTGATAACTACTCTGGGATTGACCATCCTGACGCAATTGTATGGAAGATGATATCAGCTATTGAACAATTGGAACAACTTGTGGTATACAGCCAGTTTTCAACTGCTGGCCTTGCCTCATGGTTGTTGCTCGCTGGCCCATCACTCAAGCATCTCGAGCTTAGAATGGACAACCTCGCTGAATTCAATTCCTGTATTGAGAGCCCATCCAAATTGGATTGCATTGGCAGCGCTAAGAATTTGGAATCCTTAAAGCTATGGGGTGTCCTAATGATGAATCACCCCAAGTGGGATGCCTTTCCAAAACTCAGAAACCTTGAAATTGTTGGAGCTAGATTGGTGGATGCTGCATTGTCTGCTGCTCTTCAGGCATGTCCGAATTTGAAAAGCTTGTTGCTGCTTGGCTGTGAAGGGGTCAGATCCATTTCAATTGATCTACCACGTTTGGAGCAGTGTAAGCTTGACTTTTACGGCTTGGGTAACTGCTCACTTACCCTAAATTCCCCACAAATTGAGCTCCTTGAGGTGCAAGGTTGTAGTTGGATAAGGGTTCGAGAGACAAAGTGCTTGAAAAATCTATCAATATCCAATAATTCTGGTAAAGTTTCAACCTTGAAAAATACCTGATGCTTGTAGAGCTTTTGAGTAGTGCTATTTCTACCTCCCCATGATTTTACTTTTCTGGCAACATTTGTTTGACATTTATTTGACACTGATAAGTATTTCTTTATTGTCACTGATTGGTGTGCTTCTGCAAATGCTTTTAGGGAGAGTCTATATGGTGGATTTTGGAAATTTGGCAGCTCTTGAGTTCTTGTCTATTAGGGGGGTCCAGTGGTGTTGGGATGCAATAAACAAAATGCTCAAATGGGCAACTGAGGTGAAGCAGCTGTACATGAAGGTTGAATTTACAGGAGACTTTGATGCCCTTCAACCCTTTCCAGAGGTTGACTTTGTAGAATTTTTTAATAGCCACCTGAAGCTGGAAAAATTTAACATCCATGGAGCCATGTTTGCTGCTTTATGTCAAAAGAACAGCCTGAGAAATGTATGCTGCACAACTAACATAGTGAACAATTTGGAGTGTTTAATGTTTACTTGATATTTTTTGTGTGGATCTTCAATGTTACACGCATTAATGTAGATGCACTCTCTTATTCTACAGGTGGAACTGGGTTTTGTGATTCCTTCTCTGGAGGAGGTGGTGATCACAGTCCGATCACCATTAAATGCCGAACAGAAAATAAGCACCCTTGAGTCAATGTTGAAGTACAGCAAGAAGATAAAATCAATGGCAATAAGGATTCTTCAGATGAAAAGCAGCCACAGCAGTGCAGATGATTTCTTTGATGAGATTTGCAGGTTTCAACGTATGAACAGCAAGATCGTTAGAATAGAGTAAAACTGCCATGTTGATTGGCTAACTCATCTTGTAGCCTTGATTCAAACTATTTCTTTGGTTTACTGATTTACATCTTTGACTGCTGATCAAATTGGGACGTTGATCATTTTTTAACAATTGGATTCATCAGAATTCTTCAAATTCATCTTTGTCAGAATTTGCATAAATTTATTGTTGTATCTTCCAGCTTTCTGAATCTGCATCAGTTTTACTGTTTCAGCACAGTAATTTCCTATTTCGTGAAGTGCTTTTCCGTGAATTAACCGCATCTGATCATCTCTCTTTCAATCAGGTTGGTCTGGCGTATTGCTCTTTCTTTGTGCCTATTCGGCCTTAGTGGTTGTTGGTTCGTGGACAACAATTAGATTACACTACATTTTATAAAACTTCATTTTTTTTATGGTTTGCCAGAGAGTTGTTTATTAAAACTTCATTACTCACACTAGATTGCATTTTTGTTTTCTTTGGTTTTAAACTATTGCGCCTGGATAAAATGTATCTTCCTTTTCTTCAGAGCGTGGATCAAAACCTATTCACTTTTCCTTGCCAGTTCACTCTTTACGTCAGACGTTACAAACAATCATATGATTCATCTGCCTCTCTATAGGCTCATTTGTTGGTATCGTTCAAGAAAGAGTTCCGCTTAGAACTTGTCCCAAGTCTAAAGCAAAGTATTGTTTATGACTGAAAGGCAAGCGCCACCTTCATGTACAACAAATTGGGCACGAACACAAGCCATCAAATTTCATGTAGGTCACATGATGTAACAAGCACCCCCAAATAACTCAACTACAAAATCCACTCGGAAGGAGAAACCTTTAAAAAGGACTAATTTGAAACACAGCTCTATTCTTGGCATAAAAATGTGTAGGAAACAAAAGTAAAAGAAACCTAAAAATAGCCTAATTTAGCAAGAGATACAAAATCATAAGGAATATCTAGATAAGCTTCTTCTTCTGAAAATATTGCTTCAAGTGCCACAATTGCAAAGCTGAGACCCCAATGCAGACACCTAGTGACATGAGACTAAGCCATGCTACTCTAGCATTTGTTTTTTCACTCACTGTCCTCATCTCTGCTTCCCTGAGAGAATATTTACAAATTGAAAAACAGACACATAGGCTAACTGAAAGAACAATTCTACAATGTTGAGTGCACTCAAGAGCACATTCACAGATTTACCTGCTTTTAAGATAAAGTAGATTCTCATGGATGGCCTCTACTGCTCCTTCGAGTTTTCTCAGCTCAAGCTCAACACCCTACATTTGGGTAACAGGTAATAGATATACGGGTGAAGAGTTGGGAACAATGAAAGAAATTATGCAATATCTTACAGATGTGGCCCCTATAGTTCAAGCTTCCACCTCAATAGTACTACCAAGAACAGGAATAGAAATGTAAGGCTTGAAGTCAGCCATCAAGTCTTGTTCCTTTCTTATTACCTATTCATTTGACTGTGTTAGTGTTAAGGAAAAACACATTCATAAATAACTCCAATGTAACATCAACTTATTACATAGCAAAGTTCCTGTGCAGCTAATAGAGACATCAAACAAAGGAAGTATTCAATTAGATACATAGGTAAACAAAAGTTTGGTGGAAGCCTTTCATTACATTGTGTTCACCAAAAAGCTCTCAAACACTCCCCCCATGACATGCTAGGCTTGACCAGAAAGTGTGACATTTTTTTTCACTTCAACTAAATACTTGGCAAAAACAAGTGGAACCAAGGTACTCATTTATCATGGAAAAGGGGGGGGGGGAAGGGGTGGAACCAAAGTACTAGGCTTGAATAGCATATTGCTGAAGTGAAACAAAGTTAACCTCAAAAAGAGCCACAACACTATAGACCAGGGCAAGAGACCAGGATATGGTTGAAGCAGACAAGAGACCAGACTTTAATTTTATTAATATCATTTTACCACATAATAAAGCCCACATACATTATAGACCAAGCTAACTCTTGATGTTTAATTAGTACGGGATTTATATTCTTAACCTTTTTAACTTAGCGAGGAGCTCATGAGAAAAAGGCATTGAGAATGACATCATAATTCCTACCCACAGAAAATTTACATTGCTTATTCTCTTTTTTTTTTTTTTCTTTTGTTCATTTTTAATGAGTGTGCTGATCAATGGATGCTAAAGAACCTTTGAGTGCTCACCTCAATCTTCTCTTTTCTGGCAACCGATTCCCAATCCTCTGCTGCAATTCCAGTTTTCCAATCAAGGTTAACACTAACTTCTCTCTCTCCTTGGTTGTGGCCATCCACCCAGAAACATGCTAGGTAGTTTCCAGCCTCATGAGTTGTGAATGCAAATTGACCATGTGACACATTCTCCCTTTGATAAAGGGTGCTCCCATATGGTGATGTCACCTGAGGAAGAATAAAAAACTGAAATGAGAATGCACCGCTAGCAATAAGTTGAAGATAAAATTTTCCTTCAAGAAGTCACAGCAGTCATAGGCATCAAATTTTGAATTTTGTCGATTTCTCAAGCTAAAAGATCTCCCTATGCATCAGAAACCTCAAACTCCACTTCAACAGATTCTGTGTTCTAATAGAAAACATAGTCTCACCTCCAACTCAGGCTTCCCATCCTTTAAAACATCAGTAAATTGCGACTCCTGTTCCCATCTAGCCATTATGACTTTAATTCTATCTATATTTGGTGCATTCTCCAAATCAGTTATACCCTTTTATCTCTCTCTCTCTCTCTCTCTCTCTCTCTCTACAAAAAAAAAGAGAGAAAAAAGAACTCAAAGATATCTAGGTAACTCAATATAGATTCCATGACTTGTCCTCAATCTTGTGATCACATTAATGCACTCATATTTAATGCCAGTATTCATTTTGTTTCTTTTTTCATCTTCGATAAAGCATATGTCAATATTCGTACGCTTGACTTAATCATAATACGAAGAAGCTTATGAATAAAATCATAAATAATCTTACAAATCCCAATTACAGACTACTGCTCCACTGCTGATAAAGTTCCAGTAGTTTGAGTCCAAGCAAGATCAATTGCCAACACCAATCCAAAAACAAAATTAGTCTCCTTCAACAATATGAACCAATGTGATGTTTTTTTTTTTTTTTTTTTTTTGTGTTGCCAACAACCTCAACAGCTCAACTGTACAAACGAGGTTTGACTTTAGGGAAGGCCACCATAAGTTTTTCAGCATATTATTGAATGGAAAAACATCAAAGAAAATAATAATAATAATAATAATAATAACAATAACAAAATGATTCTCGCATCCAAACACAAAATGGATATTAGATATCTGTTGCACAAGGAAGACCCAAAAAAAAAAGAGAGAAGAAGAAGAAGAAGAGGAAATTTGAAGGAAGATGGACCTTGATAGAGATGGTGGGAATGTGAGCGTGGTCATCGGAAACGACAACGTAGTCGGCCAAAACGACAACATTGTTGTGGATTTCCTCCGAGACGCATTTTGTTCCGGATGCGGGCAGATTTAACCATACGCATTCACTCCTCAGAATATTGCTCCCGATCCATAGCGCCCACAGCAATGGCACCACCACCCCCATCTCCATTCAACACGCACACGCACACACTGTCTCCGTTCAATTTGACTGCTCTGGCCGTCAATATCTAGAGATTTCTTTCTGGTTCTGAATTTACGAGATCGAAGAACGGAAAGGATCTCTCGCTCTATTTTGTTACGGTTTCCTGTTTATTTTCCACTTTTCCTTTTCCCCCTATTTCTCCTTGCCACGTGCAACATAATAACCTTTTTATTTATTAAAATCCAGTTATTAGTTTCCATAAATGATTTTTAATCGTTTAAATTGAATTAACAGAGTTTAGGTAATTAAATGAACTCTGTTTCGATTCTGACTTCATACGAATCAGATATGGAACTTTAAATTTAAATAATATAAATTAAATATGATAGAAGAGGCTGTATGTCCACTTTAATCAGATATGTTCACGCGCATAATTTGCCTATCTTTTTACTCACACGTGACAATCAAACGAATGCAATTTGATATCTTTCTTTCTTATTAGTATAGTTAATTGGGTATTAGGGATGTATATATTTGATATTTTATGGATCTGGTCAATATTTTATTATTTTAGATATTATTTAGATATACAATTAATTTGATTCATAAATTTTAAAAAAATAATAATAAAATAAATATACTTTGAAACTTATTGTTTTCCCTTGCAAGCCCAAAATCAACCACCTAACGTTGATGTACATCGAATCTAGAGCACTGTCACTTGTCGGTTGTAAAAATCGGCACATGCCCGGAATAAGAAAGGCAGTTGGTTACGAGACGTCGGTTGAAGATTCAACACGCAATTCACACGTGGCATTAATTGGATATTCGAATAAGTATTAATATTCAATGTGCAGTGTACGAAAACTCGTAATTGTGTAACATTTTTAGTCGAGGTAATCGTGGACCGAAAAGTCAATGACAGGTATCTTAGATCGTACTCTACGTAATCTTGTGGGGAACGAAAAGAGTCTTTCACTTTCTTTCTTTTTCTTTTTTTTTTTTTAACTGTATAATCTTAAAAATAATTAATAATATTTAAAAGTAAATTAAAAAAAAAAAGAAATTTAGCAATACATTTAAAAATTTTAATAACTATATATATATATATATATATATATTTTTTTTTTTTAACCTTATCCCTTATAAATACCTACAACTCCAATGCACAAAGATAATTGCTTCAATGGTCTCAACGGCTTTATAAACAATCTCCGTATCATTTCCTTCATCTTTTCGTTTTTCACTTTTCAAATTCAAATTTAAAATCTATGGTTGTCAAAATTGTTTCATCTGTGACTTAAAATCTAATGCCAAGTGAACGAGTTAAAGGGTCCACATATATCACACGTACAAGACTAACGCTAGATTGATCAAAGGGCCGAAATTGAACCCAAAAGGGAAAAAAAAATAAAGAAAAACTGAGGGGGTGCAATTGGACATTGGGGGACACTTCTCGGCTCATTTGATCATTTAGCATCCTAGAAATAAAGTCCAACAAGAGAAAACAAAAAAGGCATCAACAACGGTGGGTGGCACTTTGAATTGACGTCTGACTTCAAATGGGCTTCGATCAAACCATAGAACGAATTGGCTTACACTGACTAAGAACATTATTATTGTACGAGCTAGTCGTTAGTCCTGGTCAAATGGGGACGAAAGAAAACAGAGCTCTACCTTAATCAAACAGCAATAATCTTTCAGTCGGTGTCCTGAAACTTATATTATTATTATTATTATTATTGACGTTATAAAGTGCAGTATCCACACCACAATTAAACAGCTATTTTGAAATCAGAAAAACTATTTGCATGAATCAACCAACATTTTGGCTCAACGCACAACTGAAATCCTGTGGGCATGGGACGGCATTGGGCATGCAATGGACCTTCTTGGTGGGATGACGGGCAAGAGTGGGATCCACACGATCGTTTTCCTCTAAAACGACGTATTTGTTTTGATAAAACGTGACGCCACTGGTTTGTCAAAGCCTGCTTATCCTAAAGACTTCCTGAATTCGTGGTTAGAAAGAAGTCTCGAATATAAATTTTAATTAAAATTAATAAACAAAAAAGATTTATATCTTTTAAGAGTGTCTCCAAAATAAAATTTGAATATACCGAATCAATCCAATAAAAAAAAAAAAAAATTAGTAGTATTACGGATATGAAAAGCGAAAAAGTTTATTATCTCTCTCCCCCCCCCCCAAAAAAAAAAAGCCCACGTCTCACATGATCCCATATTCCCAACACTCCCCCAACGCCCCACTCCTAAAAGGAAAGCGACGAAAGTTAAAACATTAAATTTTTCTTTTTCTTTTTTTTTTTCCTTTTTCAGATTTTGCATATTCCAGAATCCGTAATTATCCTTCCTTTTGTTTCGTCGCCAAACACTGCCTTTTGTGTTTGCATACAAAATGATATATCCTTAACGGCATTACGCTCTGCGCCTCCTCGCTTGTACTGTTTGTCTTATAGACCCTTCTTGCTTTCGCTTGCTTCTTTTTGTCTGCGTTGCGTACATTGAAACGGTAGGTCAGCTGTTTGGCTCTGCTTCTATATCTAGATTGTTGTTGTTATTTTCTTTTTTCTTCATATATAAATATATATATATATGTGTGTGTGTGTGTGTGTGTGCGCACATTTTGAGGAATCGATGGAAAGATTTAACAGGGAGGATATGGAGATGGAAGAAGAAAAGTTTGGGGAGAAGATAAAGATTGGAGTCTGTGTGATGGAAAAGAAGGTGAAATGCGGATTAGAGGTTCTCGTCCTTTTATTTATTCATTTATTTATTTATTTTTTTGTGTTTCTTTCTTTTTTTTCTTCTCTTAAGTTTACTTTTCTCTTTTTTTTTTTTTTTCCTGAATTTTTCTTGTTTGGTATATCTCTATCTTGTTTTATGTTACCTTCAGGTTCACGATTGATGGCAAACTTTAATGGAATTCCATGTCTGACTTCATTTTATTTTTTTATTTTTTATTTTTTATTAGGTATCTTCGGCTCCAATGGCGCAAATTATGGAGAGGTTACAGGCATTTGGAGAATTTGAGGTGTATATATATATTTAAATTTCAGTGAATTAAGAAATAGTAGTTTTGTCTTTTTACAGGTTGGAACTCATTTTCAGGATTAGTAGTAATGCTAGGGATGCTGAGAGTTTTACTAAGACTTTTGCACTGTATACTGTGACATGTAATCCGAACCAATGGTTTTTCGTGTTATACCCTCTGTTTTGTAGACAACTTTATCACTAGGCCAACCTGCTGGCTTTAAGCAGAAACAAAAACTTGTTTCCTGTTTTCAGTAATTCAAATATGCTACTGATAGCACTATTGTTGTGTTGCTTAATCAAAATTAACTTAATGTTGCAGGTTATCCATTTTGGGGACAAGGTCATACTGGAAGATCCTATCGAGAGGTACATTTCACCCATTATTTGCTGAGTATTTGTGTTCAGTTATCTATCTTTATCTTCTTCTTTTTGTTTTTTTAATTTAAATTGTTAATTTATGACATGCTACTTCTTTCTCTTGACATTTTGATGTCCTGGATTTTGTGTGATTTTATTGCTTCAAATCCAGTGAAAATCAGTGGATTTCATTTTTTTGATATACCTAAGCAATCTATCTGGAGTGAAATGAAACAAATGGTGGTGGAGTTATTGCTGCATGGTCCCTGTGCATAATCATTTTTCAATTTAATTTCTGTGTAGATTCCAGGATGAATGCCAGGGGACATTGGTATTTCTGGGTTGTCTGGTCTCTATTTATTTAAAATCACTACTTCCCTCAGAATTCAATAACTAATTTCTCTCGGTTAGATGGTTAATCCTTTGGAGCGCCTGCTTGTTTCAGCTGGCCAATATGTGATTGCTTGATTGCCTTCTATTCCACTGGTTATCCGCTTGAAAAGGCTGAGGCATACTCTGCTTTGAGGAAGTAAGCTTCACTTCTTTCTTAATTATAAATTATTTTATATGACTAATTGACTACAGACAGTTTCCCTGTCTAATAATGAAATCAATTGGCATTCTCTTGAATTTGCATCTTTTGTGTGCCAGCATGACTATTATCATGAATTTGACTCCATTCCTTTAATTAAAATTACGTAATGGTCTAAACTTTTAATTTCAAGAATTTTCTCTCTACTTATCTGTTCACCTTTCTTGAATGTCACCTTACTTTTGTCAACTATGTGATTTATGCAAACATCTAATAAACACCTGTTCTTACTTCTCATGCACTTCATTCTTCCTATTTTGCTTTGTAGATGGTTAGAGAATAACTGTGCTTCATTTACACGTAGACCATTGTTGAATGAATTGAGGGCAACTTGTGAATTTGCAGAGAGATTTATTCCTTCTGTAAAATGAAATAAGTAATTAATTTATTGGTGCAGTAGATTGGCCTGAGTTGTTTAAATTGCAATAATGCCAGATTTTTCTTTTCAGTTATTGCATTTGGGGCTGATATACCTGTTTTTCTTCAATTTCCTCTCTTTTTTTTTATCTTTTTCGTGGGAGGGGGTGGTGGCTTGCTATAATATTCCCTTTATAAACCTTAACCACAAATATGCAATATTTGGTCTGCCCTTCCTTCTTCCTTCCCCTGTGCATCTAATTGGGGTTGGATTGGAGGAGGGCATGCTGAAATCTCAGAAGAAACCTTATTCGAATTTCTACTCATGTAGAGGGAAAATGTTGCTATCTGTTGAAGTATATGTGCTTTTGCTTCAGGCCTTACCTAGTAAATGACTTGGATCTGCAATACCTTCTTCTGGATCGAAGGAAGGTATATGAGGTATGTAGTCTAAGCTTCCATCTTATGGATTCGATGCAGATGTGGATTCCATATCATTCATCATCATAAATCCTGAAAATGGTGTTCCACTTGTTGTTTAGAAGAGTGTATTACACTTGCTGTTGTGTTAGAATAAAGTGCTTGAGATTCTTTACCTCTCATGGATTCAGTTCAATCATTAACGAGCTGTGAACCTTAATTATTAGTTTGTAATGTTGCATCTGAATCATTAGACTGAAGGACTAATTATTAGTTTGTAATGTTGCATCTGAATCATTAGACTGAAGTACTAACTTTTATTTGTTTAAATTTTTGTTTGTTTTTGGTTTTTAAATTATAGCGCCTTGAAATGTTTGGAATCCCTGTACCAAGATATGCTTTTGTCAATAGAGAATATCCACGTCAATATCTGGACTATTTTATTGAGGTAGAAGATTTTGTTGAGGTTCATGGAAACCGCTTTTGGAAGCCATTTGTGGAGAAGCCAGTTGATGGTGAGCATGTTCCTTTTATTCACCTGTATAAGTCATGCTCTTTATGCTGCTTCTCCTTGGTGATATTTAGTCCATGTTATTTCCTTTGTTTTTTCCTTTTTGGGCCATTGCTGGTAACTTATTTACCAATTATGGATCTCCACCTTGTCATCTTAAGAGAATTGTATTGTTCATAAGCTGAAAATGTCATTAGATTCAAATTTTGATCAATTGCAGAATTGAGAAGCTAATAATGAGAATAGCATGACAGTGGGAGACAATGAACCAACTGCTTTCTGTGTATTCCACTACATATCTGGTCATTTACATTCGAGCTTACTAGGTGTATTAGGGGAATGCAAAGGCATCAATTTAGTTGCTATTTAGGTTTCTTAAAGGAACATTATTAATTGTTGTATATTGCCTGCAAGTTTTGCTGTTGATAGAAAACCTGATTCACTAAGCGCAAGTATGTGATTGGGAATTGATGGCTGATAGTTCAATGGTGATGTGCTGGAGGTTATGAATGTAATGGAATCACCTCTCCCAAGGGACAACTTTGGTATGATCAATTTTAGGCACATGTCTGTTGAGGTTATGGGGTGCTTATGTATGAAAATAACATAAAAAACGAGTACTTTTTTGATAGTTTGAATTGAAATTTCTGGTCTTCTGGTTTGCTGGAAACTCTTCAATTTCACAAATTTCCCCAGAATAAGATGTAGCCCCATTTATCCATCATTAGAATTTTGATTTTGTTGACAATTTCAAGGTACAAATGTAGTGGGATGACATGACAATCTTTCTATCTGTTGATACTGACAATAGTTGTCCAACTGTTTGAAATCGAGATTGTATTATTTTTTTTCAATGTAGCATATGCATGGATCTGACTACTCTTTCCTTTTCCAATGGTTATATGATAATGACTTAACATTTGCAATTTTCTCAAGGGGATGACCATAGCATCATGATATATTATCCCAGTTCTGCAGGCGGAGGCATGAAGGAATTATTTAGGAAGGTATGGCCTTTCAACAGTCTTTTGACTTTATAGTGTAAATGGAAATAAGGTTAATTTTTGTTATCAATGCCATTTCTTTTGTTATGAAAGTATGCCAACATTTTAGTGTCATATAAACACGTTAGTCTTCAGTCAAATGAGTTGAGGTTATAAGGGACAATTTATGGATATGCAATGAGACTGTGATCCTAGAAATGTCTGTGTAGCGCCTGGGGTCCCCAGAGAATTGAGGAGAGAGAATTGATGAAGAATTTGGGAGTGTAGAGAGATACTTAGAAAGAAAGAAAAGAAGAGATTTGGGGAAATTGATTTCTGATATTTCTTGTATCATTTACAATCATGAAGGGGTATTTATATTACAGGGTTAAGACTAACATTGCCACGGGACAATAACAGAGATTAACTAACATGTAATCTCTATTGACTTGAACTAATACAATTGACTCCAATGGCTAAAATTGTCATAACATCCACAACAACAACAACAATAGCTGCTGTTTCTCTTTCTTCTGTGAACCTATTGCTTCACTAAATCAATTTCTACTTCCTTTGTGCTATTTGCCATCCAACTTTTATCCAAAACACCTAGCAATTTGCTCTGCAATTAGGTTGTTGGGAGAGAGAATGAGAGAGAAGATCTGTTGGAAGACTAACACTTACTGTGGGCCTAATATTCTTAAGTGGGAGAAACCTGTCCTGGGTTTGTTAATGTACTCATGTATGGAAAATTATGCCTGACATAAATCTGCCTTCAATTAAATGTGTTGTCAAGTCTTCAAATCACACTGCATCTGTTTTTGTTTTTGTTTTTGGTTTATTGGACCTAATTGAGACTTGAACATGAGACCTTGAGCCGTGTAGATGATTTCAATACTATTGAGCTAGAGCTCATTACTTGCTGCATGTACTTGTTGGCATGCAATTATTGTAGGATACCATCACTCATCCTTACATAGTAATTTGTGCTAAATATTTCACTATGTCTACCATATTGGTTGCTGTAAAATTTTATATTTGTTATAATCTTCTAGTTCAATTGTCTACAAGAGTCGTGTGTGCTTTCAACTCTGGTTTCAGGTTGGAAACAGGTCTAGTGAATTTCACCCAGAGGTTAGAAGAGTGCGGCGTGAAGGCTCTTACATATATGAAGAATTTATGCCAACTGGAGGAACTGATGTCAAGGTCCATTATGCTACCTTTTGTATTGCTCCTTCTCATGTGCTTGTGTCTTGAACCCTGCCTCATAAATAGTGACTTAGAAATAGCTGTACTATTTTTCCATGTATATCGCAATTAAATTCACTTTGGAAGAGCCCAGATGAAATGCAATAGTATTCAAATTTGGTAATTTGGTCAGAACCATTAAGCTGTAAAGAAGGTAAGGCCTTCTTGCCAACCCTTTGTTCTCTCTTCCTCTACAAATGCTGACAGGTGAAAGAGACCTTCCTTTCTCCTTTCAGTGGGGTCAGCCAGTGCCCTCATGAGTGAGGCTCTTTTGGCTGAAGTTGTCAAATAATTCCTGTTCCATTCAACTACTCTTGGTCTTGGATCATGTGGTACATCTAGGGGGTTGTGAATCCTATTCTGGATTATTATTAGATGTTTCCTTGGTTTCCAAATGCTGTTTCAATGGTGATCCAACCTCTTTTGTCTGATAGTCTAATCACTTGGTGGATGTTATTTTGCCAGACCCACTGGCTTTCCTTTTGCTTCTAAATAAGTCAATTGCATTCATGTTTTGGATTTGGATCTGTTTGAAGCTCAGCCTGACATCTCAGAAAAGGGGAACCAAAAATTTAAACAATAATCTGGACATTTGGCCAACTTTTTTCATTACCATGGCTATAAATCTTCTGTCTTGTGCTGTTTGTTGGGATGGCACATGCCATGTGAGGGTATTTTTTTCATGTGTTGTTCAATAAGGTTTTTTCTTTTTACTTTTTTTTTGTCAAAATGTTCATGTAATTCATTGGTTGGATTTATTTTGGTGCCCATGCTGGTGCATCTTATGTATCTTCAAGGTGTATCACTTCTCTATCCATGCAATATTCAGATTTATTTCCTCTAAACAATTTTATTAACTTTGGTAAATGTTTGCTTTTATCAAATAATTGTAGGTTTATACCGTTGGGCCTGAATATGCACATGCTGAAGCCAGGAAATCTCCTGTTGTTGATGGTGTTGTTATGAGAAATCCTGATGGCAAGGAGGTAATCCTCTTTAGCATGTCAACAAAACTGAAAATTAAATGTTGTTTTCTTTCTTCGTGGCACACTTCCAGATACGTGCTGCCATATAGATGCTCTTATCCACTCACTCTCCTTTATTTCCAAGGTTCTGGGTAATAATTTTCCTGTTTCTTGAACTATATTTAATGGGTTTTGGGAAATATCAAAGCATAGATGTCAAGAAACTATTCAACCCATGAATGGATCATATATTAAACTCTGAAACACCCCCTCATGTGAAAGCCCAACTCACTTGGGCTGGAAGCAGGAATAAGTTAGACTCTCTTGGGCCTAAAGTATGAACAAATCAGAAATTTACAATTAAATGTGAGGATAGTATGATTTGAATTCATGATTTCTTGGTCATGAAGACTTTGACACCATGCCAAGAAATCATCACATAAAAAAGTTTAAACTCCAGGAAAACATGAACTTGAGATTAGAAAATAGTCATTTGGATTCACACTAAGCATATGGGTTTGGAACTGCAAAAGAATATTTATTTTGAATAGAAGCAGGCAATGGATGGTTGCCTCTTATCATTGTATTGTGCCCAAAGGTAGGTAATATGCTGGGAAAACACCCAAAGATCAGTGAATGATTGCTTTCTTGTTTTTAGGATCAATTGTCCTTTAAGGTCTTAGGCTTATGGTTGAAACTATTGGTTGATATATATTTTGTTTCTTGAGTTTGCTTATTAACTGGAAAAGAGGGAAGCAGTAAACTACACTGCACAAACTTAGCTTATTGGTAAGAGCCCTTAGCCATAAGTAACAATTGAGTGGGTCTGGCATGCTGCTAACCTGCCCACTCTTTTTGCAGGTTAGCATTATGCTTTCTTTTTTTAGACAATAAATACCTTTAGCTTTCAGTCTTGTTAACTCATTTATTAAGGAAAGAATGGCCTTTCAAAGTATTTAAATAAATGCATAACTGAACTTTGTTCCTTTTAGGTCTAATACCTTTTCTTTACTTACTGCTATGCCATTTGGAAGAAGTCTTATATAGATGGAAGTCCTATCTACTTGAATCAAAACTCATCTTTACCTTTCAAAACTAACTTTTTTGTTTGGCATTGGTGTCTCCTTTTCTTGCATAAGATTTGGAGAAATTAGTCAAACATCACCAACACATCAACTCAAAAACATTGGCATAGCAGTTTCTTCAGTATCTTCATCTTTCCTCCTATGCATCTGGCTCTCCAGTCTCTAGTCTCCTTTCTCTGTTCTCCATCTTTTGATCCTCTTTTCTTCTGCCTTTTTCTATTTTTCTCATTCTTATCGACTTGAAAATTAGGAACTGCAAAGATCCTGGACCATAAATTAGGAGCAAGAAGAAGAAAATGGTTGATCTGCCAAGTATGATTCACCAGTGGTGACAGCATTGACAGAGAAAGAGGATTATGACAAGTTTTTAAAGTGTGTGGAACAATCAAAAGAGCCATTTGCATTAAAAAGAAAAAAAAAAATCTAGGGGTGTTTATTGTCTAAAAAAAGTGGGACATGCCCAGCCAATGTGTAGGCAGGTTAGCAAAACCATGTATATTACACACTTTTGGTGGACATGTGTTTATGCTTTCATTTAAATAGCTTAAATTTTGTCCAAGGACAATGATGCATTTCAAACATGTTGATCAAAATGTATATGGTTCATTTAATTCTAATTTATCACATAATGCATCTGAGAATGTGTTGTGTATTGTGTGATGATCATGTGTGATTGGATGAGATCAGTTTACTGGTCATTTAGTCATTTGGCAACATATAGTGTCATTCATAAATGTGGTCCTTACATGAAAATCATGGCAGTGGACAACTTGGTCACGGTTACACTAACTTCATTGTTCTTTTCTTGTAGTTTTGTGAAGACATTGGAAAATGACTTGACTTTCTTAATTGTTTTATGAAGTTTGAGGTTAAAAACAAAAAAGAAGTTGTAAATAATTTGAATTGGGTGAAATGCCTACTTTTGTGGCCCTTTCATACATTTGGGGTATGAGAAGTTAACATTTTTCTCTAATTTAACCAAGAGGCTCAAGTTGACAGTGGCCCTCCATTATATACTTAGTGCTTTACATTTATGTATGTTAAGACTCATTCAAATGTGTACACTCAGAAAAGGCTTTTCCATTTTCCATTAGTATTTTTCATCTTTTTATTTTCTTTATTTCTACATGAAAGGTATGAAAACCTTTTTTTCATTGAAACTATAAAACAATTTTTGGGGTCAGAAAATTGGGAAACACCTTTACTAAAAGAATGTTTTTGACCCAAATTGCAAAAAATTAGAGAATTCATATGTTCCTGCCTTTTAATAAGTGACGTGAACATTGGAAACTTTATGAAGCAGTCCTCTCAAAGTGTATAATGTTAACAGACTGAAAACCAGGTTTCTAGGAGAACATCTTTCATTTTAATGTCAGCAAACAAGTCCTCAAACTGTTTTCTGTTTTCCTAAAAAATTTTCTAGAAACATTGAAGTTCTCTGCTCCCAGCTGTCCCAGTTTTGATGTAATCGAAGTTGATATTACAGCTCCCCAATATGATTGCATTGGCCTCAGTGTTGAACTCATTAAACTGATATTGAATCTAGCATGGGAAACCATTAAAATAGCTATTCTCCTTGAAGAACGAGGAAAAAAAAATTATAACAATACTATAGTATGTGGAAGTTATACTAGCTATCTATTAACTGTAGTTAATAGATGAAATTGCTGGCACAAATTAATTCTTTGACATTCTGAGTTTGGGGTTAAAGGTTTGGTGTTTAAGGAATATTTTGTCACTCTATTTGCAGGTAAGATATCCGGTGTTGTTGACACCAAATGAGAAGCAAATGGCAAGAGAGGTTTGCCTTGCATTCAGGCAAGCGGTATGTCATCTGAAACTGGTTTCAAATAGTCAGGATTTCTTGGACCCCACATTCTTCTAGTTTGTGGTCGGTCCCCAAAAATATCCAACAATTAAAAGGCTAACAGGCTGGTCTCTGTTTGCTTATCTCAGGTAGTTGGTAACATAGATTCACTCTGCTAGGTAGTAGTGACAAATTGATGTATTAAACTTATCTTCTATTGCTAAATTTGGGAGTCAGTTGTATAAGTGTGGCTCTATTTAATGGGATTTGTCTAGTTTAATGGTAATTTCATATCATAATTGATACTTGCAGGTTTGTGGGTTTGATCTCCTGCGTTGTGAAGGACGCTCATATGTTTGCGATGTGAATGGATGGAGTTTTGTGAAAAATTCATACAAGTAATGCCCCTGGAATCTTTAATTACTTTTAAGTTTATTATTGTCTTTCACTTGCCGTGTAGTCTTATCAATTTGAATTTAGTCTAAAGGTCTCACAATATGGTTGTGGGAAAAAAGGGGAAACTCTCTCTCCTGTCATTTGTTGCTTGTTTCCATCTTACTTGTATATATTGGCAGTGCTCTAGTTTCCTTTCTGTCTTTGAGGCTTTTTTTTATTCCCCCTTGTATTTCTTGTTGTCTTCATTTCAAATTCTTGAAAATAGACAACATCTAGAAAAGTCTGCAATTTCTTAGACTGTTAGGTGTCAGCATAAAAAGTGACACACTTCAACATTCTTTTATTCCTCTTTTCTTTTTTTTCTCCGTCAATCCCTCATGGAAGTGGGGATTTGTTGTGCTATCCCTATTCATCCCACCAGTTTGAATTTAGTCTAAAGGTCTCACAATTTGGTAGTGGGTAGAAACAGGAAACTGTCTATATTGGCAGTGCTCTAGTTTCCTTTGTCTTTGAGGCTTTTTTTTTTCCCCCTTGTATATCTTGTTCTCTTCATTTCAAATTCTTGAAAACCTGCTTTATAATATTAAAGAGCTAAAACTAATGAAGGCACCATTATGGGATAGGACTAGCATAACAATTCCTGTCTTCCATGAGGGATTAAAGGAGAAAAGAAAGAAAAGCAAAATAAAAGCATGTTGAAGTGTGTCACTCTTTATGCTGATGCCTTTAACATTCTAAGAAATTGCCGACTCTTTTTTGCTGCTGTCTCTTAGGTGTTCTATCTTGTCTAAAACAGTCGAAAAAGAAAAATCACCTTGATGAAATAGTATTTACTCTCATCTCACTTTTATCAATGATGCTATAGAAATACTTGTATGCATTCTATCATACCACCCCATGTGATAGTGCTAGCTGTCATCAAATGGACTCAGGTGATCAAACTCAAAAGCCAAGACATCTTCAAATCAATTCATTTATTACTGTTTCTAAAACCATTGTCTAAGACATTACTACAAAAATTATTCCTTGTTTAAATTTGGTTGTTGCCTGGTGTATTACGGTGAATATACATACTAGCAGAACTTTTTATCACTCTCTGTCACTCTGTCTCTCTCACTCTCTCCTGCTTTTTATATTGCAGGCTGATTGTTTGGACTGCTCTTTGTGCAGTCTGTAGTACAACATTTCTTTCCCCTTTTTTGCAGTTTTTTTTTTCACTGATGTCAAGTCTCATCTTCTTTAGATTACTTTCAACTTTTGACTGTAAATTGTAATGCAGATATTATGATGATGCCGCATGTGTTCTTAGGAAAATGTTTTTAGAAGCAAAAGCTCCTCACCTTTCTTCAGCAATTCCGCCTACACTGCCATGGAAAGTCAATGAGGTAGTCCAACCCTCTGAAGGGCTAACTCGCCAGGGTAGTGGGATTATTGGCACATTTGGACAGTCTGAAGAGCTACGCTGCGTGATTGCTGTTATTCGTCAGTATGTTGTGTACTTATAGGCATCTTATTCCGTGGTTTGATAATTATTCCCTTATCTTACATTTAGTTTGGACAGTGGTGATAGAACTCCCAAACAGAAAGTGAAGTTGAAGGTGACTGAAGAAAAGCTGCTAAACTTGATGTTGAAGTATAATGGGGGACGACCAAGAGCCGAGGTGATCCTTTTCCTTTTACTGTTTGCATTTTCATACTCCAATTAGAGCAGTTAGAATATGGATCTCTCTTATTCTTTATATCCTTGTGCTTTTATTGTTGCAGACAAAACTTAAAAGCGCTGTTCAGTTGCAAGATCTGTTAGATGCCACACGGATGCTTGTACCTCGTACAAGGTATCCTACAAAGTTAAATAAGTCCACTGATTTTACTTGTGATGATGTTAGATTTGTGCAATGTGTGGAATCTGCTTTCAACCCAAGTATACAGAATTTCCCAAGTATGACATTTTCAGATGAGCAAACAAATTTGTGGATGCTATAATCAGTTCTGCATATCCCAAATGTCATTTCAACCAAGTTTGCTTTTTGATACTAGCCAGTGTTTTCAAAGGCAAGCCAAAGGCGCAAGGTGCTGAGGCCTTGGCGCTTTTTATACCCCAGTCAGGGTGCCTTTAGCCTTGTGCTGGTCAGGCATGCCTAAGGCGTAGGCTCAAGGTGCCTAAGTGTCATGCCTAGGGTTTAAAACCCTAAAATAGTCTCCCTCTCTCTCTCTCTCTCTCTCTCTCTCTCTCATGACACCTGGTCCCCCAACACTCTATTTCTTATTCTATTTTTTCTCTACATTTATCTCCTGTTTTCTCCTGCATACATCTTGTGTTTTATTACATTTTTAGACTGCCTTTGTTTATACCTATAACCTACAACTACTTGCAATATTTATCTTGTTTTAGTAATAACATAGTGCCTTCAATGTTAGTACATAATCTGTTCCCATGCAATTGACCATTGAAATACAAATAAGATTCTGCCTCAATTTCTTGCAGCCCTTGAATTTCAGTGAGTTCAAGGCATGCATATTTGCTTGGAAATAGATTTCTTCTGCTTGATGAATTATAAATTTACCAGTTGGTCATCTAGCTCATGTAGGTGTGTACTTGTTTTCCGATTTTATATGAACTATATTAAATATTTTGCTTTAACTTTTTGAATATTGTCACTGTGAATAAGTTCAACTAGTCACTTTATTGTTACATTTATATCTATGCTTCTTTTAGCAGTTTTTATTATTTTTCAAATGTGTGCCTCACTTCTCTTAGGCGTGCTCCTGCTCCTGTGCCTTGTGCCTAGACTCCAAGAGACACTAGTGCTTTAGAGTGTTTAGCACCTTAGAAAACACCGATACTAGCAATCAGCGTACCTGCATGTTTTGCCCAAAAAGATCAACATTGGCAGATTGTGTTGAATTTTCTGTCAAGGGATCTGCTTCAGATATAGATGTTTTGCTCTGTATAATGCATCACATTACAAATGAATATCTAATGTGTTCATTATTTTTTGTTTTACATAGGCCAGGTCGAGAGAGTGATAGTGAGGCAGAGGACTTTGAGCATGCTGAAAAGCTACGTCAAGTTAAAGCAGTACTTGAGGAGGTTATCTCTATTCTCCTGCTTTTCACTATTATTTTTTTGAGATGTCTTCTTTCCATTAGGGTTCAGCTGAATTTTTACAGGATTGCATTTGGCACTTGTGCTTGCATATCTTTTTGTAAACAAAATGGGTTTGTGTGGCATTGACCTGTGTTTACTTTTGACTTTCATGATTATTTTAAGAGAACATTTTTGTTATCACGGGTAATGATTTAGACAATTTTTATGGTCCAACTCTTGTTTCAAGATTTGAGTCACAATTTCAATGGTTCTGGAGCCCTGTGAATGAAAGCTTGGAGCCATTTAGTTAATTGAAACATTTACTCCTTGTTAAGCATTCCTGGGCTTACTGTTATCTCAGTTTGCTGCTAAGCTGTTTCAGATACATGTAAATATGTTGTCTTGTCATTATTTTAGGTGTTTTCTTTTCCAGGGGGGTTATTTTTCTGGAATTTATAGGAAGGTCCAGTTAAAACCACTAAAGTGGGTTAAAGTTCCAAAAGCCAATGGAGAAGGTGAGGAAGAGCGACCTGTTGAAGCTCTAATGGTTCTTAAATATGGGGGCGTTCTTACCCATGCTGGCAGAAAGCAGGTTTGTGTTATCTGAAACTCTCATATGGTTCTCTATTTTTGCACACAATGATTTTTTTATTTTTTATTTTTAATCATTTTTTTTAAGCTTAACTTTGAGAACTATAGCAAGTGTAATTTCAGGCCCTTATTCTTCAGAAACCCTTCTTACGGTTCCCTAATCAACTTTTTTGTTCCCCCTACTCTCTCTCTCTCTTTTTTGGTTTAACCCTAATCTCTTTGTAGGCAGAAGAACTCGGTCGATATTTCCGAAACAATATGTATCCAGGTCAAGAATATTAAGTTTTTTTTTTTTTTTTTTGAGAAATACATTCTGGTGCTTTGTTTGTTTCTTTTTTTTTTTTTTTTAAATTTTAATTTTTTTAATCCTTTCTTGTAAGGTTTGGCTGCAAATTCTTAAGTAGATGTTCTTTGACATTCTAATCTAAGTTTGTGGGATAATTTGTCTGAGCTTTGCTCAGATTGCTGTCTGACTAGATAAGGTTCAGTATGATGTTTCCATGCCTTCAAGGGCTATTGGAAGTGCTTCTGAGGCTGATCCTATCATATATGCCATTGTCTATGGTCCTTAGTATCTGCCAGTTTTCGTTTAGGATGCCTTCTACTACTTCTGCCACATCATCTCACCTTAGCTGCTGTGCTTGTAGGCAGCAATAAAATCTTGTTGATTTATTTGGTGATGCATTTTCATGTTTAATATTTAGGCTATGGTGGTTCTGTTTTTTCTTTTTGGGTCTGTTGTTACCAAGATTTGAACCTTGGTTGCTGGAACTAAGAGTCCAGTAGCTCCACCACCAGGCTGCTGGTGTATGCTATGGTTGTCTGGGGTGTGGTTGAATCATGACCTTGCCTTAACAATTCAGTGTTTAGTTCCTGCTAGCATTTGTCCTGTTTGTTTGCTTCACTTCTACTGATAAATTTTCATCTCATTCTTCTATATTGTTTAGCTTTTCTATCGATGAATTCTATCTTTACTGAGGCATGACTTTTTCATTTTGGAGCTATTTTTCATTTAACCATCACATGTTTGAGCTGAATGAGGATGATATATACACTTTGTGATTGAGAAAATGCCTAGTTGTGTTGAGTTGGGCATATCATACAACATTGTTGCAATATAGCAGCAGGGCAAAATTTTGTCAGATTAGTTGTTGGAGGTTGAGTAACTTCTTTCCAACCTCCAGCAACTATACCAGACACACGCTTAATCTTTATTTCCTTTTCTTGATAAAGATGTATACAATTGCAGGCGAAGGTACAGGCTTGCTTCGTCTTCACAGCACATATCGTCATGATCTTAAAATTTACAGCTCTGATGAGGGACGTGTACAGGTATTCTTAGCAGTGAGCATGAGACTGCATTATATTTGATCTTGTCAGTTTTCTTCTGATGTTTTTTTGGGTGATTTATTTTTCTAAAATTCTCAATTGCTTGAAATGATTCAATACATGGTTATTTACACAAAATATTCTGACAGATGTCTGCAGCTGCGTTTGCAAAAGGCCTTCTTGATCTGGAAGGACAGCTAACACCAATCCTGGTCTGTAGTCTTGTCTTTAATGTGTTCTAATTAGTTAATTTTGAATTTATTTATCACTGATATAAGTCTTTTTAGGTATCCCTTGTTAGCAAGGATTCGTCTATGCTGGATGGACTTGACAATGCTAGCATTGAGATGGAACAAGCCAAGGTTTGTCTTTGCTACTTGAAGGGATGCATTAATTTAGTCTGTACGTCTGAACTCAGCTCAAAGTAAATGATTGGAATCATGACCCAAAAACTGATATGATACTCATTTTAATGGCAATGACTTCAGTTTTTTCAATAGAATTGAGAATGTAATTGTATCGGGTATGCTCATTAGTTTTGAGTATTTAAACATAGCTAAACTGATAACTCTTCTTTTGAAGTGCCTGACTGTTCTCAAGCATCTTAAAAATCATTGAATTGTGTTGTGCTATATTTGAGTTGAACTTTCGTATTAACTTTCACAGGCTAGGTTGAATGATATCATCACTTCTGGTGTGAAATCAAGCAGCAATGAATCACTAGAACCAGAATTTCCTTGGATGACTGATGGAGCTGGATTGCCATTGAATGCCTCTAAACTTCTCCCTAAACTGGTAACTATATGCTTTAGGCAAAATCCCAATAAACTGTTGAATTTTTGCATACTTGATTACATAGATCCACATCCATGGATCTTCCTTTTGGTCAATGTGTTAGTGCCAGATGAATGTCAATTTTAGAATCATGTGATAACTTTTGAGTTGGTTTCACTGGTTGGGTAGGTTTCCCAGTTGAGCAGTTGCAGATGTTAGTTCTCATGGTGATTCTCTGTTTGGGGATTTTCATGTATTAATATAACTTGGTTCAGGGGTGATCCTCTGAATATTTATTGACATTGGAGACTTATTCGTTGGCATCATTCCTGAATGCCACTTCCATTGCCACTTTTAGCAATTGGTAGGCAAAGGACTATGAGATTTGGAAGAGGTTTGCATTGTGTGGGTACTTTTGGGGCACAAATTGCAGCTAGGCTTCTTATTAAACGGTCTCTTCCATTCACTCATACTTATGATGGGACACTCATCGCCATATTTTTATAGAGTTCCACGTTGTTTTGCTGTTGGATACAGAATTATTTTGAAAGATCTTGTTTCTCCTTACATTTTTGGTTTTGTTGATTTGATCTGAAGGTAAAATTGACAAAGAAAGTCACAGAACAGGTGAGACTACTTGCCAAGGATGAAGATGAAGAGCTCACTGAGGCCAGCTCATTCGATGTTGTCCCTCCATATGATCAAGCAAAAGCCCTTGGTAAGACAAACATTGACATTGATCGTATTGCTGCTGGATTACCCTGTGGCAGTGAGGGATTCCTTTTGATGTATGCAAGATGGAGGAAACTTGAAAGAGACTTATACAATGAACGCAAAGAGTAAGTGTTTTAAAATATTGTGTTTATCAGTAATTGCATAATGATTGTAGTTACTGCAGTAATTTTTGACTTATTCAAGATGTTTGTCCTTTGGGTGCTTGGAAATCAAGAAAATGACAGTAAAAAGATATATTATGCTTTCTTGTATTTCTGGCAATGGATAATGTCCAACTTTTTTGCAATTCTCCCCAATAAAAATGCTCAATTTTTCTCTCTTTCAATCCTGTCCTCTCACTTTTAGAGATACATCAATTGAGAGCAATTTGCCAATGTCCTTAGTCCCCCCTTTAGTTGCTGACATGGTATCCATATGCTAGCACGCTATGCAGCATCCCCCTAGGCTAACAGGTTTTCAATTTGGTCATCAAACTTTTTAACTTTTCCAAATGAGTTAACACGTGGGATAATGGTTGACGTAGGACATGATAGAGAACTAGCAGAAATCAGGATGAAAATGGAATCAATTTGATCAATCATCAATTCTTACTTAAACCATTACAAAACTCATCTTTTTAGAGGAAATTGAAATGCAGAAAAAACAAATTTAGAGACAAAATTTGACTTAAAAGTAAACTAGTTCATACACAAAGCAAACAATGGGATAAGATTGTAGTCTAAAAAAAAAAGATTTACCATAATTTAGATTATCACAAATCTAACTGTTTTCTGCAACTAAGTCTTTTAGATAGTACTTATTTGACTCAATCCAGAAAGTCCTAATGATAAACATGTCTTGGTTCCTTTATCAATAATGCTTTATAGTTGCTCTTGATTCATAAAACAGAAAAAATTGGGGTACTGTTGTTGTTGTTCCTTTTGATTCCTGAGAATTTTCTGGTAGACTTCGCATTTTCTAACATATTATTGAATGAATTTACTTGCAGCCGATTTGATATAACCCAAATTCCTGATGTTTATGACTCTTGCAAGTAAGTTGTCTGTTTCAGTTTAAGATTGAAAAGTAGTTGTATTGCGTACCCAAAACAATAATGAATCCCAACAAATATTTATCTAGAAGTTTATATTGAACCCTGGTCCCGCCTTAATGGGATTATTGGTTTCTATTTGCTAATTTGATTATACATTCATTGCAATTTCCTTTGTTAGCCTTGTGCACGTGTGTTCTGTGTTATCAATAAGTTGGATCTTTTTTTCAAAAAATAAAAAAACAAAAAACATTTTTCCATGCTCTGAAAATGGTTTGTGATTGCTTCTTTGGTATGTGATAAAAATAATTCTTGAAAATCTGACTAATATACAGTAATTCACAAATACAACATAGACAAAATTAATCTTGAGGTGATATCTATATTCTCAAATGATTAATTTTATATTTCTCAAAATATAATTATTTTTTATACTGAAAAACTAAAATAAGAAAAGGAGCTTTGAATTTGATGTGAAATATATTTTAGGTTTTTGAAAATTTGCATCACATGCTTAGACATGAGTGGCAATGAATATCAAAAGAAATTTTTTCCTCATGCAAATTAGTTTACAAAAATACTAAATAGGAACAATCTTTTTTTGTTGGAAAATAAAAATAATAGTTTATTAAGCATTGAACCATAAAAGGTAGTATGGATAATATTTTAGTGAAGAGTAATAGTTGTAATAGGATTAATTAAAAATAATATGCATAAGGCAAGGAGAAATTTGTGATAGTGTATTTGAAGATTTGTAATAAAATACTGATATCCAATTCAACCTTCAGTTTCTTGAAAATATCATGGGTTCTGATCATTGCTGTTAATAAATATGTATGATTTGAGATAAGCCAATGTTTTGTAGTTGCTGATTTATTTACTGTCAATTTTTCAATTTATATTTTGTGCAGCATTCTGCAGCATGGTAGCAGGATTTAGAATTTGAAAAAGTCTTCTCTTAACTGTCCAATCTGGCTTGCATTTTGACCTTCTAATTCTCCAATGCACAGGCCTCATCAGTTATTTATTTTCAATGATTATGACATGATTTTATGCACTAAGGAGTATCATATTTGAGTGTCTATACTTGAAAGACATGTGGATTAATAGATTGTCAAATGAACATTGGTGATTTGGCTCATTGGTGCTTCTAAAGAGGGCAGAAATTATGTAGTGCCATGCTAAGATTCAGTTGCCTGTAACATGATTGACACCCACCACAACTGCGTGCAAGAGATAAACGGGGATTCAAAATGCCACATTCATATGTCCTTGTGTATGGACGTAGCTGTTGTGTGTCCCCCAAAAAAATGGAATAGCATAGGATAATATTGGTAGCTGAAGATATTGCTGTGTTCATTTACATTACATTGCATTGATGTCAGGCCCTACAAATGTGGGAGCTTTGTGCACTGGGATGCCCTTACATTCATATTAGAATGTAATCGCTGTTAGTTAGGATTTATACTTGTCATTACCAAAGCTCAATGCCACGCCATGAAAGACCCAGGTCCTTTAGCAAAATGGAGAAGATGAGACATAGGCCATTAACTGAAGTATTGTAGTTGACATTGACTTGCATTTTACAGATATGATCTCTTGCACAATGCTCATCTCAACCTAGAAGGACTTGATGAACTATTCAAAGTTGCTCAGGTAAGGACAGGATCTGACCTGTACAATTTATGCATCTTGCACGTGGATGTGGCCTTTCATACTTAACTGCAACTAACCTCCATTGGTCCCAAGCGATTCTGTGTTTTGTGCATAATAGTCCTAAAGCTATTTCCTACAATCCCTGGTGCTGATTTTACTAGTGGCAACTTTCTTTCATATAAGTTTCCCCTTATTTTAAGTTGATGTCCCTATATGTACCACAAAAAATGATGCCCCAACTCTACCATGGTAAAATTTTTCAAACAGGGAATTGATTGGTGTGGGGATGAAGCTCCTATATTTATTCAATATTCACAACATTGGTTGAATCATTATTTAATCCATATAAGTCCGTTGTGTATTATTTCTCCAGTTACTCGCAGATGGTGTCATTCCAAATGAGTATGGAATTAATCCAAAGCAGAAATTGAAGATTGGCTCCAAGGTTAAGTTCCTTATGCAATTGTTCCTCATTTTACTGCACAATACAAATTCACCTGAACCTATTATTGTAATTGCCTTCAGAATGCTGTGCTGTGTAAAATTTCTTTTAGTCTAACGCAGAATGAACAACTGTTCATAGTTACATGTTTTTGGAAAGACCTGTTCCCCTGAATATGCATAAGCAAGGATAGTTGATCTTAGCATTACCTTTCATCATGCACATGTGAAATTCAGATGACAGTCGCATGACTGCTTAAATTTCCCAATTTAAAAACAACTCCAATACTTTAAGAAATTGAATTAGCTCCCCTTCCCACATAAAAGAAAAGAGAACTCACCTTTGCTTTGTTTTGGATCTTGATTCTCCTACATCAGCCTTTACTGTGGAACTGTGCTGTTGCACCCCAGAATTAGTGTTTTCAGCTTTCTGCGAATATTAAGACACATTTTCAGGTGACGAAATTTTATATTGCTGCTTCACAGATAGCTCGTCGCTTGTTGGGTAAGCTATTGATTGACCTAAGGAATACTCGCGAGGAAGCAAATAGTGTTGCAGCACTAAAGGGTAATCAAGACCAACAATCAACATCCATGAAGAGTGAAAAAGAGGAAGCAGATCATCAATCAAAGCTATTTGTTAAGAGTGAAGACATGAGAAGAACTACTAGCACTACAAGCGAGATCTCAATGGATCAGGATGACGATGATGATAAGGAGACAAAATACCGCTTGGACCCAAAGTAACTATCTTAACCGAACAACTGGCACCTTGAAATTATAATGGAATACTCATAGAATGCTTGACTTAATGGTTCCTTGATTCGTGCCAAGGTATGCAGCAAATGTCAGGACACCTGAGCGGCATGTCCGCACACGTCTTTATTTTACATCTGTAAGTATGACGGCTCTCCATTTGTTCAATGGATAGTTTTTCTGTTGTGGTTGATATGCATGGTCTGGAAGTTGTTCGTTTGACATATAGAAGTCTCATTTTGGCCAGAAGGCCAAGGAAACCTTGAATAACTTTCTTTGTTCAGCTGGCAAAAGAAGCTCTTTCGTTTTTTTGGAAATATTGATTACTTTTGCTCCTTAGGAGAATTTTTGCAGTAACAAACATGGAACTACCTTTGAGGACCTTCCTGATTTTCCAATACAGTGTCTTGAAAAAAATATGTATATTGGTTGGGAATGACCATTAAGAGGGAAAGAAAATATATCTATTGATTTGCCATATTAATTGGAAAGAGATGGGCAGATTTCAATCTCTTAAAAGAGGTGAACGTGTAGTCAGGTGATGCAAACCCAGATTAACCAAATATATATATATATATGGGGACCTCAGGCAGAGGGAAAGCAGGAAGTTGGTGCAGGTGCTGGAGGATTCCATCTCCTTTAAAGATATCATTAATTAGAAAACAGAAACTGAGTTATGATCCATCTTTGAAAGCATTCTAGACATCCTTGATATCTAGTCTTCTAGAATTTTCTGGGTGCATGCATGTGTGAGTATGTATTTTGTCATCAACACATTGGCATATTATGATATTATTTTCCATACACTGTTGTAACCAATTTCCTTGTCTCATAAACTCCCCCCCCATTCAGATAAGTGGAATTCAATTTCCTTCTTGTTGTAAAATGATTACTCACGATTTATTTCATTTAACTATACACAGGAGTCACATATTCATTCCCTGATGAATGTTCTTCGTTACTGCAACCTGGATGAATCTCTTCAAGAAGAGGATAGCCTTGTTTGCCATAATGCTTTGGAGCGTCTGTATAAAACCAAGGAGCTTGACTACATGAGTTATATTGTGCTGAGAATGTTTGAGAACACTGAGGTGGTAAATCTTCTATGATTTTCTGAGAAAGCTTCTATGTTCAGCTTCTTATTTCTTCTACGGTTTTTTTTTTTTTAACTTCTTTAAGACATGCATTGTCAGTGTTGTGGGCTTGGAGCATGAAACTAGTTTCTATGTTAATGATCCATCCAATCAGTTTTGTCCTTGAAAGTCATTTTTCTAGTGGAAGTGGTTCTGATTGTTAGTTTCTTGAACAGCACATAGTCCTGGTTAAATCATAGAGCACCAAACAGGTCTTCAGAAGAAACCTAGTCGTTGTGCTTCAGAAATTCCAACATGATAATTTAGACAGGCCACTTGATCAAACTTGCTCTATTTGATTGCCTTACATCCGAGGACTTGTTCAAAGTAGCAACCAAATATCTCTTTCAGTAGTCTTTTCTCTTATAGATAACATGCCCCACATATTTTGGATATGATATCTTACCTGTTCCAAAGTCTAATTGCACCAGTTTCCTGCTACTGTGACTTGTAGAAGTGCTTGTCAAAGATAATAGCTACCATCTAGACTAGCAAATACAACAGTTTGAACCTTGACATTATTTAGTAATGTGTACATTCCATGTCAAGCAAGGATAATTTTCTGTTATTCAATATATTTGTGTTATAGAAGATGAAGCAGGAATGAACATTGGTTTTTTGTTGCCTTCATTAAGTGCCATATTTGTGTCAAGTACTTTGTTGATTTCCTTTCTGATGAAAACATGTTTATATAACATAAATTTGCATAATAATTGCTTACTCTTTATATGTTTTTGTGTTTTAATTATTACTTGGATAAATTATGTAATGAAACTACAGGTTGCTTTAGAAGATCCAAAGAGGTTCCGCATAGAAATGACATTTAGCCGCGGTGCAGACTTATCTCCTTTGGAGGTAATGTTATTTTTGATTGTTGCAGATTGTTTTCCCCCCTACTCACGGGGTTCATTTCATGTTTGTTCTATCTTCTGATAAAACTTGGTACTATGTAAAACTGAAAAAAAAAATGATGGGAGAGAAAAACTTGCCACCTAATAAACCTAGCCATGCAATTGAAAGATTATACTTCCAGCTCTTCTATTATCATTGCTAGGTCTATTTATCATTAGGGATAACTCCAGATCAAGTTAGTGGTAGTTTTTCTGTGAGCATGCTGTCAAGGTATCCCAAAATGGTTTCTGAATTAGGAACTAGTGTAAGTGTCCTTTTTGTTCTTGGTTGATAGATGCAATCTAACTCTGTTCTTTTATTTGATAAGAAAATGCATACTAAATATTAAAATTAACTCCAATGATGTGCAAACCAAGGAAGAAGATCATTTATGAAAAGCATTAAAAATATCTACCAGATCTTCGGCATTATAAAAGCTGCACTTGCAAACCAAAATTAAGAGGTCTAAACCCACCATCAATTGACATGGATGCACCATTCTTCTCCTGCAAAAGCTCTTTCACTCCACTCTATGTAGACTATTCAAAATATAGGGACAGAGCTAGTTGAAGAATTTGTGTTTACTCTGTTCAGCATTACATACCCTCTGAGCTCATAACTCATCATGATCAGAGCTTGCTGTTACCTGTCAAATCCACAGTTGAAAGGATATTTATCACGGCCACTCGAAGCACTTTGCAGCAACAAATGATTTATTGTATAAACTTCATATACATTATAAACATCTATTCACCAAAAGCTTTCTTCTTTTCAGAAGGTTATCAAAGAGTCAAAATTACAAACCAGGTAGCCTTCACACAAGGAATGCAAACTTATATGGAGGACAATTATTCGAAGTTATTTCTTGAAATTACTTGACATGGAATTCATTCTAGTAAACAAGCACAACCTCCAACACACTTCAGAGCATGACTTCTTGTGCATCCATACCAAGACCCGAGTAGATGGGTTGAGGCCCTATATAGTACCCAGAATGAAAGCTTTCTGGATATTTCTTTTGAGTTATCCTCCCTTTTAGGTGGAATTCCCGGCCATTCTGGAGGCGCAGTTGGTTAAGCAAATTTAGTCTTCAACTACCCAGTTTTCATCCATTACAAGTTCTATTATATACTTAACTATTGTCAATACTTGTGTACCTGGAATGACTACTTTACTTTCCTCCATTTCCTCTGCAGCTGTACACTATGAAAAAAGTATCCATCTATTGACTAAAATAGTACATATACTTTTTCTACCATGGCTAATCAAGCCAGCAATCTCATTGTAAATTATGTATGTCGTAGATATGCATTATCTGCAAACTTGTTTGGTTTTTGTTTTTCAGAAGAACGACAGCGAGGCTAGCTCATTGCATCAGGAGCACACGCTACCAATAATGGGTCCAGAAAGGTTGCAGGAAGTGGGATCCTGTCTCACGTTGGAGAAAATGGAGAAAATGATCCGCTCATTTGCCATGCCAGCAGAAGATTTTCCTCCTCCTTCCACTCCAGCAGGGTTCTCGGGTTACTTTGCTAAGAGTGCAGCTGTACTGGAGCGCTTGGTTAATCTTTGGCCTTTCCATAAGCATGACAAGCATGCCAGTACTAATGGAAGGTAACCTATTCTCATAAATGATAAGCAGCCAGCCCATGATGGTAACAAATTCTCGGAAATTTTCTTCTCATTTATTGTTTGATTTTTAGGGAAAATTTTCCCTTTTATCATTATTTATTCATTATTGCCGATAAGAGCTTTGAGCTCTCCATGGTAGAAAATTTTGGAGAAAACTAACACTGCTAATGGCTAATCATTTGGAAGCAATTGTGTTAGGCGAAAATGATTTCTTTTACACCCTTAATTGTAAGTTCCTTCTATTAATTTGAGCAATAATTGTCCATCAGCTCCATTTGCATCTACTTGTTATTAACCCCTGCCCTTACCTGAATTGAAATGTATCATATGAACTCCATCTTCATTTATTTGCAATTCGTCCATCGCTGGAGTGAGGTGCCCTTCTTACGATGCTTTATGGTGAATGATTGTTTTAGTTTATTCCTAAAGGCACTTTTTCTTGCTTTTGGACTTCTGCCATGAACATAGATTAGGCAGTGGACTTTGACATTACAGTGGAACGGTCGGATTTGAGAATACTTGGTGAGATGAGCTAGCACAAATCAAAGTAGGAATTGGTTTATTATACTGGGAACCATTGATTATCTTCTTGGAAGACGGCTATGCCATTGTTGAGAATACTTGGGGCATCTTTTGGTTAGAGAGACTCGTACACCATTTCGGTGCTCAGAAGCCTTTCAGGCTTTTCCTTAATTTCTCATTCATGATTAAGGGTGTCGACGCTTTTCGAAACTTTTTAAAACCAAATCAAATTCGATTATAATTATATAGTTTAGTTTGCTTTGATTTATGGTTTCTTACTATAATAAGTGGAAAAAAAAAAAAAAACTAGGAACCATATGTGAAATATTGAAGTTAAATATCAATACTTTATATTTATTCGGCCAAAACTAAGAATTGTTTCTCCAAGTTTGCCTGCCCTTTCATTTAAGTTCGTTTCTTCTACGTTATAACCGTTGTCAAAATTGACCCTTCGAATACTTTTGCAGCTATCTTTGGCAACGTGTCAGTCACGTGACCAAAGAGTAGACACGTAATTGATCATTGGGAGCTATGCCATTGATAATGTGGCTTTTTTTTTTATTTTATTTCTTTGTAATTTTCTGAAAAAAATACAAATTTTTTCAACCCCTTTGTTTCTCTCTGTCTCTATTTTTGTCCCTCATGTTTCTTTCTTAACAAGCTGAAATCTTTGGATGAGAGTTATGATTTTTGCTCTTCCTGTACATGGTTCAGTGTTTTAAGGATCGGTTCAGCTATAAAAAATAAGAATTAATTTACGATTTGATTTATATGAAGTTGATTAAATTAAAAATTAATATAAAAATTTGTAAATTGATTGATTTATCTAAGAATCGGTGAATTGAATTTAATATTTTGGGGTGAAACGATAAAAAATTAAAATATTTTAATTCATCCAATCTAATGTCTTTAAATAGAATGATAAAAACAAATTAATTTTTTTAAATGATGTAATTTTTTATTATTTTTAAAATTTAAAATATATAAATTTTATAAAATATTTATATTTTATTTATTTTTCTTGTAATATATTGTTTAGATATTTTGTATTGATATTAAAAGATTAATTTTATTATATCTTAATTATTATATGTAAATATTTTTTTATATAATATGTGATTGTGTACGGCTGGTCGAAGAAATTAAACTAGACTAAATTGAAAATTTCGTGAATTGAAGAGATATAAATTATTTTTTTAGTCTAATTATAATTTTTAATTTTAAATAACCATGATTAATTGAATCAAATCAAAGTGTTTTTAATATGTACATTCTTTATTCTTCATTCCAATGATACTAAAAAATGTTATTAACAAAATTATAAATTACAAATAAATATCATTAAGTTATAATTATATATTAAATAATTAATTATTTATATTTTTTATAAGAGATAACTATAAATTTTGGTTAAAAAATACATTAAAATTTTACGTTTTTTTTTTTACATTCAAATTAAAATTTTTAGATTTTTTATTAAAATTAATTATCAATTGGTTAAAAGTTTTAAAAAATAACCCAACATGAAAATTTGGATTAACCAACATATTTGATCCAATTTCAATTTTAATTTAACATAACTAAAATTCTCGTTTAGTTTTCATAATTCAGTTCGATTGATAGAAATGTAAACACCCTTCTAATGTAAGAATGGTTGAAATTTGGACAACCACAGTGGAGGTGGGGTGACGAGAGAGAAAGAGACCCTTAAATGATCTTAAGGATTTTTATTTTATTTTATTTTTTAAATTTTTACTGTACAGATAAATTCAAGTTGGTCGCAATTGACAGTGACTGAATTAGAGTTTTGATTTGCGAGACAATGGTGATAATTGTTAGTCTCTTAAAGTTGTTTGGCTTGAAAATTTAATGAAATTAATGATATTTTAGACTAATTTCTACATAAAAATTTGAGCGTAGACATTCAAAATAAGCAAAGATTGACCCTGTGACAGGGACCACGGTAGTGAAGAAGCAGCAGGGCAGTGGCTTGTAGGTCAAGTGGTGTTGAGATCTTCAAGAACGTGTCCTTGGGCTAGTAATGGTTAAAGATTGTTTAATTTTGCGTGTTCGTGTAATTCTTTTTTAAAGTTAAAGCAAAATAAAATTATGGAATTATATTAAAAAATTCAAAAAAAAAAAGAAGAATTAAAATAAAGGTTATTTCAAGGGGAAAAAAAAAGAAAGAAAGAAAAAGGACAGTTCAGTTCAAATTTGTGCATTGCCCTAAAAAAATAGAAGGAGAAGAAGAAGAGTGAGCTTCCTCTTTGAAGCTTTGGGTGGGTGTGAATTAAAATGGTCGAATTGCAGCAAGCAGCAGAGGCTATATAGGCTTTATAGGCTTTATAGCAGAAGAAGAAGAAGAAGAAGAAGAAGAAGAAGAAGAAGCAGAGCAGCAGTGGCAGTGTCTGTCTGACCACTGCTAATCATAGATAAAGAGTCGAAATTTTTGAGATTAAAAATAGCGGACGATTCAGGATTCAAACCCCAGAGATTGATTGGTTAGTAAGGTAATAAAATCAGATGGCTAGCCGTAATCATGGCGGAGGAGGAGGAGCCGGAGAGGAGCAACTGAAGAAAATGGCGGATTTAAGCAAAACCCTAAAGGAAGGAGAGAGGATTGTGGCCCCCAGCAGGCGGCCCGACGGTTCCCTCCGTAAACCCATCCGGATTCGAGCCGGTTATCACCCTCCGGACGAAGTGGCCATCTACCAGTCCAAAGGCGCCCTGGTATGTATTCCTAATGCTAATGCATCGTCGTCGTCGTCTGTTATATCATATATTTTTATAGCGGTGGAAAATGTACCTCTCCTAATATTTCCTTGTATTATTTTTTTGTATTTATATTTATATTTATATTTATATTTATGTGGACATCGCCCTCCCTTTAGTTGATTTCACATTAGGATGCTAAAAATTGGAGATGGAAATATGAATGCCAGACACTTGTGCTCTGTTTAGTTTCTGTAAAATTGACACGAAACGTGGGGGTGTTGAAGTTACTCAAATTTCCGTTGCTTTCCTTTTTTGTCCTTTTCAGTTTCTGGCGTGTTATTATGGTTACTTGGACACTACACCATGGACCGCAATTAAAAGCAGGTCATTCATAATTGAACTAGGGGTTTGTAAGAAGTTAATTCCTTGCCGCTTCATCTGATAATCAAAATGTGGCTAAGGGCACTAACTTGCCGATCATGCCAACTCTTAGTGTAATATTTGCATTCTTAAGATTGTGAATTTAATATTTATCAGACGGGACCTGCTCTATGGGGTCTCCACTCCCCACCATCGTGTCTTAGTGCGTGCGTATGGATCAGTTCTGTGGAAGAATTACTTGTTTGGATTTGCAGAAAGCATACGTTGACTCAGCACGGCAATGTTGGGCTGTAGAAAACTTACAATAAGAGAAGAAGATGTGATATTGAGAGGCAATTCACAGCTTTATATTAGCACGCTCGATGGCTATAATCCACTGTCCAATGATTAAGTTTCTCAAGTGGGGAAAAAGTGCTAAATTTATTTTCTTAAGAGCTTGTCAAGAACAATGAATTACTTCTGTAGGAAAGTGCATTATATGACTATCCCCATAAACTTGGTTAACCACCGAAAGAAAACACATTTTGTTTGTTGAACTGTAAAAAGGCCTACTTGAGTGCATCCCTTACTTTTGCAATCTTGTAAAATTGTAAATCAAATTTAAAGTGTTGATATTCTGTTCTTTCATGACCCTTCAATGATGTAAAAAAAAAGGCAATACATTTGGACATTGCACCAATGAGTTATAGCTCAATTAGCACTGGAGTCATCTCCTGAATTAAAGGTCTCAAGTTTGAGTCCCAGTCAGAGCCAATTAATCAGAAAAAAAATACATTTGGACATTGCCGATGGACTTGTTTTCTCTTTAATATTTAGTGGAAGAAGGAAATGGAATCAGCGGTGCCTCCAGGTTATGATCCAGCTCTGGATACAAAATCAAAGACTAAATCAGCGAAGCGAAATGAAAGAAAGAAGGAGAAGCAGCTACAGGTGTGTGTACACCTTATTATTTTGCTTGTGTATCAACTTCATCATTCTTGTTTTAATATGAGCATTAGTGACCACCTGCATAAGGAGACAAGATTAGCTTGAGTTGCTGGCAGCCCGTGTTTCTTTTTTCATTTTTTTGTGTTCCCCTTTCACGTAATGGTCAAGGGCATGTTCTTGAATGTTTACCTTCCTTTGTGCTGACATAGGTCTGATGCATTCAACTAATATGCAGGGTACTTGTCAGTACATAATGTTACTTTTGGCTTAGAGTTTATGAAATCTCTTCATAATATATATTGTATTCTGAGCACAATGCTTTCTCATTTAAAAACTTCACTATAATAGTATGTGCCAACAAAAGAAAAAGAAAGGGAAAACAAGAAGAAAGTAATATAAAGAGAGAGGCTGTGCGTGCTTATCTTGTATTTCTCAACTTAAATACTTTCGTTGCTTTTTGGCTCAGACCTGTTTCAGAGGTGGGGTGTATTCTACTTAGCATCTGAAACTGAAATTTCTTTGTCACAAACCATTGCATTGAAGCCAATGATCTCTCTCAGTTCCTCAGCAAGTCAGCCTCAAACCCAACCCAGATTTTTGTGAGATTTCCTTGTTTTACAACACTGGTGCCTTTTCTAGTTCTTATCTGACACTGTAGAGGCAGATGAGGTAACATTAGGAGGAGCACAATCAGGAGAGACCCTTAAAAGTACATCATCACCAACATATTCTTTTTTTTTTCTTATCTAGTTATGATCCTTGGCAGTCCTGTTCACTTTATTCTGAACACTTAAGTATTGTTGGTTGTGAGAATTGAAAATAGGTACCTGTTCGGGCATTGAACCTAACTGATTTCTAATGTTATGTTCTATTTTAATCTCATGTTAAAGTGCCCGCATGGCACATCCATGTCTATTTATCCTGTTAAATGCTTATGTTTTTGGGTAGAGAAAAGAGTTGAAGCAACTGTAGTCAGTTTTTTAATAGAACTTTTTACAGAAAGTTCAAGATGGAAGATGGATAGGCACAGTTTTGATGCTGGGTGTGCAGGAGTGATACATTTCCAAGCTCAATTTCTCTCTGTCACTCACGGATATGCAATTAGAGAGGGGAAAGGGGAGAAGTGCCTGAAAAACAAGTCTCTTCAAAGTGGAAGAACATGGATATAAATGAAATCTTGTAGATTAATGAGCATCAAAACACTATTTTCCTTTTCTTCATCAAGAGGTCTATCAAACTTTGGAGCCAACACAATATTCCTTAATTGAATCCTTTTAAGTGTAAAATGGAAGTTGTTAACCATCCATCCAATACATAAAATATTTACCCACAAATTCCCTTCCTCTTGGATTAGAATGAGTTTGTTTCCCTTGTGAAAAAGTTCTTCCAATTTGGCTTTATCTGATCTGACAAACATCTTGCTTTATCTTTATTTGTAGTATTTCTCCTAGGTCTCAAAATTTTATTGATATGAGTTCTTTCTACCAGTTGAATTGCTCAGAAAAATGAAAACAAAAAAAACCGGCTTCATGGTGCATACTTGGTCAGATACCTGCTTAGGGACTAGATGCTTTGTTTTTCTGCAGATCATAAATTGTGGCTTCCTATTTTCATCATTGTAAATTTCCTTGACTAGAAAATAATTCCATAAAATCACTATTTCATGCAGCACTCTTTTTCTGATATGCAACATATTCCTTTAAATTTTTGCAAGTTGATTTAACTTATTACACTTAGCAGGCTGCTCTTGAAAAGGGTAAGAACTTAGAAGCAGGGACAGATGGGGAGATGAAAGCCAAGGAAACACTGTCCACTGAACATGCAGGTGATACATCTGAAACTGTCAAATCATTGACATCTCAAATGAACGAGCTAGCTGTTACTGCAATTCCTCTGGTGGATACTCCTTTAGCAGACTCAATAGATTCTATGGATCCAGATATTGACAAAAAGATTCGTGCACTTAAAAAGAAGGTATATCTTGTCACACTTTTGAGACTTTCTGAGTCACAATAGCTGCTGTCTCTTGTATATTATGGTCATTGAACTCTAAGAATAGCCTGACTTGCCTTTTCTGTAGATCACTGAATGGCTTCAACTGGCTAAACAAAAAATGCATTTAATCAATTACTGATTTCTTATCACTGATATAGGAGGGAGTTCTGGTGTTGAGGATGCTTAACAAGTATATCATCAAGAAATGCCTTTGAATAATTTCTTTTTTAGAGGAGTGTTTTATAAAGGAATGATAAATTTTTCCTTGTAAACTGTTCTTGAACGTATCTTAATAAAGGTGAATAATTACAAGTGTAACAATTAACTGTATTAGGTATGACACTAAAATTGATGAGAAATTATATCCCATAATAACTTTCACCTCAAGTCAAACACCATAAAAGAGTGTAAATTTTTATAGGATTACCCTTCACCCCCTTAAGGTTAATTAAGATGATGTAGTTCTTTTAGCTAAAATGTCTGGTATGAGAAGGAGCTATGGAAAGAACATGACAGTAAGAAAGGAGAATAGAAAGGACTCTCAGTGGAAGGGACAACTAATCCCAACTAAACCCCCCCTCTTTGTTTTTTGGCCTAAAAGGTTAACTGCATCGATTTCCCTTGTGGTAAAACTCTTTTTGTGGACCCGCTTATGGTTTGAATATGGTGTTAAATATCCATGTGCTTTCTAATTTTTTTCAATCAACCATGTTCGTTAGGCATCCATTTGATTTAAACTACAAAAATCTATTATTTGGAGGTTAAGACAGCTTTTCTAAAACTCCTTACTTTGAAAAAGATTTTTTTGGACAATTTAATTTTTCTTTTGAATATTTGTTTTGAGAAAAAAATCTGTATTGAAAGAGAAAAAAGTTAAAAATAATATAATATAGTTTTTGGCAAAAGATTCATAAACATATTTTCTCGAGAAAGTAATCATATCTTGATTCCAGTCTCCAAAATAATATGATATCTGGTTTTGTTGAAAATACTGTCCAGTGGACAGGGTTGATTGAAAATGTTAAAAAGCATAGTCCTCCATTGCTAAACTGAGACCATATGTCTGTTGATATGTAAGTCATATCTTAGGCTTCGTGTGACTTCTTAAACTTTATGGTAGTCACTTGGACATGATTTTACTGCCTTGTGTGGGAATGATTGAACGGTCTATTATTTGGTAGTGATCCTGACAGTTCCTTCTTTGATACTAGTGATCATGCTGACTAACTCCTTGACCTGACAAACTCAATTAAGTGTCTGCATCGCCTAAAATTCTGTGTTGTGTGTCAAATGACCGAGATTTCATAAAACCTTTGGTGTTCACTTGTCTTCAGTGCGGATTAAAGTCCGACTTTGGACATCCATATGTTGTATGATCAGTTCAATTGTTTATTTGCTTGTCCAGATTCGGCTAGCAGAAGAAAAGCAGCAGAGAACCGCGACACTGGATTTGAAGCCAGAACAGATGGATAGGTCCAAGAAATTGGAAAGTTGGCGTCAAGAACTGAAATGCTTGGAGGACAGAAAGGCCGAACGGGCTGCACCATGAATTGGTTGTTTGTTTCAGTTTTAAAAAACGTGGGTGGCTTTTCTTTTCAATCGTGTTTATGAAGATGTAAACACATTGTTGGAAAAAAAAAAAAAAAATTTATTCAATCCAGTTTTTTTCCAGCTATCGCTTCTGAATTTGCAGTGTTTCGGAGATTCTTCTGACTTTGCACTCGTGGATCAACATAATTAATATCACGCCAACTCTCCCCAAACGAATGTAACTTAACTTTGTTATCAGGTATCCTCGTCTGGAAGTGATGCCCAAATCAGCAACATTATGTCCAGGAAATTTGCATGAATGGCAGCAATTCCTCTTAACTGCATGTTGTATTAATGTTCTGACCACTAGTCTGACACATTGTTCTACAAGAAAGTGAACTTGACTATTATTGATTGATATTGTAGCCCATTTTTAGAACCAATAGATAGGACATAGGATAACAAAATAGATTTCTGTTTTCATTTGCTCACTAACCAATACCAATTTTGGAACGTTGGACGAAAGTTGAATAAACGCCAGGCTCAAATTGTTCGATGGTTTCTTTCTTTTTCTTTTTTTCTTTTTTTTTTTTGTTCCCTTCATTTCTCATGGTTCAAGTCTCATGTGCTTCGGACGCATTTACCACGAATTGCTGATGTGCAGCCTCCATATTTCTGGAAAATGATGATCTGTTCCCTTCCTGAGGAACATTTCCACGGCCATGAGACCAAACAAGATCTCTTTTAGCTTCTATTTTGCCTTCCAACCCATGATCTTGCATGCTAGATGATTCATTAACCAAGGGAGTTGCGTCGGATGCAATTTGTTGGCTGAGCATGGCGCTCGCTGGCAAAGCACTCTCGGACATGCCATCCATGTCTAGAAAATCTTCAATCAGAGAATTCATGGCTTTAAAAGTTTCGCTTTCAAGAACATCAAGAGACCAGCTACTCTGCCATTTCCTTCAACTGAATCACAAAAAAGGTGGTAAAAACACGGCTTATTTGTCACAATTCGTAAATTATAAAACTACCGAAGCAAGACAGACTTCTGAATTCCCATTGTAGAGGATTCGTTTCACTCGGGTTTGCCCACCAATAAAATAAAATAAAATAAAATAAATAGAAGCCCGTCCTCCCACCCTTGCTAAAGGGATATACCGTAAAATTACAGGCTTGCCTTAGCTATTAGCTATGCAGCCCACGCACTTTCATCACCTGCCTGGAACATAACACTGTGCCGGCACCCCGACCTCCTGACGATGAAATAATGTTCTATGAATCTTTTGTGCATTGTAAATTACATAGTCATGCTAAGGAATGTGACTTAGCTTTCCCATCGCAACTAGTCATTAGTGCTTTGGACCATAACTAGAGTTGATTCTGCTTGAGTGGGTCCCGTGAGATTTCACGTTGGTCATTGAGATTTTCATGACCCCTCCGTGCAATGGAACAATCCGTCTCTACACCTTGCACTACGCCGAGTCTTCACCATGGTAGAGACTTTCATCTCCGAGTTTCTGACCCAAGGGTAACCGTCCTCCGATTTGGAGGAAAACCACTACATTTTTACGACCAGTGGGGTTGGTCGTGCATGTGGCTGGCCTTGAGTTGCTTAAAGCACCCTGAAAAGAGTGAAAATAAATGCGCATCGATGAATCCCGCGCGGACGATCACACTCCGTGCTTGATCTTCGTGCATGCATTTGTCCATCGATATGTAGCTATTACGACGGATTAATCGTTTGTACGCTATGATCATCCATCTTTAGAATCGGAGAGACTTATACGCGGGCATCCCGTTCACTTCCATTGTGAAGAATATACAAATCTGTACGGACCCAGAAGAAAAGTCATTTTAAACTTCATAAAATGTTCAACGTGCGATTTTTAGCAAATAATATCTATTAGTTTGTTAGAAAATAGTTTCTCGGAATAAAATATCTTTTTAATTATTAAAAAATATATTATTATTTATTATTTAATTAAAATATTAAATAATATTTTTTATTTATAACACACACAACAAATTATATAATTTTTTAATTTTATAATCCGCTATTACCTCTTTAATTTTTTTCTTTTTTTTTTTCTTATCTCTCGTTCTATTTCTCTGTTTTGTCTCTATAATTCTCTTTTTTTCCTTACAATTGTATCTCTTTCATTGCTCTCTCATTTCTCTCTCATTTCTCTCTCTTCAATCTCCGCTTCTTTCTTTCTCTCCATCTCTCCCTCCGTCTCACCTTCACATGTATCTCTTCAATTTCTCCCTTTCATTTCTCTATCCCTTTCTCCCCTCCCTCTTCTGTCTCTCCCTCCCTTTCTCTCTCTCTCTCTCTCTCTCCCACATTCATCTTTATTTCTCTTCCTTCTCTCTATTCCCCTCTCTCTCTCTCTCATTCGTCCCCATCTCCCTTCCTTCTCTCCATTCCTCTCTGCCTCTGTCCTTCCCTCTTCCACGTGTCTCCCTCTTCAATTTCTCCATTTATCTTTTTCTTCCATCTTTCTCCCTCTTTCTCCCGTATCTCTCTCTTCCATATTTCTCTTCTTCTCTCTTCCTCTCTCTAGTTTTGATATTTCTTTTGCCAATGGAAACTCCGAAGGTTACAGAAAATAAACCAAGCCTGTCTAGCTGATATATTCCTGAGCTAGATTTGCCTATGCAGTCAGCGTGCAACATAGAAAAACCATTCAAACATAAAAGATTTTGATGGATGAAGACAGAACCGAGAACAAAAAAGAAAAGTATATTCCCCCGAAATAAAGGTAATTCATGTCCTTAAATTGCATTAAAGTTATAAACTTTGGATTAAACCAAGCTATAGTGCATAAATTAATTTCGCACACTTGAGTTTATTAAGAAAAACAAAATCGTTTAGTTTTAACGACACTAAGGTATCCTAGAAAATAACCAAAGTACCCAAACCCAAGCAGCTTACGAGAAAAACTGGGCAAAGAAACAATGCCCCTTAGACTGGTAACAATACAAAGGAGATGACTCATGCCGCTGTGTTACTTTGGGCTACATGTTTTGCCCGGGGCAATAAACTTGCGCCACAAACACACTCCTCAACAGAAAAATTTGGATGACTCCCAAATCACCAATTTACGTGGATTTACCTTGTGAACCTTTAAGCAAACGTCGAGGGGATAGAAGTCCAAGGTTTTATGCAGACTCAATATCTGAATCATCCAGTCCTTCTCTATATAGCTCAAAATCATCTGGGCTCCACCGGCAGATTAAGTGAAGTCGGAAGGTAGCCATCTTGATCCCTAACAATCGCTGCCAAAGGTGAAAGGTCTATCAAGTCCATTTCTCGTGCTAGAGAGAATAATAAGCACAAGGCGAAAAAAAGTAGCGTAAGTAATGCAACTAGTTTTAAGACACTCTGTAAGTGAGATGTAAACCAAAGGATAGGCTAGTAAGTCAATGGGCTAGCATGTGAGGCCCACAAAAGATCTAACAAAACACGTCATATGCAGAACTTTGGGATAAGCTTACAATACACATCATATGTGAAGCTTTGCATGAAGCAACTTGATACGGAACTATGGTCTTCACTAGAATTATAAGCTGCTCTAATCCAATGTGGAGAACCAATTATTGTAGCACTCATACTAGCCCAAGATGGAAACCAAAACTGCAAATACTAGCTTGTTAGCCAAAGACTAACCAGTATGCGAGCTGACTCAGGCGACAAGGGCTTTTCCTCTTCACAGACAACAAAGTCTGAAACAAGCTCCACAACACCTGCAGACATCATAAATTTAGAGAGGATGTCAAGGCCTATGTATATTCAAGTGTGTATACAAACAAGAGTACATACAGCATATAGCAACCATGCACCTTTGTTCAACCGAACAGGCATCGCTTGCTTGCGTAGAAAAGGCTCCATCTCATGTGTAAACTGCTCCAGAGGGCCTTCCTTGAGTTCCACCTGGAAGACTTTGACACAAGCAAGGATGTCAATGTACAAATATTATAGGCACTACAAGAGCAGAGACAATGACTGTGAAACCAAAGAAATGGAACAGCAACAATTGGCAGTTTTTAAACCAAGATAACTAATCTACATTAGGTATCATAGACTCAGTAATAAATTAAAGCTCCATAGTGGTCCTTCCCACCAGAATGCAAAGCTTAGACTACAAGTGTGGCATAAATCTATGCCCACCCCCATACCAGAGTTAATCACCAAACACAAATTATAATCACTGCATGCTACAGAAAATAGCATGTTCATAAAAACAGCATGCAGATCAATTAGTTGAACATCCTCAGGACCTTTTCTGTCGCAGTGCTTCCTGTCCTTGCAAAGTCATATTCCTCATATTCATTAAATAATCTGAGAAAAAAAGAAGAATAAGCATTTATCTACAAGTTCTTTTTGTATAAAATAAGAGGCAAGAAAAAGAGTAGAAACAGGAAGTAACTGTGTGTGTGAGTACACATGCCTGTGTGCATGCGTGCCTTGTGTATGGAAAGGAGGGAGGGAGGGAGAATGAGAAGCAATACATTAGCCAAGGCCCATAAGCAGGAAGAAACCAAACTCTTCCAACTTACATGAACTCCATGACATTGTACCAAACATATTCTAAAGGGTATAAATAGACCAGAACAACATAAAAGAAGATGCTGATTACCTTTCCATCTCTTCTTTAGGCAAGTTGGTAAATAACAGTCCAGCATCTCCACGCAAAAGCTAAAGAGAGAAATTGCAGACCACTTGTCAAGAACAGAAAAAGATAGAGGGGCTAATGCCAGCAAAGAAGACTCTGCTTACCTTAGAAACTTTGTGAATGCCTGGTCTGATTTCATCAGCAACAGATCGACCTAGAGATACCTGCATTACTTTGTTTGATCCAAGGAAGAATCTAACAAAAAACATGTCAAAAATAACAGTAAGAAACCACTTGTGACCTTTGATGCTATTATATTAGCATTGCAATTTGAAACTTCATTCATAGCATGCAAGCAACAAGTTGGTGAGATGGCAACAAAGGACTACATGTTTGGAGCTACCTTGAAAACTGATTCTTTTTGATATAAATAATCACCATAGAATTTAAGAAATAAAACAGGGTTGGCTCAACAGCCCAGCGCCATTGGTCAAGTTGTGAATGATGTAAAAATGAACGTATAAGTGCCCAAATACAACAGGGGGTTCAACAAGCATTCCAAAAGCAAAACACCCATAATGAAAGAACAACTAAGATGCATTAGTTTAATTCAAAGTTAACAGTATCCCCAATGCTCTGAGTGCATTGAATCAAAGGAGTTTCCTCAATGAGAGAAAACTTACCCAGGATGCAGTTTTAGATGAGATTCAAAATCTTTTATGTGTTAAAATAAGCAAAACCAAGGAACAGCAAGCAATATGGACAATGGTTGGAGAAAGGGTGTAAAAACAGCTGGTGACTGTTAGCAGACTTATGGAATAACCATCTTCATAGGACTGGTGCAATAATATACAGTAGAGTTATAAACTTATTTTATTCGAGCCCACATATGGAGATTGATCAACAGAATCTAAAATGTGTGTTCGATTACATTGTCCGGTTAAAGTTCAAATTTGTTTCAAATTCTCCACACTGAACATATTTGAGCCAAAAGAAAAGGATTTTAAGCTGCCTCCTCCTATTATCTGCTTCATAAAGTCTATCTATTTATCCAATTCCATTTATTAGTAAAGCTTACAGCCCACAAACTCAAATGATGCTAACAGCCAACTTATTCCCTGATACTTCCAAGATTGCATCCCAAATACAGAACACTTGAAGCAATTGAATGCCAATAAAAATGCAAGGAAATTGTTTTAGTTCCTTAACCAGAAATGAAAAATCAACCAAAACCAATCTCCCGCAAAAGATACAAATTACAAGAAAAAAGTAAAAGCTCAAATCAAAAATTAATCAACGTACCTGCTGCTAGATTTGAGCTGCTCTCTGAACTCCTTGAATTTGAGATTTCTCATATTCTCAAAAGTAAACACATAAGCTGAACTGTAGGTTTCTGCAGCCTGCCTTATTGCATTTACCATGGATTCTTTATGTTCCCTCCCTTTCTTCTTAGTTTTCGATAACGTAACTGCACATCACATCATCCAACCAATTATCTATCAGTTTCTCTCTCTCTCTCTCTGTTTCTTTTTTTTTTGTTCTATTTGGCTCTTTGCCTATAGCAACAACAAAGAAAAGTGAATAACACTGACGCGCACGCACTCAAAACACAACATTATCGCGGACAACTCAGAACACTTTGTCAAATAATAGAAGCGTCCAGTCTTCCTTTTGATTTATCCATTAAAAACCAGTAAAAATCAGAAGAAGAAGAAGGAGGAGGAGGAGGAAGAGAAGCCAGACCTGCCCTGTTACGCTTCGACTTCGGCATTTTTCCCTCAAAACTGAAACCAAGACCTAAAAAATGGCCGCGCCTCTTCTGCTACGCCCTCGATCCTCACTTAATTAAACCTCTTACCTTCCGGCCGCCATCAAACCCTAACTGCCGATTCTAGCTTTTACTTAGGTTCTAAACTACGCACCTGGATGATGTAATATATAATATATATTCGCAGAATGGGTTTCAACAAAAAAAAAAAAAAAGAAGACCAGTTTGTGGCCCAAAAATACAGTGCTAGTCTTCTTCGGGCCCACGTTCGGGATCATTTCGTTTGTAATTGGGCCTCAAGCCTTCACATAAGTTCTCCATTTGATTTAACCTTAATAATGCTATAAATTCTTGATTTATGTTTTATACTGATTTTTAAAAAAAAAATATAAATTTCATTGTATCTTCTCTGGCAGCATAAATTTCGCCTATATTCCAACACATTTTAATGAATTTGATTAAAATAATATCAAAATTAAATGCATTTAAGTTTTTTAAAAGAATAGTAAATTATATGTAATTATAAATTACTAAAAATAAAAAAAGACTTTTATCGATATAGATTTCTCATAAATTCTTAAATTAATAATATTACGATATTTTATAATTATTTAAATTTAATTATAATTACAATAAAATTATACAAATTAATTAATATAAATGTAATTATAGTCAAATAAGAATTCTATTAATTTATAAAATCACATTTTAATTATAACTAAATTTTTATAATTATAAAATTTATTAATAAAATAAAATAGGAGACAAAAGAAAGAAAAAATTATTCTTCAAATCCTTCTTTTCAACAAAGAAAAAAGAACAAAAATCAAATTATTTTAATTTTTCTTAATAAAAATTATTCTCAAATTTTTCTAAATAAAAAAATAGAATTACTCATTTTCTTAAAAAGAAAATAAATTTTTTAAAAAGTAAAAAGCGTATATTTTTAAAGTCAATTTAATTAAACTAATTATTTTTTAAAATCTAATTAATTATAAAAATAAGTATAATTTAAAGTAGATTTAAAGAGAAGACAATTATTTCAAGTTCTCTTCTTTTTTCTTACAAAATTCTCCAATTTTTTTTAATAAAATGTAAAAAAAATAATTTATTAATAAATATGATTAAAGTATTATATAAAATTTAATATTAATAAAAAGAATTTAATCAAATTTAAAATTCGACAGAAAAGAAAATGACGAGTTTAATTTTTCAATCAGGTTGAAGTGGAACGAAGTTTGAAAAATGAATACCTAGGCGGGATCACTTTCCGCCACTGAAAACTTTTGAAAACACGGTTTTAACACACACACACACACACACACACACAATCTCTCTCGATCTTAACTTCACTCGATCGTTTAGCGAATGGCGTCTCACACAGAATCGAGTCTCATTTCAAGGCTCGAATCGTCGACCTCTATCCCAATCTTTTCTCTGTTCTCCGATTTCCTTCTCCCGTTCGCCGATCTCAAAGACTCCAAGAAACGCAAATCCCAATCCCAAACCTTAATCCGTTCTCTCGCCAAGCAATTCCTTCCGTTCATCAACCGTTCCCTTTCGATTTTACCTAAACGCCTTTCCGATCCATCCAAATTACCTGCGGACGGGAAGGCCACACCGAGACTTGCCCTTGAGTTGTTCGACACTTACAGGTTATGTTTGGATTGCTTGGAATTGGTGTCCTCGCAGCTGTCTTGTAAGCCCTACGCCGTGCATGTACAGAGGGTGAGGCTGGTGTATTACTTGGAGGCTTGGGGATTGTACAGGGAAGCGGAAAGCGAGGGATTTGGGCTTTTGGAGAAGGTTAGGGGTTTGGGTTTTGGTGCTAAGAAGAAGACGAGCAAGAAGAAGTTGGGGGAGTTTATTCCGGATGCAGTGGAGGTTGGGGATGCGGAGTTTGCAAGGTTGGTGGTGGAAACGGTGGTAGTAATTGTGAAGTGCGTGGTATTGCGGCAAAGCAAGAGTGGTGGGGATTACAGGAGGGTGATTGTGTTGGTGGAGGAGGTTAAACCCTGGCTCAGGTCTCCGAGACTCTTATTTTTGGAGTATTTTCACCTTGTTAGATTTGATTTTGTTCTTCAATATTCGTTTATTATTATTATTATTTTTTGTTTGGGTAATTTTTAAGTTTGGGAAATGGAGCTTGGAGCCATCCTAGAGATACTTATCTTTGGCCCAAAGGTTAGACATCAAATAGTGAACAAACCTCAAAGAATTATTCTAGAGTAAGATCAATTTTCTGTAGGGCTGATATTTTGGTACGGATGGCTAGGTTTTATAGTTTGCTTCGTTAGTGACTGAGACTTAGCTGTCAGAAAGGACCATATGTTTTGTAGACTCACCATGGAAGGAATAATTCATTTATATTTGCTTTGCTAGACTTGTGTTTGTGCTCCGTTATGCATTGTTTGAGGCAGGAAACACTTCAGAAAGTTGGCTTCTACTATAACTAGGAAACAAATCATATAAAGCACTGAGTTAGAGAGGCAAAAAGGAGAAGACAAATGAGTGGGCAGAAATACCAGATGCTGACATTTTTTGTAATGGCAGGTTTATGCTTTAGTTTAGCTTTTCTGTTCGTCACATGGACATTCACTGTAAGCAGCTGTAGTACCCTTTGGAAGCATTTTAAGAAATTATGCCAAACCAGGTAGTTTATTGATTTTAGATTCTAGAAGGTATCTATGCCTATGATATTTTCGAGATGCTAAGTGAACCATGACATTGTTAGGTTTTAGTTAGTTTTTCTGTAGTTATGTTTACCTGTCAGAAATGCTTTTATTTGTTTGACTTTTTGACCTAGATTACTAATTGGTACATGCACATCTGTTTCTATTCCCAAGATGCTCTGTGTAGCAAGATCTGCATAGGTTTTAACTACATTTTCTATATTGCTTGTTGGACTGTGCCTTCAGGAAAATGCTTTTCTGTTTGATCTTGCCATGTAGATTTCTAATTGGCACATATAATTGAATAACACAGGGAATTAGATGCCAATGCATACAACAAATTACATAGGGTACTTGTGACCTACCTTGGCAAATGCACTATGTCTTTAGTTGGTGATCCATCAAATTTTGAGCAAGACATGTTACGTGTTTTCTGCATGACAACATTAAGCGAGTATGGAAATTCTTCACTGAAAGACCAAACCTACAAGGTAATGATGCTTGATTTTTAAAATCTAGTTTGTAAATTATCAATGTGTGTTTTCTAATTGGTTCATTGTTGCAGTTTGCCCGCCATGTCTGTTCTTCTCTTTTCTTACTTCAGGACTGTAGATCCTCGCTTGTTGTTGATCTACTAATGTGTGTTCTGGATTGTCTAGCCTCTAAGTGTAAGGTAAAAATGAACAAAATTTGTTTGTCTGGTTGCCTAAGTATTGGTTCTTGGTCCTCTGATTATTGGAACTTGGAAATACCAGAGGCTGTTTCTTGTTACATGCGCAATTGATTTCGTTTCTGCCATAGATTGCATTATAATTTGTTGTACTAAAAAGATATTTTGGCCTTGTCCACCCTTTTGCTACCTGTAAAACTTCTCATTTCAAAGGAGTTGCGGAAGCATGACCAGTGGATGGATTGAAAAGGCATCCTCAAAATGGTGCTTGCTCTGCAAGTGATAGCTCTTAAGAATGAAGAGTCAACATTGCTTATCAAAAGCAAGTGGGATAGTGCAATAAAATGTGTGTGAGACAAATGATGTGCTTATAAGCCTTTTCCCCTGATTTGAGTATCTGATTACTTTGGCAACAAACTGCTGCAAGGAAGGGGCTATTCTGTCCTATATCTCACCTGTGTCTAGGTTTAATCTTTAAACTCAAAGTCACCCTCCTGATTCAAAATGTTTGATACTTTGTCCAGTTGAATCATTCATTACTATGAGTTTCTTTCTCCAGACTTTTATGGTGTGATTTGTCCAGCTACAAGTTAATTTGTGATAAAATAGTTTAGATATTACCTTCAAATTCTTCATATTACAAATTCAATTTGCACTGATGATATGAACACTTTATCTATCAACAGATTGAATCTGAAAAGTGGGAAACAGGATTTGTTGAACTAGTTTCTTACTGTGCAAATAAATGTCGAACTGCAAGAACAATTTCTTATAGTACTGTTGCAGAACTCCTTAACAATTTAGCTGATGATCTCTGTCAGGTATCTTATTTGCAAGAATTTTCTTTTTGGTATTCTGTGCACCTTAATGTTGCCCATCCAGATGGTTGTTTTGAAATGAATTTTTTTGGCAGGCTATGACACCAATGAGTTTGATTCTCAGGCTTTATTCCTTTGGATTATACATTGGCAATTGTGTTTTTAAGTCCATGGTTGATGATGCTCTGCTGTCCAAAGATTCAAAGGGTGAACATGCAGTCAATATTTTGCTTGGTGGTGGAGTTAAACTTGGTAGTTTGGCAAATTTGCTTTCCTCATTGCAAGGTTATGTTTGTGCTAATTGCGTGGGGAGCTGTGGTGCCAAATATGAGGATTCGGCCAATAATTTATGTCCAGCCTCAGATTCTCATTCTGAAAACTTTTTAATATGCATACAAGGAAACAGAAAGGTCTATCTGCTGGCTTACTATAATGTGTTGAAGTTTGTGTGTCAGCCACTTGCCGAACTGGTGAACTCAGGAAAGAAACTGATACTTGCTGAAAATGATGTATCTTCTGTTTCTAGCATGCTTTGTGATATCCAGGAAGCATTTTACCAGTTTTGTGGCATTTTTCTTTTAATTCACAGGTAAAACAGTTATAACTTCTGCACCTTCATATCTTAGCTGTAATTCCAAGTAGTTATTTTTCTATTGTTAACTTCCAGAATTGATGCCTCATTTGTATCAGACTCTTTTGCTGCTGAATGACATAAGAGAAGTCTGTGCTGTTCCATTCTTGTTTCTCTTTCTTCTGCCTTGCAAGTGATTCTTCTTTGCACCTGTTAATATAATGTGTCCTGAAGCCTTGGGCTGCCAACTGGTAGGGAACCCCATTGTGACTGAGAAATTGGATTTGGAAGTGCACTTACTTTCAAAACTCAAAAGATTGGAAGAGTGAAATTTTATTAAGCAAAATTTCTTTAATTATTGAATCTATTGTCATGCTGCTACCTGCTGTTAACTAATCTTGATATTTGTAAAGATACATTGATAGTCTACGTCTAAAAAAGTTGAACATTATGTACCCTACAAGCAGTAGGAAACTATCTTTTAACAGGCTTCTTTTGCTGATGACATTGAATTTGCATATTAGGTATCACCAGTAGCCAGAGTTATTGATCACTCTGAAATTTGTTTATATATGCATGCAGCAGTACATTTCAAATGGAGTTGGATGGATTGGATGACAACAGGATGGTTCCTAGTGCAGCTGTGGCTGCCTTTACTATCTCAATCATAACAAAGCTTAGATCGCAGGTTTGAATTTGTTTTCTGTAGTCTCCACTCTCCAGAAATGCAAAGTAGATTTACTTAAGCTAGACTGCATTCTCGATGTTCTTGTGAGTGGGGCATTGCTTACATTTGTAGTTCAATCTTAGGTTTTGCTTATTTGTTTTCTCTTTGCTGTAACAGAAGATTAGGCATCTAATCAAGCAAATCATTGGCAGTGGATGGATTCACCGGCAGGGGCTGAAATATGTTTATGCCTCTCTTTACAATGTTGGCATACTTCTGTACAGAAAAAAACAAGTGATTGAGGTACCTTTTTGTCTGTATTTGATACAGAAAACATGGTTTTTAATTTGGGAACATGGGTTGCTAAAAAATGATGACTATCTGAGTGTTTCTGAACTAGAAATCAATGACAGAATTAAATTCACATTCATTACATTTTCCACCATTCCTTTTCTTATTTGAAGATTTTATGCAGTTGTGTCAACTTTTATGTTGTATTTCTTTTGCCAAAAAAAGAATCTGAAGTAGAAGATTAACTTTGATGACCTTCTTTGGGTTACATAAATGTCCTTATACTTCCCTCTTTTTTTTTCCTTCCTCTTATTATGTGGTTTCCTATTTCTAACACCATTGAAAGACTCCATCTTATGTTCTTTCTTGTTGAATATTATGTCTTTCAGTTTGATGAATTGTCTGCTCTTTGATGCGGATTCATTAATTGAGATCCTAACTTTTTCAAAATAGTCCCTCTACAATTATTCTACATTAGAAGAAAAAAATAGAGGTACAAATTAAATTGATCCAACTTAGAATGAAACTGCCTAAAATGTTGTGCCTTAAGTAGGCTATGGTTGATACACTGATATGAAACTTTCTATGGCTTACTCAAAGTGATTATCCCAAAATAACAAACCTGAGAAAACATGATCTATAGGCTATTTACTGTAGATTAATAGTCGTTAGTCTGCCATACTTTTAACAAGGAAACACTTTGAGCTTAAATTAGGGGCCTGATATCCCTGTCAAGTCACTTCAAAGTCAAAAACCAAGCTCTGCATTTTACATATCAGACAGGAACCCTATCTATCCTGTTTTGTAGTACCCTCATGTACTAAGATGTAGAGGCATACACATGAATTCCTATTCCAAAGATATCACCTTGAAAACCATGCATTGTTGAACTGCCAACATGTTTGCATTGGAAACATTTATGCTGATGGTTGCTTGCTTTTGCAGGCTTCAGTGTCCTTGAAACTATGCTGCCAAGCATCATGGGTGTGTCTTATGTGTCTTTGTCAGAGGTTTGTGCATAAGCAGAATGAGTTTGTTGGTGAACTTTCAGAAGACACAATTCTGGAACTTGCTGCAGAGGCATGTTCTCGAACTGCATTTCTTTTGGATGTTCTCTATCAATCTGGCAGTCATAAGATGGAGAAGGTAATTGTAAACAGCCTGGAAAATTGGTCTGTGGTTGAAGATCTATTTAGAAGGCTTCCTGGTCCTATGGCTTTGGTGAAACAATGGGTGAAGGTAGCATCTGAAAGCCTCCAACTGTTTTATTCATCTTTGTCTGTTCAGGGGTGTGATTGTAATCTAACTTCCAGATAGAATGCAAACTCAACACGAACACAGATGTGGAGAATAAGATTCCAACTTTGCATAGTTTGCTGTCATCTTCTCTGAAAGTGTCAAAGAGGGCTATTGGAAAAATTTTACAGCAGGTTTAACCCCTTGTTGTTTCCTCTTTGGATTTCAAACTCATTTTTTTCTGCATTTTCATTATTTTCTGGATTGATCTATTACTTGCAATTTGTTCTTCCCTGCAACATTTATTCCCCGAAATCTTTACAGGAGCTTCTGGCTTATGAGGAAATGGATGCTATGTACCCAGAATATTGCCAACAAATGCAAATAAAAACTGTTGATATCCTCTTGCAAGATGTTTATATTTCTAAAGATTGCTTTTTATCAAAATCAAGAATTTTACTCAAAAAAGGGCGGATATTAAGAACTTGTGGTATTGAAGGTTTGAATGACTGTATCCAGTGTTGTTCAGAAGCAGTTTCTACAATTGTGAGTTTTCAGTTATTTTCTTCTTCATTCTGAAAGCATTTACACCTAGCTGGGTAAGCAATTTTCTTGAGATAGTTTATGCTGCAGAGAGGTGAAGCATGTATCCATGGAACTCCAGCCTCTCATCAATTAGCTGTTGCATATTGCTTACGTGCACTACTTTCCCAAGAGGCTGAACCAAACTCAAAGGTGTTAACCATGAAAGGCTAGTCTCTGGAATTGATCATTTAATAATTAGTAGCTCTGTGTATTGACATTTTTAGAAAAGGTTCTCAATTGAGCTTTTCATGACATTGTTTTCTGGTTGCATGCAGCAAATCTTTCGAGATATCAAAGCTGCCCTAAATCTGTGGTTGAGCATTCCAATTTCAGATTATGACATCCCATGTGATGACAGCAGTGTGTTGTGCGGTGACAGTATGATGTTCCTACTATATAATGTGGTTGATTTACTGTCAATGAAGGTACCTTTATGATCTTCCCTGTTCTTCAACATTACCAAGATCTTATGACTTATTTGCATCATTTCCGTTTCTCTTCGATGCATGCAGGGTTATGTCGAACTTCACCATGACAAATATAAATTAATGTTTAGACTGTTCAAATGGAAGAGTGTGCCAGCAGAGAAGTGCTTGTCCATACTATGGGCGAGTAGAAGGCTTAGTCATGCCCTTTGCATGTCACCTGTAAATGATGCATTGATAATGAGCTTAGCAGAGGAGTATGGTGACAAATTCAAATTTGTTGAGTTCTGGATAAATTGTCTGAAGGAATCACTGCCTTCATTGGTTGGGTTCCTGCAAAATTTTTCGTATCTATTTACAAGATTTCTCTGTGGCCCTCACAAGCATGAAACTTATATTCAATCTGATGTCACAGTTGATGACATTAAAAAGGCTGCTTCTGACCTTATTTCCAGTGTAAGTTCCCTTGAACAAACCATCATGTTTATTAACTAAATTTTTAATTCTCTTTGATACGAGCTTGTCAATTTCTTTTTGTCTTTCAGGTTCCTGTCACCAGCCATTCTGTTTTCTTTGCTGGATATCTCTACTATGATTTGTGTGAAAGACTCATAACAACTGGACATTTATTTGAGGTAAACAGCTCAAATTTCATTTCCAGGTGCCCTTAAGTTCCCTGGGCTCATATATCTATGCTGCAAGCAGCTAAATCTTCATAGATGAGAATGTTGCCCCAGCTACTTTGCTAAAGTTGCATTTGTTTTCTCCTCCCCCTTACTCCAATTGCTGACTAGTTCTTTGAAATATTTGACACCATTTTTCTATCTCAGAGACAACTCATGGTTTATTCTTTAGCTTTGGCTTGCTATGTGGTCTTGTACTCTTTCTGACTGTAAGATACCGACCAACTGTAAATAAGTTTTCTTTCTTTAGGCTCTCTCCTGTGCAAAAGAAGCCCATCGCTTGCGTACTAAACTCTTTCAAGAGAATTTTACATACTCTGTTGAGCAGCAAGTTGGGAAGCCTACTGAAGGTGGGGGTCACAATCAAAAGCTTACATACAGTATTCAAAATTTACAAATGTGCAGATCGATTGCCCGTGAAGCTTTGTCCTTTCAAACCATTTCATGGGATTTTGAAGCATTCCATCTCAGTCCATGGAAAGTACTTCAGTGTTATCTTGAAAGTACTCTTCAGGTTGTCTGTCTTTGGCTGTGCTTAGATCTACAACTTTAATACATACCTATCTTTTATATTGCTGATGGAAATTTGATGATAGTTTTTCATGCAAAATGCAGGTTGGAACAATCCATGAAATACTTGGAAATGGAGCTGAGGCTGAAACATTGTTTCTTTGGGGAAAAGGCATCTCCCGCTCTCAAAGCTTGCCTTTATTTACAGTGTCTTTTTCATCTGTATTAGGTATGAAATTATATTTTTCATGCTTTTTTTTTTCTTAACCTAATTTCAACCTTATATGGCATCTTTCCCACCATATACTGGTTAAAATGATAGGAAAACTATACCGTAAGAAATGGTGCTGGGATATGTCAGAAAAGGAACTTCAGAGTGCCAAACAGACTTTGGTGGATAGCTGCATGGGTTTTGCTTGCTCGAAGTGTAGATTGGTACTGGATGTCACCATTGATCAGCAACTTGGTGATTTATACAGGAGTCATGCATTTAGTGCTTCAGGGAGTCTTCTAATAGAGAGAGTATCTCTGGCTGAAAGTTTGTATAAATCAGCTCTGGACAAACTAAATCTTTCTGAATGGAGAAACTCAGTTAGTTGTCCTGAAATAGTTGAGAGTGTTGCAAAACTTTCTGCTGCTTATTCTGCCACAACCCTGCCAGATGCAATGAGAGGACCAAAACCAAAGAAGGAAGCCAGAAAGGGCAGAAAGGCTGAAAACAGTCCGAGATCCTTGTCAGAAGAGCAATTTTCTGCTCCTGAGCAAAATGCAAGGCTAACTCGTTCCAGATATCTTTCTTCTCAAAGCCAAAACATGAAAAATTCTGCCAATGTGCAAAACTGCATATCAAAGCATTTGAAGGGAAATAATGTTTGTGGTTTACCTGATAATGGCAGTCAGAAAAAGTCACTCCTTGAAAAGAAAAATTGCATGGTTGATTTAGGATATGAAGATACATGTATTTGCAACAACATGAAATGCTGGTTTTGTCTGGTTATGGAAGTTAGGGAATCTGGATTGGTTATCAATTTCCTGCATATGAAATGGGAGTTCTTTCGCAGGCGACTATCAGTGAGGATATTCAATGGCATAGGTAATGGTCAAGCTGCTTATTGCTATTTTTTTCCACTTTGATTACTGAAGGTACTTTCAAAGGTAATGGCATATGTCAACTGTCTCTTGTTGGCTAAGCTTGTTTGAAAGAAGTGAGTCATACAGCTACACATCCACATTCAGATTTCATTCTTATCAATTGTTCTTGTAACTTAATTTTCAAGCCAAATTTGACGCAATAGATTAATGTACAAAATGATTTCTTTAGTCTGAAGTGAAAGTACAGTCACTAATCTGGTTGTCTTCCATTTAGGGGATCTTCAGTTTGGAATCCCTATTTCTTTCTTTTTCCCCAGTGCCTATTCTGAATCACCATCTAATTTCTTTCTGTGGTCCTTATTTATGATACCAATATTCTGTCAGTGGTAACTCAAGTTAGATGTAAAAGACTTCTAAGTTTTAGAAAGGAATAAACATGATAACTTTGTGGTAACATCTTTGATACTTGTTTTGTAAATTTGGTCAACTTCTTAAATGGAAACTGTTAACTGGGATTTGTTACTGTGATTTTTTCTGGAGCAACTTTGAAAACCCTTTTCTGTATTTGTTAACTTATATTGAACGTAGGAAAAAAGAAATTTGGTTGAGAAGATGCTTTTATGGTGGATTATTTCCTCTACACTTGTCTATAAATAAGTAATTTTTTGAGCACCAACTGATTGAAAGAATGTGAAACTCCCAACTCTTTTGAAGTCTTTTTGCTCGTACCCTTGTTAGTTATCAATCTGCCTGTTAATGTGGTCAAACCATGCCATACAGTAGATAATTTTTATGGTCAAATACTTGGAAATCAACATGCATGTTCATATGCTTGTCTGCAGTAGTACTTTCCTTTTCTCATTGTTAACCAAAAAAGAATATGAAAGGACTGAATTTCCCATGGTTTTTCCCTCCAATCTTGACCGGTTTTGGGAGGCAAAAATGTCTTGGAAGGTTGCTTCTTTGTTCTTGAGGAGTGAGAGTAAATAAATAGCAAATATGTTAGGTTATATGTTATTTGTGCAATTGAGGGCTCAAGATAGGACTGTAAAGTGTTTATCTTCATTCTGCGCTGATTTTCAGGTTCTTTTGTGCTCTTTTTCTTCCATAATTTTTAGGAAAATGCTTGGGAGCTCATGGTCAAGTTCATGAAATGCACGAGATCATTTTGCAAAGCATCTCCGTACTTGTTAGTCGAAACCCCTTGAATTTTACTTATGCTCCTCTTCCCCTCACTTTCTTGCTTGATTTAGTCGAAAAGGAGTTACCAATGGATGTGTTTGCCATTGAGCGGGCAGTAATACTCTACAACATCTGTTGGTTCTTTTTGAAGAGTTACCGTTTGAAGGGTGCCAGGTATTCACTAATTGATATATTTTTTCCCTTGTTCATCTATCTGACTGCTCAAGGATATGGAATTTCTATGGCTTATTGGCTAGTGGATTGTTTGATAGGGAAACATAAGATTTGTACTAGTTAGTGATCTCTATACATTATGGGATTGCATGTTCTTAACAAGTTGTATTCGGCACAATTGACTTTTCTCCTGATTTATTCCCTTCAGGAATCCATGCTGTGATCTATACCATGTTCAAATACAAAAGGTAGTATCTTGGTTGATGCTAGCATTTGTGGTCAGCCGTGAGGTTCCTATACTTTTTCAGAAGGTAGAACTTTTTATCTTCTTGTTTGCATAATTTAGTCTGGTTATCTTTTTTTCTTGGCTTCTTGCTACATTCTTTTATCCTTGTATTTTCACTATTACCTGTTTTTTTTTTAATTTTAAATGCCTTTTGACCTATCCTCAGAGCCTGGCTTGTTTTTGTTGCAATTTGCATTTTGAACATGTGCACATGTTTAATATGATTGGTTTGTTTACTTTTATGTACTTATCCAGGTTTTTTAACTCATGGAAGCAAATTTATCTTTGTAAAAGTAGTAACCACAAATCAAGGGCCATTGTTGTTAATAATTTCATGTAGTCTGAATTTGTCAAAGTATTTTAGAATAAGGTTTGGGGATGAGTTGTTAACGTAATAGCTTTATTCACATCATACATGGTAAGAACTCATCTTTGTCTGACCAGTTTTGTGGTTGCTATGTATTTGTGGATCTTGTGTCATCACGTTTTGATCTTGCAATGAAAAGGTGCTGAGTAATTCAAGGATGGACCTGCATTTACTTTTATTAAATCCTCAGGAAAACATTTTCAAAAACCAACAATAGCATCCATATTATGCAGTTCAACAAACCTCTGTCCTTAATAGCTATGACTCCACAAGAGGATGAAAATGTTATATTTTGGCCCTTTTTTTATATTTTTTCTGTTGGAAAGAGCATTATCAATCTCTACATTTGGTTGCCTCTGCCTTTCCTAAAATCTCGGCCCTAGGTGCAGTCAAAGATGCTATATTCTAGGTTAAGTTGACATGGATGCAACAAAACAAAGATGGCCTGTCTTTGTTTGGGATAGGCACAGTGGCAAGGGCACACTTGAGATTGTGTGGGATAGGTACATGGTCTGAGGTTTGAATCCCCTTTGGTTGCATTCCACGAAACAAGTGGGTTGTGACAGTGGAGTCATGCGACCAACCTGGGATTTGCCTGAAAGGGATTCATTTTCATTAAAAATGACAACTTTTCAAAGATTTGTGGGCAAAAGGGGACACTCTAATTAGGGGTAAAGGCCTAATGGTCAGTTGTACATTTCAAATGCTGGTGGATCTAAAAGGATTTCAAATTGCATCAGGTTGGGTTATGGGATTCTGATTAAGGGTTGTGGGCCCAATGCTCAAATTAAATTTCTAGTTGTTTCAGGTTGCTATGTAATCTTTTTCTCAAATTGTGCTTTCCTTTAGACTAAATTTATTGCTGCAATTAATCATTGCTTTAGCATCATTTAATTTGGACACAGTGATTTATTCTGGGCCTTTATTTGTATTAAACAGATTTCCAGGTTGCTTTCTGCAATATACCTACTTTCTTCCTCCAGTGATGTCTTTTCATTGCCATCAGTTTGCAAAGTGCTCTCTCAAAGTCATTGGGCTTCATATTTTCATCAAGCTTCACTTGGAACTCAATTCAATTATCAGTTCTTTTCAAATATGACGGGAAAGATTAAACCCCAACATCAAGTGGATGATGAGGTATACCTACAAAGAAATAATTGCAAGTTTTATTGTTGGAATTGCTCTACATGACAAATGCCTTTGATATTTGGGGCACAATAATTTGACTAAATACTTTGGATTTTTTTTTTTTTATCTTCAACATTTATTGAGGCAGTCAATGTGATTAGGAAAGGTCCCTGACATTTTATGCATAGATAAGGTTTAAAATCTCAACACTTTCTTGGGGGTGCAGACATTTTTTCTTTTCAGAACTAAAGCTAACATCAACTCCTAGAGCTTAAGGCAGACATAAAATGTTATAATTGTGAAGATACTGGGGCCAAAATGTAGTAAAGAAGAAACAGAGAACTAAGCTGTGAATTTCTTTAAATATTAGAAGAGGTGCTCTTTGTAAGTGTAAGCACAGTTATACTACGAAGCAGAAAATCACAGTATAATGCCTGGTTGATAATGCAGAAAGCCTAATAACTAATATTTCTAGGTAGACTTAACTGATCATTATCAAGTACTGAGACCAAATTGTCCTTCTTAACACTTATAGAATTTTTGTTATTTGCATTGTTGTCCTTCACCAGTAAAACTGTGTACACCAAGCATGTTTCCATGCTTGTTCACAAAATTATTAATTCAAGTTCAATTGCTTAGTTGCTTCACGTTAGTGGTATGCTCGTGCTGTCTCCTTTGTCAATTCTTAGTTTCTCTCTTGGGAAAAGTTCTGTATATAAATGCCACCTGAACTTTATTACTTTGCCCTTTGTATTGCTTGTCTGCTGTTCTTTTTCCATTTGTTTTTGAGTTGTAAGATTATCAATCAAAGCTATTTTAAGATAGCCCTGGTCAAAAGATCTGTAATAGTTCTTATTTTTCGATGTTTTGCTTGTGTGTATATATTAATATTTATAAGTGGAGAGAGCAGAAATTTAAGCCAGCTAGTTACAAGCATAAACTGTTTCTCAATTACTTTTTACATTTTGTGTTGTTGTTGCATTTTAGTTATAGTATTAATATCACGTGTTATATTTTATTTTAATTTGATAATTCTATTTCAGGGCACATATTTGACTGGTTCAACTATCATACAAGAAGAGACATGCAAATTGCCAAGGTTTCAGCTGCCATATTCACATAGTGAAGCTTTCTAGGATTTGGAGCAGATTCTAAGATGTGGTTTTCCTTTTGTATTGCAGGCTTGCACCTGAGTCTGTTCAAGACTTGAAGCAACTAGTTATAGATTTTTTCTCAGCCCTTCCTTGCACAACAATTATTTGCATAAGTTTGATAGGAGGCTCATATGCAAGTTTATTACAAGAGCTACTGATGTATCCTTCAAGTGTTCATGCATGGATGCTGGTGTCACGCTTGAATGATAAGAATCAACCTGTTGTGATGCTTCTGCCTGTGGATGCATTGCCTGAAGGTATTTGGGTTTAATACATGGGGATTATGTTACATATTTTATTATGCAATTTAAGGCATACTCAATAATTTGCAACATTTGTTCAGAAGCTTCAGAGGTTGATGGCGAAAATCCTGGCTGTTGCAAGTTTTTAGAGAGCAATTGCTTGGATAGACACTGGCATTGCCCTTGGGGTTTTACTACGGTTGATCATTTAGCTCCAGCATTTAAAATTATATTGGAGGAGAACTACTTATCTTCATTGATCCTTCCTTCAGAAGATACGAAGAGGAATAGAACCCTATGGTGGATGAGGAGAAAAAAGCTGGACTGTCAGCTCGGTCAATTGCTGAGGTAGTCACTGCAGAACATTAAATTTGTATATTTCTGCAATTGTCTGGACTTCTAATGTTGCATTGTGATGTTAGCTTTGTTTTCACTTAACAAGTGATTGTTGTTGGTGCTTGCATGCTTGTCATGACTTGATGAAACAGGGACATGGAAGATTCATGGTTTGGTCCTCTGAGATATGTACTTCTGGGAAGATGGCCTGAATATAAAAACCTGGATATGGTGTTAAATAAGCTCTTGCGCAATCTGAAATCTAAATGTAAAATGGATGTAAATGAGAGTTTTCTCAAAATTATTCTGGGTGGTAGAGAGTCTGAATTGGACATAGAAGCATGTATTTCACACTTATTACGGATTAGAAAAGGTTGCTTGATTGGTAAAGCTGCACACTGTGATGAAACAAGGTGTGACACATTGCCTAGAGAATACAAAGGAGCTGCTAAACTGTCTGGTTTGGCCATCCAACTCCTACGTGATGCTGTGAATGAGCTTGAAGATGAGGAAACTGCAAATAGAGAACCAGTAATTCTAGTACTGGATTATGAGGTGCAGGTAGGTTCTGTTGATTAATTACTCCACTGCCATGTGCTTAATTTATATTATGGGTAGCAGGGTGGATTTACCTCTATCAAATTTATGTTGTAATGAACAATTATCTTAGTTAACCTAAAGATAAGGATGCACAGAATCTAAGTATCTGCCCAGGTTAGATTAGTTTCAACAGCAATTGATCGCGGGTTTTTTTTTTTTTCTCTTCAGTTAGGCCTTATAGTTAAACCTGAGTTTTGGTTACTTTTCATGGTATTGATTGCAACTTATTGTTTATTCTATGGATGGTTAGATTAATGAGTTCATAAAGAAGTGTATCTGACAATATACATTTAGTGCATTGTGTTATGATGACGTTGGAGAATGCAATGCTTTCTTTTGTGCCTTAAAACTTAGATGCTTTGAAAAGCAGTGTCTTGGGAGTTGCTAATATGATTGTCTTTACTTCTCTTTTTCCATACCAAAATTTTTTTGTTTCTTCTTTTGATACTTGTTTGAGATGATTAGACTCATGAGATGTATGCAGATGCTTCCTTGGGAGAATTTGCCAATGCTAAGAAACCAGGAGGTTTATCGCATGCCTTCAGTTGGCAGTATCTGTTTGGCACTTGATAGGACCTCCCACTGTCAAGAGCAGGCTGAAAGGATCACTGTTTCCTTCCCTTTCATAGATCCATTAGATGCATTTTATCTGTTGAATCCCAGCGGTGATCTCAGCAGCACACAAATCGAATTCGAGAGCTGGTTTAAAAGTCAAAACTTGGAGGTAATTTCCTCGTTGCATTTTCTGTCAGCATACAGCAAATATGACATTGGAGGGTGTAAATGTCATTGTCTTGTTATTTTAATGTAACTCTATATGTGGCTTGCCTCCATTGTTCCACTCTTGTTCAGTTGTCTCCTTTTATGTTAACATGTACCATACTGGGTGAACTTGGATATCCAATTATAACAAAATATAAGTGAACCACAAAAATTTCAATTTTACTAAGAAAGAAAAATATTAAGTTTACTTTAATTTTTGAATGACTACTAAGTATATAATTAATTTTTTTATTGCTTTCTACGGAAGCCTGAAATCTTGATTCTTATTAACCAGCCTTGTGGTTTCTTTTGAAAAGGAAAAATTGTGTGGCCTTTCTTCAAATTTTTGTGCTCATTTACTTTGATTAAAGGATTTCAAGCACAACCTTATTAATCAAGAGGAAAGCATGATTACCCTATCACAAAATTTTGGACAAATATATATGTTATTTTATGTCTTTGGAAGACTTTAATCAAACAAAATAATGTTAAAAAAAACAAGAGAATTAATTTTGGAGGAAAGTTTCAAAATTTTTTAATATAGCTAATTATACAATATTAAAAAGAAGTATAAAATGATTCTAATTTCATATGGTTACTTTTGTGAAGCATACAATAGTTTGAAGTAGTAAGAAATGCAATATTTAAAAGATACACTATTTGGTAATCTCATAACAATGACCGAATTTTCTGATGTACCCATATAAAAGGAAGAATGAGTGAAAATAATAGCCTTTCAGTCAACAAAAATGAGCTTTTTATACTTTTCCTTTTTCTATAAATGCAAAATTTTGGATGCTTTATCTGCACTCTCTCCTTTGTCTTCTATTGCATTTTTTGTGACCTTTCTCTTTCCCCTGTAATCTCAATATTCCATAAGCTCCTACAACTGGAATTTGGTTGTTGCATAAAAGTCTATTTATTGGTTACTAAAACTTTGAAAAGTTAAAAACATATATGTGAACTAAGCCAAGTCAGGAATAAGAGAGATGAGTGAGTGAGATAGAAGACACTGTTTGCTCTCTAAACATGCATCACTAATTTGTGTAGATTCAAATTTCATGACTAACTATGCCCAAGTTTATAGCTTGTGTGTGTTGTTTGCTTGGGATAACTGGATACTAAACTCCGAACATGCACTCTTTGAATGCAATGAGTTATTTCTGTCAGTCTTCTCAGGTGTATAGGAATTATTGTCTCCTGTTTTTCTCTCCATTGGAAATACTTTGAAGACCTCTGGTAGCTATATGTAAAATGAGCATACTGGGATAAAATTTTGTTCTTCAAATAATTTGTCCTACATATCCATGCAGGGGAAGGCTGGATCTGCACCTACGGCTGAAGAATTGGCTTCTGCACTGAAAAGCCATGACCTCTTTATATACTTTGGCCACGGAAGTGGTATACATAGCTAGACATACAAGGCCGATTGGTTTATTTGTTTCTCATTGCCTGTGCTGCACCCATTATTTCTGCATTATAAAGGTCCTGGTTATAATGCTGAACATGACAACATATGTCTTTCGCTGCAGGGGTCCAATACATTTCTCGCCAAGAGATTCAGAAACTGGAAACATGTGCTGCTACCCTTCTGATGGGTTGCAGCAGCGGCTCTTTGTCACTGAATGGGTGCTACATTCCTCAAGGTACTCCTCTGTCATATCTAACAGCTGGTTCTCCTGCTATTATAGCAAATCTTTGGGAAGTGACAGACAAAGATATTGACCGGTTTGGGAAATCTATGCTTGATGCTTGGTTGAAAGAAAGATCCAGTTCTTCTATAGGTTGTATACGATGTAATTTAGTAGAAGAGTTTGAGGCCATGAACGTTAGGGGTGGCAAAGTTAACGCCAGGAAAAAATTCCCAATGAAAGTATCTGAAGCTTCTGAGAAGAGCCCCTTAAAGGATTGTTGTGACCATAGGCCAAAAATTGGATCATTTATGGGTCAGGCTCGGGAAGCTTGCACACTCCCATTCTTGATTGGGGCATCACCGGTTTGTTATGGCGTCCCCACTGGCATTAGGAGAAAGAGGGATTTGTAGCAAGATCGAGTTATCTAGTGAAATTGATTTGGACGGATCTTCAGCATTGTTAAGCCCAGATGGCAGGTTATACTAGCACATGCTACGGTGCCGCCCAAGGTCATCTAACATGCAACCTAATTATGATTGTGTAGATTTACCCATTCAATAAAATGCGAAGAAAATTACAGCTTCAAATTGATGTCCAAAGATTAGATTACAGTGTTTATGCACGGTTACTGCAATTCTTTTTATTATTATTATTTTTTATCTTTTATTTTTGTCTCACACACTTTCTTTGTCACTGTTACTTTTGATCACCCTAGACATAAAATGTGCTTGCGTTGTATATACACGGGAAAAAGTTAAAAGGGCTCTTTTTCGGACAACTTGTTATTCTATATTGTGGTTTGCTTTCGCATGTGTAGTTTTTGGGTGAACGTGTGATGGTTTTTTTATTACGAAAGCAATAGAATTAAGGGACGATCAAAACGTTCCGTTCCCTTCAAAGAGCCATTTATTTTACTGTTTTCTTGTGTAAAAGAACAAACACCGATGCTGTGTTGGTGGGGAGAGGCTGCATAATAAATGTTCTTAAATCGCTTTTTCGAGTTAAGGAAGTCTGAGAAAGTCTTGGGTAAATGATTGGGTGTTCCTAGACATGAGTTGCCATAAAATTGTGGAATGATATGTTAAATTTGATAACGTACGTTTAACTTATTTGAATTTCAACCATTTTAAATTATGAATTTGTTTAAATTTTAAAAATTAATGTGCATTAAATTATTTAAATTTTAAATTAGTTAAGTATTGAGTTTATTGAATTTTTTATATACGAAATTTTTTAATTATTTAAATTTCAAAGAATACCTACCGAGTTAGGAGAGAGACGACGCCGTTCGAAGATTAGAGGAGGAATTTCGTTGTCATCGCGAGCAATTGCACTCTTGCGGAGAACGACCGAGTGATACAGAGCTTTTGCAAATATTGGAAGTTTATGACCCACAAATTTGTAGAGCTTTCGGGGTCAGGTAAACCATTCTGAACCTATCGGGCCTATATGAATTTTTGGAATCCAGGGTTAATTGCGACCCAATGGGGATTTCTTGCCAACCCCGAAAGAATTCGTCGTAAGGGAGAGTAGTTGATTGTCTTAGAAGGCATGGGTTAATGATAACGGGTTCAATTGGAGGCTTAGGGCTTCCTTACCCTATCTTGAAGGAACTATTTCGAGAGAGCAGGTTATGAAATGCAATAGATGTTTTAGAATTTGTAATGTCTCCGATGATGTCGAGGTGGAACTTGCCGCCATGTATTTTGGAGAAAAAACTGAGTTGCGGTTTGAAGGATGGTTGGTTGATCAGAATGTCATCGCGCAGGAGAGGTTTGCTGATGATCTTTGTGTGTGGTTTGGTAATAGCAAGTTGTCGGATGCGGTGCGGTGCGGGAGTTTAACAAACCTGTCTCAAAATTGGTTCTCTTTTAGAATATCAAGAAAGGTTCCAAGAACTAAAAGTTTTGATAAAAAGTGCAAACCCTTATCTCACTAAGGAATATTTCATGTCAAGTTATATCAATGCATTGAATGATTCAATTAAGGCAACGATGAAGATGTGGGATCCTTAGTCTCCTAGTCCTTTGTGTGAGCTTTCTAAATTGCAAGAAGTAGTGAGTAGTTTGGGGAAACAACATAAGGTGACTCGCAGAGAAAACTGCAGTAATTTTGAATAAAGAATGCAAAGACATTCTTTTAAGGCAGACCTGAGAATTATGAAATTGGGGGTTTATGATATGGTATTGGGTGTGAACTGGCTTAGTCAATGTAGTCCAGTTCTATTGGATTTTAAAAATGTAAAGCTTTTGTATATTAAGAATGGGACATCCATTGAGCTATTAGGAACTCCTCTCTCTAATGTGGTAACTCTCAAGCTTCTGTCATGTGTCAAGCTATAGAACTTATTATGGAAGGAGGAGGATGTGTTGCAAGCACACTTATGTGTGGTAGTGTTGCGGGGAGAGTCTGTGTTGCCTAAGCCCAAAGAGCTATAGAAGGACCTAGATCGCTTTTGCAAATGTGTTGAGTAGAGCCCATTGCATTACATTTTGTAAGATATCATGATCATGTAATACCTCGCAAACCTAATGCCCACCCACCCGTGAATTTGAGGCCTTATAGGTACCTATATTGCCAAAAAAACTGAAATAGAGAGATTAGTAACTGAGATGTTAGAATTCTCCATCATACAATACAACCTAGTACCAATCCTTTTGCTTCTCCCGTTTTGTTGGTGAAGAAAAAAGATGGAACATAAAGGTTTTATGTTGACTATAGACAATTGAATAACCTCACTATCAAAGGCAAATGGTCATACCCATTATTGATGACCTATTGGATGAGCTTCATGGAGCATCAGTGTTTTCTAAAATTAATTTAAGTACTAGTTATCATTAGATCAGAATGAAAGAAAGTGACATGCCAAAAACTGCACTTAGGACCAATTATAGCCACTATAACTTTAAGATGATGTCATTTGGTTTAATTGATATTTTTGTCTCTTTCCAAATTTTAACGAATTGTATTTTTCATCCCTACCTGAGAAAGTTTGTACTAATATATTTTGATGATATTCTTATATACAGTGTTATTATGTCAGAACATGTGACACACCTCACTTAGGACTTTAGGTTCTAAATCAGTAGTAGTTATTTGCCAAAGGTACAAATGTTCTTTTGGACAATTACAAGTAGAATACTCGGAGCATATTGTTTCAGACAGGAGTGTCTCCACAGATCCTAGCCAGGTACAGACTATACTAGATTGGCCCACTCCCACTACAGTAAAGCTAAGAGGCTTTCTAGGTCTTATTATAGAAAGTTTGTCGAGGGATATGGGGTAATTAGAAGACCTTTGACTGAACTCTTGAAGAAGAACAATTTCTGTTGGAGTGAGGAAGCTAAGCAAGCTTTCATTCAAGTGAAGAATGCTATGGTCTTAGCTCCAATATTAACCATGCTTGAATTTTTTAAGCCTTCTGTGTTAAAGTCAGATGCCTATAACATTGACATTGAGGTTGTTTTGATGCAAGACAATAAGCCAATTGCATATCTTAGTAAGAAGTTATGTGTGAAACATCAAGGAGACAAGGACTCTCTATTTATGAGAAGGAGCTTTTGGCAATATTGATGGTAGTCACCAAGTGGAGACACTATCTTGAATGCCATTCCTTTGTCATTACAATAGATCATGAGAGCTTAAAATTTTTGTTACGACAACAATTACACACTTGTATACAACTTAAAGGGGTATTCAAATTGTTGGGGTTAGACTATAATATTTAGTATAATAATAGCAATGAGAATAAGGTGGCAAATGCTTTGTCTAGCACTTGGTAATTCTAGTGATTGGCAACCTTCTGAGTGTTATACCTTGTCCACTCAGGTTCCTCAATGGCTATCCGAAATTACCTCTAGTGATGAAGGTAGGTAGTCCCTCGGCTTCAAAATAAATTCCAACATTCAACTTATCTCCTAGTTCCAAACCCCCATTCACCCTCCACGATAGGCTCTTGAGGCATAAAGCAAAATTTATTTGGGTAGAACTGGAACCTTGAGGCAACAAATGTTGCAGAGGTCTCATGATTCAGCTGAGGAGGCATTATGGGGTCAGAGTCACTTGCCACAGGATTCAACAATGCTTATATTGGCCTAAACTCAAAAAAGATGTCCAAAAACATATTCAAACTTTTGATAGCTGTCAAAGGTACAAGGGTGAAAATGTCAGGTATCTTGGATGCCTACGCCCATGGCCAGTTTCCTCTCAATCTTGGACTGATATTGATATAGACTTTGTGGAGAGATTGCCTCAGTTGTTTTAGTGGCCAAGGTTTTTATAGAGAACAATTTTAAACTACAAGGATTCAATTTTGTTAGACAGAGACAAGTTTTTCATCAGTCCTTTTTGAAAGGAAATGTTCAGATTGTTGGGGATTGACATACATCTAAGTACCATATACAACCACCCACAGACAGATGGACAAACAGAGTGACTCAATTATCGTATGGAGACATATCTTTGTTGTATGATATTTCAAAAACCGACACAATGGAATCGTTGGTTATATCTCGTTGAATGGTGGTATAATAACAGTTACCATTCTTCTATTGGCATGGCTCCTTTCAAGGCCCTGTATGACTTTGCACCTCCTTATCTACCAGAGTTGCCTATGGATCAGATCATTGTAGCTTCGATGGAGTCTTTTGCAAGAGTAACAACATGTCTCAACTTATTCAAGAGTAGCTCTTGAATGCTTAGTTGCGTATGAAGCATTTTGCTGATATGAAGTGATCTAATGGCTCATTTGCTGTGAATGATTGGGTATACCTCAAACTACAACTCTACAGGCAGACCACAGTGGCTTTTCCCAAGAAATTAAAACTGGCCTCCAAGTATTATGGACCTTTTAAGCTGCACGAGAAAGTCTGGCTTATAAACTGCAGCTGCCTACTAGTTCGTTCTATTATCCATTCCATCTTTAACGGAACTCACGGAAAGCTCCTGCCTCAGTTACCTCTCACTGGCCAAGGCGGCAACACCACCCACTTGTTGCACTCCCACTTGATCTCTGCAAGCCCAATGACATCATCCATTATTTGGTTATTGGGTCGTGGGCCCAAAGAAAACGTAGCTGTGGCCTTTTTTGGTTGATTGTTTGCGTTCCAACTTTCAAGAGCTGTTGGATACATCTCAAGTGATTTTCAGGTTGTCTTGGCGCGAGTTAGATACAGCTACCCTGAAAAAAGAAAAAAAAAAAGAACAAACAGATTCTACCACGTAGGCCAGTCGGTATGAAAAGGGTGGCTTCCTTCGTGTCAAATAGCATTATTCTTCTCTGTAATTTCCCTCCCAAAGTCTTTACGATCCTTAACAACTGTTCTATTTAGCCAAACCCCAACATAAGGACAAGCTTTGGAATTGAAACACGGAGACCGACCAAATGAGGGATTAAAGGAAAGTATAATTTCACTGAGGACACAGACACATACGTACACAAAAAGCATATATACTTCTTTTTGTTTTTTCTACCATTCCCCCGAAGGGCACATTCAGTCCATACAAGGGTATGGAATGTATTGGGAAAATTACATACACAAAAGGCATTACATAGAGAGGGAAACGAAAAACAACAATTTCTGCTACTCTTCGTTCAATTTTCTTTTCCCTATATCCAAACAAAATACAAAAGACAAGGGCACGCATCCAAATTTGAAGTCCTTTATGTTTCTTCTGTCCGCCGAAGTTAACCCTTCCTAAGACTATGTACCTAGGAAACATCTTTTGATGATGAAACGCCTCTACTCTACTTATCTTTCACCAGCATTGGCTTCTCTACGCCTACGTCTCCTACCTGAAAGTCCCAAAAGCACTCTGCCATGGTGGTGAAGGTGGCTAACGAGTGATGCACCACCATTAGTACTATTATCATCATCATTACCACTGCCATTATCTTCATTTGAGGAATCCAAACTAATGTCAGGAGAAGTGTGATGAATAGTAACTGATCTGCCGTCTGTTCTGTGGTTAGTCCTCTGTGATTGCCTTGGCTGTCTGCTAATGTCATTTCCCGATGGCCCAAATGCATGCAACAGCAGAAAGAAGTTCACCAAATCTCTATCAAGACCCACCTCAAAACTTCCATTCCTTCCTCCAGCATCCGCATCAAAATGCTCATCTTCTTCCTCTGTGTCATAACCATAATCATTCCCCTCTATTACATAATCTCCAAAAACCATTGCCCCTGGCATTGTTGACATTATTGTGCTTATTACATCATCACGTTCACGCTCCCGCTCAAGTCTTCTCCATTTCTGTTCTAGAACAGGATCAACTTTGCGTGGGTGTGCAGAGGGGTGTTCTGCCTTCATGTGCTTCCTCAGCTCCTTGTAGGTCCCAACAAATGAGCAATCATCCTGCATGCAGCTTCTCTTTTTTGCATTTAGATATTCTCGTGCAGGTTCAACCACAGTCCACCCTTTCACCAGGCCCCTGCATAGAGGGCAAGCAAGCTCTGTGATTTCACACCTCTCAACAGGTCCGCCTGATTCTGACACCAAAATCGGATGCTCAGCAATGCCATTGGATGAGATTACTTTAGTGTAAGCTTTCTTGTACTGGTCAAGGCAATTGGAATAACGGAAGCTAGTTCCACACATATAGGGACGACAACCTTTATCGTGAGAGGAACAAAGTAGAAGGACAGCATTGTGGGGGCACTCCATGCACACAGAACAGGTTACATCTTCGAAGTCCTTCTTATCCAAGGCTTTGGAGCATTTCTTTGGGCACAAGTCCCCTAAAATGTCATTATTGCAAGATGGCAATGGGTATGGTGCCAGCCTGCATCGTGGATAAGCAATCCTGCGTCTTTCCCTGCTACCTTTTGCCATTTCCGGCTGGACCTGGAAAAACATTAAGCAGAATTCTTAAGTTTATTCCAGCTACTTAACCAAAAGAACTTTCCAGTCTCTGCAAATCTGGAATCTCAGAAAATGGTATTTGGTACAAGTAACTAGACAAGAAGTAGAACAGACTCAAACATCAAAAATTCTTTTGCATAAGCATCTGAGTTCCAAGAAACAAACAGGTAAACAGTTTCAAAGCAACTACAGTAATAATGGTTGATGGTCAATCGCAGAAAACCCAAGCAAAATGATGCAACAGCCATAATACCAACACTGACCAGACTAATCAAAGTACCCTTCCCAATTCCGAGTAATAAGGAAATGGAAGGGAAATGAAAGCCTGGCGTTAAGTGGACTGCGGCCTAAGGAAACCCTCACCCAACTGGCATGGGCCAAACCCACCATTATCACCTAAGAGACAAAAAATCGCCTCGTAATTCTGATTAATGATGGGTTCAGCTCACATCAACACCAAAGTGTGCCAAAGTACTTATCCCCCCCCCCCAAAAAAAAGGGAGAGAGAGGGTCCAGAAAAAGCATTATATTTAAAAGGGGGAAAAATGGAATAATAAAAAAATAGAAAGATAAAACTTCACATGCACATGCTGTTCTCTATGCATAGTTTGGGGAACAAATATGAGACCATGGGCATCACTGCCCTTATGCAAGAAAAAATAACTCGCAGAAGTTGAGATATATGGATGACTCATTTCGTCAACATAAATAAATGCTCTCCAGCATTCCATGATCAAGGGAAAAACGAGGGCATTAAGTTAAGGAGATGTCAACCATGTAACCATATCCAGAACAATTGCTATTTTTGCTTGCCATACAACTACTATGCATCTTTGTTTGAATTGTATAAAAACCTTCAAGTAAGGAAACACACTCTCCAGCTTATGCAACACTCTAGCTGCTAGGCTGCTATGTCTAGAAAGATTTGCACAATTCATCTGGAAGGGTGGGTACAACAAAACTTTCATACTAAATGCTAACTAAGCATATTCCCATCAATACAACTTGAATACACTTAGCCATGTTTAACAGCTGTCAGAGGTACTTAATTTAAGCTAATACCAGGTCATATCAGATATTTTCCATAAAGAAAAAACAAAAGAGAAGAAAAAAAAGGCGAAAAAGGGTCCATAAATCTGTGAGATGAACTTTACCAAGACATGTGGGATTTCAAACACAGAAGTCCATAGTCATGATGGGATAAGTCAAATTCTCTATATAAATTCTCTGATGTCCCAAAGATGCACAAAGAAATAGAGGACAAAGAAAAAAAAAAATACTGCTTGCTAAAATCTTTGCCTATGCTATATGACTAATAAAGCATTAGATCAAGCAAATTAAGGATCCCAGAATGTGGCACAAAGATTGGTTCTGTAGGACCCATCATACTACCATGACAAGCAACGTAAGCTGCATCATTGACAAAAAGTCTCCACAAGATACGGGAGAGAGAGAGAGAGAGAGAGAGAGAGAGAAATAATTTGCATTTATCCAGAATGTATAAACTAATAAATTCCAGTTGGAGTCCCACCACGTCCAGGATCAAAATAAGAAATAACAAACTTAAATCGCAAGTGAACAATAAACATAGAACTTTGTATAAATATTTATTTAAGAAAGATAGGCCACTGAAAAAAAAAAAAAAAAAACAGGGACTTAATGAGATAACATACAAACTAAACAGAAATATAAAAGTACATCAAAGACACAAAGGTAAGCATAAGGTTTGTGATTTATGGCAGAACATTATGAAGATATTACGAAGATATGTTAGAAAAACAGAACAGAAAAAGCAGCTGATGCAAAACTTCTTTAGAGATTTCACTTCCAATTTATTGGAATTTGTATCACTCAACTTCACACTAAGCCACACAACACATCCATTAGAACATATAGATGGGTGTGGGTACTTGGGCATGATGATGTTGTATAAAGAAAAACTTTGAAAAGCTTGGACATACCCGTGTTGGACATGGGTATGCATCCAATACCCGTATCCGACTCCAAGCAACATGGAAAGCCTAAAAGGAGTATTACTTGAAACTATAGAAGCAACCAAATCAACCTATACACAAATTGAACCAATCTGATAAGAAAATTCGGTATAAGCAAAAGAAATATTAAGAAAAAAGGAAGTTGAATCAATCAATCTAATTATCATTACATCACATAAAGTTTGATGGAAAACCGAGAATGGATACCAAAGAACATCACTATGCAAAATAAATATTGAGAAATGGGGAAAATGAATCAATCAATCCAATAAACACTGCACCACTGAAAGTCTGATAGAAAAGAAAAAATAAAAATCATCAAGGATTAACTGCAACTGGGACACACATCCGCACCTCTGATAAATCTTTTAAACAGAAGAAAGGAGGAGAAAGCAATCGAGACAAGCTTAGACTGGAACAAGATTCCAAGACATAAATCGTGGCTTAGAGAGAGAAATTTTGTGCATTAGTCAGGGATTCTGCTATTAAAAAATATTTGCTGACTGGTTTTATTGAACAGGATACTATTATTGCCTCTGCTTTACCATAGCTGGACTTTCCTGTCCTCCAAATATAAACGGGCAAGAATCTTTGGACTGGAGATCAAAAGCATTTTTTTCTTTTTTTCCTCCTTTTGGGTGAGGATGTGAGTTGGCAGTTTTTTGAAACCATCTATTGTACTTGCCTTTTGTTTCTCAATCTTATGTAAATGCTCATCACAGGCAACTTTTCTTTCTATTTTGCAAATTTAATTTCTAGTCATACCTTATTTCAATTGTCATTGCCTGAAAAATTGCTGAAAACAAAATCAGATCTGGCTCTTAGTACATAATCACTTTGTTAATAATTCTCCTTTCCCAACATTTTTGCAGCCTTCATAAGCAAGATTTCCATTCCCGTTTCATTCTTTAAGGCCGCCGTATGTCTAATAGCAAAGCTTACTAATGACTTCTGGGCCAAAGACGGGTAGATTGCATAAGGCAAAAGTAACCAAGCACATCTGCACCTTCTCTAGGTTCATACACCTAACAGAGGCGCAAAACAAGTGGCATTGCGTTATACCAGAAGCCTCGGGGATGTAGAAAGGAAAAACAATAACTTAATCTTTCAATCCAACAAAACCAACATATAAATGATCAACCAAAACCAAATAAAAAGTAAGGTCTTAATGATTTAGCACTCTTTTTTCACGAAAATTGAAGATCAGATCAGTGCCAAGCAACAAAAATGATTAGTTTGAACAAAAAGAGCACCTATTCCACATTTGCTCACAGGGAATAATTTAATTAAGTGGACTATAATTTGAAACAGCACGGCGTTAACAAGAATCCAAAACTGACATCAAGATTGCAACTTTCTATCTTCAACTAAACAAAAATGAGGAAGCCAGGGAATGCACCTGGATAGGAACCCCGCAAACTTCAGCAAATCTAGATCCAAAGAAGAGGATTAGTGGAAGAGACCAATACCCATATGGGTCTGATTCATAACACTCACCGGCTCAGGCAAAACAAAGTCAGTGATTGATACATATGTACAGGCTAGTTTAGGAATAAACACGAATGAGTTATGTGCTTTGCTTAAAGAATAGCGGGGAAGAAAGACAGATAATTCCGAAATAAAATAGTAAAAGTGGATGTAGATAAGATCACGGCCACATGACCCTTTAATCCATCTGAGATCTAGATTTACCATATTCAATCAATAGAGTCACATGACGTGATAACCGAAAGCAGGAACATAAAGAAAACATTTTTTTAGCGAAAAGGCAAAAAAAAAAAAAAAAACAGAGAATTTAAAAGAAACCCCCCCCCCCCCCCCCAAAAAAAAACAAATCGTATTTGAGGACAAAAAGCAACCCAGAAGACGGAAACCCATTTCGAGAACGTCTATGAGGTTTACAAAACCTAACCTTAAAACTTGGGAAAATTCGGATTTTTCCGAATTCCAACGCTGACACGAGTTAGCATACACGTACGTAAATGACAGAAATAGAAGAATGTGCATGAGAATTATATAAGCACATACCCAACAAGAAGTGTTGTCGTTGTTGTTGTCGTCGTCGTGCTTGTTTGTCGACACAACAGGAAATCGAGACGAACTCCAAGGCAACGAGATCGAGAGAGAGAGAGAGAGAGAGAGAGAACGAGCGAGTGATGGCCGGGAGCTAAACCATCCCCCCTCCACCCTCCCCACCTTTTCCTCACTTTTTCTTGCAGTCTTATTTTTCGCTTTCTTTGCGGGTGAGACACAGCATTTTTCTCTTTAATAATACTACGAATGTAAAGTGTTACTATGTATCGTATTATTCTATTTCTCTTTTTTTTTTAATATAATTTTATTTTTAAATTTTTTAATGATTTGAATGAACAAATAATATGGTGCCCCGTACGATTATATATATATATATATATATATATATGATCAAAATAAATGAGTATTTATTATCCTTTTATGTTTTCGTAATCAAACACTTTTATTTTAACTATGTATGCTGTTCTCCTTTTCTAAAAGCTCCAATTGTCAACTTTTTTTTTTTTATTTTAAATTTTCTTTTCTGTGCCACAAATATTTTTGGTGGTTGCAATTTCAATTTTGTAATATTTTTTTAACTCGTGAAAATAAATCAATCAACAGTAACAGACTTTAAGTATTTACGGTACTCGGGGCCCTAACCGATCGTTCGGACAGACTCCTTGGCCAGTGTTTGACCGTAACGCTGGTGAACTCTTATCTCCCCGGAGACGATAATTTTTACTCATTTTTACGAGGACTCGCCGGATCTCATTTTCGCCGACGATGGGGTCGATAGATTCTCTGATCTTCTTCTTCTTTCTCTCTCTTTTTTTATTTTTATAATAAAGAGGAAGATAAAAGTGATACTCTGATTCTTTTTTTTTTCTCTCTCTCTCTCTCCCTCTTAATTGTCAATTTATTATCTTATTTTTAAATAATAACTGCACACTATTTTTACGAGAATAATTTGGTAATTTCCTCTAACCCCATCGTTCTCTAACCCAACCCCCTCGCTGCCGTCGCACTCTTCGTTTTTGAGAACAGCGATTAAGAAACTTTTTTCAGGCCTGTTCAATAGTCTCTCGCAGAGTGACTGCTGAGTTGAAATTTTCCTTTGATCTGGGAAAATGTACACAATGAGAGTGTTGGGCCAGTCAACGGTGGCAGCAAAGCCAGCGCCGTGACTGTGTGGTTCAACAGAGTAAAACAAAATTTTGAATAGAGACAAAGAATATAAAATTTAGATATATTCTTCGTAATTTTTCTTTTCTAGTGGGCAAATAATGCCCACTCTCCACTTCTTCGTAATGTTTATTTAATTTTAAAAATATTTAAATATTTAATTAAAATTATTATTTTTTAATATACTCTTAAAATATATAATATTTAATATTAATTTAATAATTATTTTATAATTTTTTTGATATTTTAATATAATTAAAGTTTTAATATGTATCTTCTGTTTAATTTTTTCGATCATAATATAATCTATATTATATTTAATTGATATTAATAATTTTTACCTAATACAAGTGCTCATTCAAAAATTAAAAAAAATAATTTCTAAAAATGATAAAAAAAACTTAAATTCTTTTTTTTTGTTTTGCTTTTTTAGAAGAAAAAATATTTTCAAATTTATCTATTTTTTTTTAAATACTTATGATTTAGACTCTTGAATTTTTTAAAATAAAAAAAATATATTCTCAAATTTATTTTAATTTTTTTAAATATTCCTAATTTGAGTGTTTTTTTATTTTTTATTAAATAAAATATAAATAAAATTTTATTTTTAATAAACATGATCTAATACTAATCTTACATAATGTTAAGAGTTGGGGGAGGTGAAGGAATTTGATAGCTTTAGACCTGACCACTGAATCAGTTTGGGCATGAGTCAAACTGGACCTAACTTGACAAAAATCAAAATTGGCTTAAACTATCTAACCAGTTTTGATTATGAACTGTAACCATCTAGAGGGACGGTTACGGTTCTATTATTTTAGAACTACTGAATTGACCATTCGAACCATCGATTGAATTATTGGTTCAAATTTATATTAAAAAAATTTAAAATAACACAAATAATCTTTTGATTTTTTTTTCTAATAAACTAAATTAAAATTTTCTTTAACTCTAGGAATACTTTATTATTATTATTATTATTATTATTATTTTCAAAAGAAGTGAATTAGATCCAAATCGAACTAAAATTGACAAGTGACTTAAAATTAAAACTGAAATTGAAATTAGAACTAACCCGAATTAGAATTAGAAACATTGGCCAATCACCGTTTTCACAAACCCGAACGACCGATTTCAAATTGAAATCAACCCACGATTAGGTTAATTGATGGTCACGGGGTGGTTAATTTTGTAGCTACTGTATTTATTATTGGCCAAAACAATCTGTGTTGTGTTGTAAATATATCAATCGCGGTATTTATAAAACGCGAATAAGAGACACGTGTCATTCAACTTTTTTTTTGGTTTATAAAAGAATTTATTATTTAAATATTATTAAATTTAAATAAAATTTTTACACGTATAAACTTAGTATTAATTTTATTGAGACAAATAATAATAATAATAAAATAAATTTAAATTAATATTAAGAGAGAGAGAGAGAGAACTGTGCCAAATTACCGGCTAGACGAGCCCTTCTTCACACGGTGAGAGTTGTATTCAATCGACTAGTTGACTTTTTGTGTCCAGTGTTTAATGAGGAGATTTCCTAACAGCAGCAAATTAATGATGCGTCGTGTTTGACCCAGAAGCAGTAACTGCGGGCACTAGGAACGTTACGTTACGTAACGCAACGCAGCGTAACTGGCACAGACAGGAGAGGAGGATGGGTACCGTACGTGCGTATAAGTTAAAGAGCCTTTCTTCACGACTCTAAGGCGTGACAGACGCCAAGGCGGGCAAAGGCTGCAGTGGGGAGGCGACGCGAAGGGCGGCGGCGAGGGGTCGGGTGACATGACATCCACGCCCTCCCAACGACTTGGGCGGACGCGGAAGTCAGCCTCGGACAACCCAAGTGGCCTACCCAACGTTTGACGAGTCCAACAAGCTTTTTCCAAATCAGCGTACTTTGTCGTTTTTTTTTTTTTTTCCCAATTCCTCTCTCTGTCTCTCTCTCTCTCTCTGTTTCTATTTTATTTTATTACAAAAAATCAATACATAAAGAACAGAAAGAAACCAATTCAAAACCCTCCCAAAAGAAACGCTGTTCTCGTCTATTTACTGTTTGAATTGAATTGAGATCGTATCATATCACCTCCCGCCGTCCACCACTTATTTTTATAGAATTCGCATTCACAGATTTCTCGGATATAGAAAGCGATGAAGAGTCGAGGAGGAGGAAGGACTTTAAGAATCTCTTTAAAATGGATTCCGGTTCTCTGTGTTTCTTGTTTTGCGCTTGGAATTCTCTTCTCCAACAGGTCTTCCCCCGCATCTCTCTCTCTCTCTCTCTCTCTCTCTCTCTCTCTCTCCGTATGGATACTCTGCTTTTATTTTTGATACTTTTCCCACCAGCAATCAACTTTGATCTCCTCTTATTATTATGGGCTTGTGAAATGGATTGGTTTTATTTGTTCTTCTTTCGTAGAATGTGGGTCCCGCCTGAATCCAACGGTCAGATTATGGCTATGCGTCGACGCGAGCAAGAACTCCGACTTCTGTCCGAAGATTCTTCTACTTCCGCTTCTGATACCGGCAAGGTCCGCGTTTTAATCCCTATCTCTCCATAATTATATATTTCTTCTTTCTTTCTTTCTTTCTTTCTTTCTTGTTTTTTCTTGGACTTTTCTTAGTCTTTGTGGTCTGCAATGGTGGTGGGTTCCTATGCTATGCAGAAACCTTCTCAAGATAGAGGTGTCATGAACGAAGTGTTGAAAACCCATGAAGCCATTCAGTGAGCACCCCCCCTTCTCTCTCTCTCTCTCTCTCTCTCTCTCTCTCTATGACGTTCTAAATTTGCACCATGACTTGCTAATTTTATGCTTGTAGATGTTAATTATATTTACTTTGTGATTATTTATTTATTTTTTGTTGGGGGTTTTGCTAGATCTCTCGGCAAGTCAATTGCAATGCTTCAAATGCAGTTGGCAGCATCACGGAGCTCTCATGAGATGAGTTTAAATGGCTCTTCTGATTCCATTTCTGCCCTGCCTGCCAAGGGCTCGACCAGGCAGAAAGTTTTCATGGTTATTGGGATTAATACTGCTTTTAGCAGTAGAAAGAGGCGTGATTCGGTGAGAGAGACTTGGATGCCTCAAGGTTTTTCCTCGGTTTTTGATCATTTTCTTTTACTTTTTGATTGTTCTCGCTTTGTTCTCTCTCTCTCTCTCTCTCTCTCTCTCTCTCTCTCTCTCTCTCGTGTGTGTGTGTGTGTCTGTGGATGTGGATATTGTTACTGATGGTCCAAATGGTTGTTGTGCTTGCTTGATTAGGGGCGAAGCTTCTCGAATTGGAGCGTGAGAAGGGGATTGTTATTCGGTTCATGATTGGTCATAGGTGAATTGCCTCGGTTCTCTTCTCCCAATTTCTATCTTTGTGCAGTAACTTTGTGCTACTAAGAAATGCTTTTGAGATATTGTGGAAAGCTAATGAATTGTATGTTTTTGCCTTTTCAGTCTATACTGAATGATTATACTTTGCTGGAGTACTGAGGCAATTGGTTGAATATTCACTTTTGTGTGCCATTAGTTGCATATTTACTTTCAGCTGTCAATCTTTGTCCAACTTTTGAGCTAAAAAGACAAACTCACAGTAGCATATAAAAGAAAAGAATTAAATTTAGAAGGCATCAGTCTTTTCTCAGATTGTTTAATAAGGGTTTGATTTAAAAATTTTTGAACCAAACTTCCATTAATGCTCGTTTTATGGAATGAAAATTTTAATCCTTTCAGATTATGAACCAATGTACAGCAGCTGCTGTAGTGTCCGTTCCTAGAGGCTATTTGGTAAAATCTGGTCAGCAAATGAATTCTCATTCTTTATCCTAGCTTTCATTCTTTTATATTGACCTAATCCTTTTAAATCTAGACAAGACTGTGTGTTCAAACCTTTCGTCCTTATAATCCCAAGTTCACACCCTTCTGTCTCTTCACCCTCATCTTCCTGCCTCTCAATTTAATGTCTGTACGTTGTTGTTGAATTGCAGAATCTGGTGCTTTCAAGTTTTTTATAATTTGTGAATTGCAAGTAATTGATCTTAGAATTGCAAATTTAAGATAATGAGGTTAATGCAAATATTTTTGTGTCCTCTTTATGAAGTCAAATAAATTGTGTTCCTTGCATATGCCATTGTAAAAATCCTTGTATAACTAAGTGGGAGCTCATATTTGTCATATCTGTGTTAATTGTTTCAGTGCAACATCCAACAGCATTTTGGACAGAGCCATTGATTCAGAAGATAGTCAACATAAGGACTTCCTTAAGCTGGTATAATTTCATATGCAAGTTTGCCGTCTATGCGAGCATATAAGACATAATATGATAAATTGGTCCACCTTGTTCTTATCTTGTAGGAACACGTGGAAGGATACCATGAATTGTCTGCAAAAACAAAAATATTCTTTTCCACAGCAGTTGCAAAGTGGGATGCTGAATTCTATGTCAAGGTGGATGATGATGTCCATGTCAACCTGGGTAGGAACTGTGTCCCACAATATGTGGTTCAAAATGTCTCAATTAAACACATTGCCAAATACATATTCCTTCCTTTTCTGCTGCAGGTATGCTAGCTGCTACTCTTGCTCGGCATCGTTCAAAGCCAAGGGTATACATTGGTTGCATGAAGTCTGGTCCTGTTCTTTCTCAAAAGTAACCCCTCTGCTGACAAAATTACTGTTGTTCACTACTTTATGTCTTTTCAGATTAGTGCTGTAAAATCATTCAAAATTTATTTCTATTGTTTAGGGCTGTCAAGTATCATGAACCAGAATATTGGAAATTTGGAGAGGAGGGCAACAAATATTTTCGACATGCTACTGGACAAATATATGCTATCTCAAAGGACCTTGCCACATACATTTCCATCAACCAGTAAGAATTTGGGTGCATTGAAGTACATTGGCTTAATCTTGCTAACTTATATGAGCTGCCATATGTGCATGTGATCTTATGGTTCTTCTAAAACCAATAACTATGTGTTTGCAACTAGTTCCATCAGTAATTTGTTCTCAAAATTGCTAATTTATATGTATCATGTGAAAGAGCTACTAGATACGAGAGTATGTTTGGGAATGAACCCCAAACGATAGAAGAATTCTTTGGTATATTCATTTTGTAAAGATGCCAAACGATAGACTAATTCTTTGGTGTTTGTGCCTCGGTCCTTCTAGTGGCAGAAAACTGGAATAAAGATTCTTGATGCAAAATCCTTCAAAATTTTAGTGTTTTCATGTTGTCCATATAATGGAAGCAGTTAATTTTCTTTCTGCACTGATTGTTACTGCAGGCCTATACTGCATAAGTATGCTAATGAAGATGTGTCCCTTGGCTCCTGGTTTATTGGTCTTGAGGTAGAGCACATAGATGACCGCAACATGTGCTGTGGAACTCCGCCAGGTACCGTTGTTGTGTTTCTAAATTTTAAACTGGCAAAATTGTTTGTAAAATAGAAAAATGGGGAGGTTGCATCGTGGCAAGAAAATAACATTGCAGCACATGGTCAGGCACCTAGAGATAACTAAAAAGTTACCTACTCAGAAGAATTCAATGCTGGATTGCCTCTTTTTAACTTGTCTTTTCCTCTTCCCTATCGCCCCGGATATTCTTATTTTTAAAACTCGTGTGTTTGCCCTGCCGTTGTAGATTGCGAGTGGAAGGCACAGGCAGGTAATGTATGCATTGCATCATTTGACTGGAGTTGCAGTGGAATCTGCAAATCGGTGGAAAAACTTAAATTTGTTCACGAGAAATGTGGCGAAGGGGATGGAGCCGTGTGGAGTGCTTTATTTCAAGAGCGTATGCTGGGAAAATAACTATAATAATGAAATCAATAATCTGTCGTCAACAAGATTCTGGGGGGGGGGGCACTTGAGAGTTAAAAAAAGTCAAAATTGCATGTGCTTACCATGCAAAGTTTGCTGGACGCAACATTCTTCTACCTCTCGGTAAAGTCCGTGTCAAATTGTCAGAGCAAGACTATGCGGGAGCTTGCGTATTCATGAATTTGAGAAGACTGCGTCGGATGTTCGGGTTCGCTCTACTGTTTCAGGATTTTTTATATTTTGGGGGGGTGGGGGTGGGGTGGTCTGTATACCAGATTGTATCTTTAGATAGGAAGTTTGTAACCCCCGCTCAAAGCCCTTAAAAAAAGAGAAGCCAATTCGGGCATTGTGCAAACATATTTTCTGTTGCCAGACTCGACAATTTTTTGGCCCGGAAATCAAATAGTATGAAGCGGGAAAGTATTTGCAACAAGCACATCGTTGGCATCGCGAGATGGAATTGTCATTCCTTCTCTGCGTTTCCAATGTGAATCGGAAAGTATGCCGAAATGTCAAAAATTAGAACCAAAACTGCATCTGTCTATCGTGCGGTTTTGAACGGGGATTGGGAAGACCAAAATCGAAGCTTCGGAACATAGTTAGAAGGACATTTCAAGAGCTGCACGAGATGTGGGCCCCGTCCAGCCCCTTCTGATTTTATCGTATTGGCCCACAAATTTCGTTAAAAAATAAAAATTAAAAAAAAAAATTAAAGGGCAGGGAAGGGCGAACGCATTACGCTGTCGTTTGGTGTCAGGCGATAACTTGAGCGCAGCGGGAAAATAAATCAAAACACTTAGGGAAAACACAAAAAACAAGAAAAGGCGCTCGAAAGTTTATAAAAAAAAAGAAAAGAAAAGAAAAAAGCACACGAACGAGAGAGGGGGGGGGAAAGACGGGGAGAGAGAGGAAGGGGAAGACGTGACCGGAAAGTTAAAAAAAAAATGAGAGGCGCGGGTGGGCGCCGGCCGACGGACTTCTTCAACCCACAATCGACGCTAGAACACCGCCAGTTCCACTTTAACACATCCCGCGACTCCGATGCGAGCTTCGCAAGTAGCCGGCCGTCCTCCGTAGGGGGAGGGCGGTCGTCCGCCGCCTTCGACCTCCCAAACGACAGAACCCACCAGGCCGCGGCGGTTCGAGCGGTCAACGCCTATCTGTCTTCGCACTCGTCGCTTCTGTCCCTGAGGGCGCACCCAATATCCTCCTCCAAGGAAATCGCAGAAACCCTCCAATTTCTCCTCCACCAACTGGATTACCCAGTCGCGAAGCTCGAGGAAGACCTCTTCCTCATCTTGAAATCCCTAAATTGTCCCTTCAAAGTCACCAAATCTAACCTCCGTGCCCCTAATACTCCTCACAATTGGCCCTCCTATCTGGCCGTCATCCACTGGCTTGTCCAGATTGCTAAGTATAAGGAGCATTTGGCGGGCAATCCGAGGTCCTTGGTTGAAAACAACGATATGCTTATGTATGCCTTGGACAGTTACCTCAGTTACATTCGGGGCGACGATGATCAGGTTGATGCTCTGGATAAAGAGTTTCTGGAGAAGCTGAACAAAGACAGGAACAGTTTGTTGGAAGGCGATGGGGAGTTGGAGAGGAGCTTTTCGGAGCTCAAGGCCAAAGCGGAGGAGTTGAGGTCCGGCCCAACCGAGAGGGAGAAGTTAGAGAAGGAGAGGAGTGTTTTGGAGGAGGATGTGAAGAAATTTCACGCGATGATTGCTGAGTTCAATCAGAGGTCCGAGATGATGGAGAGTGTTTTGGGGGACAAAAAAAAGGAGTTGGAGGTGAAGGTGGAGGAGAAAAAGCGGATTGACGTGGAAAATGAGGAGTTGAAGAAGAGGGTGGAGGAGCAGACTGTGAATGCAAGGGATGCAGAAAGGATGAAAAGGGAGTTGCTGGCAGTTGAGAGAGATATTGAAGAGGCTGAGGCTGCTAGGAATTCGTGGGAGGAGAAGATGTGGGACCTCGATACTGCAATGGGACAAAAGTTTAAGGAGCTTGAGGCCCTCGCCATGGAGTGTAACCAGGCTGCTAGGAGGTTTTTGAGTTTTTGATTCTTGGAATCCTTTTGATACTTTCCTGTAGTTGTTTGATCAACTGGCTATGTAGTGGATTTTGTCGATACTTTTGGGAGAAAATGTGTGTTCCTTGTGCAAAGTCTGCTGCTCTAACGTCCTTGACATGGTCTGTGTGTTTCTTTTTTCCTGATCAGTTAGCTTTAGTAACTGAACTGCTGCCAGGAGCTTGTTGGATCTTTTATTTATTTTTGTGACTGGGTTTGGATTTAAGCAATTTTTGTAGATTGAGTCATTTGTTTTAGGCATTCATAAATTGCATCATGCAGGAGGAAATAGTTGCTAATTTATTTCAGTATCTGATTTTTTTTTAAAGCTCTGATACTATGTTGTGATTACACTTGTGGATCTAATTTGGGAGATACTGCATGTTGTAAATAAAAAATACCCAGCTTCCTCTTTTGGTTTTTCTGTGAGTGATAGATCTAATTTCCAAAAGTTGCAACCTAATAAGGTGTATGCAATTTATCACAGAATTCAAATGTTACAACTTTGACTCTGTGTTCCTTGCATACATTCCCTAGAACACACAGAATTATGCACATTTTGTTGGTTGATTGCAGTACTGTAAAATTAATGGGAAAATCTCCCTTTGAAACTGAATAGAAATTGCACTCCCTTTTGGTTCTCTCTCACATTCAAAGTGATTTTGCATAGGAGTATGATATAGCAGCCTTCTATGCTACATTCTTGGTTGAGTGTTAAATTGCTTCATTATCTGTTGAAAATTGTAGGTTATCTGTTCTGCATGGTGCAAGTAAAGATGATAGATAGTAGCATCTTGTTTGTATCTTTATACATAAAATTCTTTCTGCTTTTTCTGATATATTACCATTTTCTCTGTGTCTGATGTAACTGGCTGCCATGCTGGTATTAGATTAAAGCTTGGGGATGGCTTTCAGTATGTGTTAAATGGAAAGGGGTCTGCACCTGCTGAAGTGATGGGTATTGACTACAAGTCCACAATTAAACCCAGGCTTCAATCCTTTGCAGATGAGATTAAGAAAAGCTCTATTGAAAAATTGGAAGAGTTGATTTTGTTTCAACAACATTCATCAGAGTTAAGTTCTAAGATTGAGGGCAAAAAGAATAATGCTGCTGCTCTTCAATCTCAGATTGATGAGGTAAGCCTATAAGAGATCTTTGAGCTGTCTTTACTATTAATAATATTATGAAATATATGCTACACTTTTTTGGCATATTATGCCTAAGAAGTTTAATTCCCATTTTGTGCAATTCTACCAAGGATCTCTTTTCTTGAAGTAAGATATAATTTGGTTAGCATAACCAACTGGGAATTTGAGTCACAATTTTCAGTCCTTAATAAATGTCATTGAAAATGATTCTCAATCTGAATTTATATTTACAGTTTCATTGTCACCATCTTCTCTTTGATAGAGTTATTAAATACTTGTGGACTGTTATTTCCATTCCCTTTCTCTCAGATCATCATGTCTTCAGACTCTTTTCATAGGTAGTTTTCTTAGCTAAGGAATTGAACATTTTGAAAGTTGCATAGTGGTAACATTTATCACCATGAAACATTTTTCCTGAGAATAGCTTCCTGCACTTTATTAAAAATTTTGCTAATTAGTGTCCATTATGCTGCAGAGACCTGCATCTTTTATTCTACGTTTCTTATTTTGTGAAGAATTTACATGTATGCCAAATGCACTGATGAGCTGTAAGCCCATGAAAATATCATGAAAGGCCGCAACCTGATTGACATATTGCTTTGATGGTTCTGGCAATGAATATGAATTTATTTATGCATGTCATCCTGGTTGTTCTTTAATATCTTGAGCAATGTTGTCAATCACATGTGCTTTTTAGGCCTTCAGGTGATAAAATGGAGCATGTAGGGTTGCCTGTTAGTCTGTTGCCTTTATCCAAGAGTAGCATTCTGTTATATGCTTCCTATTTCCAGAGGACCCAAAATTCCAAGTGCAGTGATATGCCTCGTGCTCACAGAACAGTTCTTGAAAGTCCATTACAGTGCATATTGTTCAAATTTTGGATTTCATGTGATATGAGTTTACAACGCTTCATATTTGAGTTGCACCCTTACACTTGACAGCCAATGGCTTTTCTGGCTAAACCATACCATAGCCTGTTGATCACATCTATTCTGACTAATGACCAAGTCAAAGAAAGTGTTATGGATTCTGTTGAGCTGATTGTGATAGGAGCATGGGTGCCCAATCGAAAAAGCTAAGTTCTGTGATTAAAGGTGCAAAGGATTTTGAGATCTAGTCTTACGGTTTATTTTCATTGACAATTAAAAAATAAATCAAATGCCATTTTTCCTATCCATTATGGATTTTAAGTTTGAGAAAGGGACAACAGATCTTTCCTGATGGGGTTGTTTGCAGGGTGGTTTTGGGGGGGGGATGTTGCAACTAAGACAGGCAATCAGGATACAGTTCCAAGGTTGAAATTTTTATTGCTTTTCCATTTCTTTAGTTGTTGTGGTGCTATGATAGAGGTTTTGATTGTGATGTTTCTGATGCTGGTGACATGCTGCAATTTATGATAGCTACAGTATCAAAGTAATTATCAGTGAGTTGCTTCTTGGCATCAGGGTCTTTTGGATGTGATTATGTTCTCTATTTATATTATCATTCTTCTCACTTCTCAACCTCTTTCTGTATCGGGTGCTTGTGAACGTGAATTCCAATTTCTTTTTGCTCATGTATTTGTGTTGCTCAGTGGAATTCATGCGCCAACTACTTCAGCCTTTTTGTTTGCTTAAAATTGGCCTTAAGTTCAGCCTTTCTTAGGGGATAATATGCCTGGAATATCATAACTCAAGACACGGGTCATCTTGCACTATTTCTCAATTGCTCTACAGCTCAAAGTGCTTCCCTTTATTTTCTCTTCCTGACCATTTTTTCATTCCTTTTCTTTGATTGTCATGCCATAACTGTTTTTTAATGCGGCAAGATCATTATATCTGATCCCGAAGAAACCTCTCTTTCAGATGGAAGCTCAGTTGGACTTGCTGAGGAAAGAAACAGAGGAATATATCAATAGATGTGACACAGAAGGTAAAAGGATGGTAGAGGATGTTCAAATAGAGGCGCGTAACTTGGAAATTTTGGAAAGAGAAGCGGCAGAGGTTATGAGGGTATGTGCTTCATGACTTTTTCTTTGAGCATTTATTGAAAGTCATTGGTTCTGCTTTGGGAGTATTTAGGCACTTGGTGCAATAATTACCAAGAATATAGTCTTTGCAATAACAGTATGTTCTTGCGGAATTCTGTTTCCTCTTTTTAATGCGAAATACGCCTAATAAGAAGGAGAAATAGGCTGAGATTTCTCCTAACACCTGTGTTTCTGTGAAGGCCTCGGAGCTGAAGTTGGAAGAAACGACCAAACGAAGTGAAGAAGAAATTCAGGTGCAGGCTCGTGAACTGTTTGCATTGATCGATTCATTCTTAAAATACAAGGAGCATGTTGAGTCCAAAATTTCAGAAATGAAGAGCAAGCTCTCGGAAACAGTCGTTGCTGTGTCAGACAATCACAAGGGTTCCTTAACAGCACAGTTTGGTATTAGTTTTGATACCGTCCAATAACTTGAAAACATATTATGTATAAGAGCACAATCTCTGTGGGCGTTTCTGCCTCCGCGTAATGGTAATATTCAATGATTATTTATGATTCCATGTCTTTGAATTTCATTCACCCGCTCTGTTGAATAGGTTTTGGTGAGCTTGAGTACCTGTTAGTATTACGTGATTATGACTTCAGAACGTAGTTCCTGTCTTATGCTTGTTTTGGGTCCACAAATAAAATTGGCTACAGAAATTGCTATCCTCGCCACCACAAGTCGAAGATCTTCACCAGAAAGCAACGAGAAAAAAAGGTCTTCTCTTGTTTCTGAAATGTTAAATTATTCTCCAACAGCTTTCGGGAACTAGCAAGTAACAAGTGTTAGAGGCGTTAGACATCTAAAATTTTTTGCTGGGGATTAGTGATTTTCGGCATGGGTCAATTATTTTAATTATTGCACGACGAAAACCATGCTTCGGAGTTCGGATCCCTGACTGAATATACAATTGTCGGCTATAACAAAGGGTGTTAAAATCTCGATTTGGGTCCTAAAATCTTAAGACTTTACGATGATATGTTATGCGAATGAATCAGATTGTGGTAAAACTCATCTCATTTTAGTAGTCTCGATCCCAATTGTAAAGATCAATAAACTCACGATGATGTTACGGTTCTAGATATTCCTGAGATTCCCAGGCAAGTTCTGGCCCTTCTGGGACAACAACTAAATTCTTTATGCCTACAAGCCAATATGGCAGGGGCTAATAACTACTAGCATATTCTGTTGCAAATTATCTAGTCAGGAAATTCTTTCACTAAAGTAATAGTTTAGTTTCCGTATATATTTCTTTTTGTAGTTAAAATGCACTTAGACTCTTGTAATAAAATTCTAAATAGTAAGTTATAATTAGAAAGGTAAATGCATTAAATATTTCCTCAATTTAATAAATAATAGATACAAAATTTTATAAAAAATTAACACGTAAAACTTGCATCAGAAGATATTCATGGAAAATATTTTCAAGGTTGGGATTTTTAGTGTTTTTTTTTTTTTTTTTCCTTGGTAGTCATTATTGAATGAACAAACTAATGATACCCTTCTCGAAGGAGCGGCGCGAGCGGTACCGTGCAAAAATTGAGACCGCAATCTAATTCACAAATTTGCATTATTTAAACCAACTTGCTACACGCGCAGACTAAACTCTAGTTACAGCCAGCATTCGAAGCTTAAACTTTGCGAAAGACATGATAGAAAGGTAAGGCCCTAATGTAAGAAGACGAGGAAACACCGCCTAGAGCTTTTGAGACACAGTGCCGTTTGAAAACCAACGACTCATCTAGCAACTTGAATTAACACGCGGACGAAAAAGGCATCGCTTGGTCAATTCAATACAAAATTCAGGAGTTTCGGCCATCTTTAAAAGCAATAAAAATCACAAGGGTATTTTACAGGTGCAACACAAGTAGGTCCGTATATAGAGAAGATAAAAAAAAAAAAAAAAAAAAAAGTACTTTCAGAGCTGCATCTATTCCCCATGCCAGATATTGCAGGCATCAGCAGTAGGCTTTTTCTCAGAGCATATAAAAGATTGGGTGACAGCAATAACGCTCGCTGGTTGCAAACAAGAACCGGTGACATTTTTTGTGTAGCCATACTCTGAAATTGTGGAAATGTAGCTTTTTTTTTTTTGTTCTATCAGATAATTGAATGGTAGCATCGTCCCAACTTGGATCCAAAGAACCACAATCCGTCCTCTCTTATGCTTGTTTTAGAAGGCAATATGCAATGGCAGCTTTCCGGCCAGATCTCTAAGCCTTGTGAGACTATTGAAGCAACCATAATTTTTTTCCAGAGACCAGTGTCTTCACACTTGCTTAAATAACAATGCAGAGAAACATGATGCGGGCTGATGGGAAAATTTTGAGCACAAGCAACTTCCAATCTAAGGCTGATATCACTTCACTGATCAACTCCTCTTTCCATAATCCGGTGGTTTAATGGACATCTCAGAGACTTGCATGAGCACCTAAAATTAAGGAATTGAGACCCAAATTCAACTCCAATTTGCTCCAATAGCCACCCATCTTCCACACTCAGTCTTTGTGTCCAATTCTCCCTCCACTCCCTTCTTCTAAAGTCCACTTGGAGTCTATGCTTTCTTCTCTGAAATATCTTGGTATACTGCCTTCACCACCCCTCAAGGAAGGATACCCATGGTTAACAATTAACCTCCACAGTGAGTTTGCCAGCATTTATGCTTTTACAACAGTTATCAGCCTTTTCTGCCAACATGCCAGGATTAAAATAGTCCATATTCCTAAATCACAGGCTTCCTCCAGGACTGAAAATATATAATTTGTGTCAAGCTCACTAGGAATCTGGCCGTTCTCCTTATGACCATCAAAATTAACTCAAAGTAGATTCAAGGCAGAAAAAGAGTACTTGTGTTACTTCACCACAGCTCATCATATGAGCTAAAATTACCTGAAAGACAGCCTTGATCTCAATGTTCCTTTCCCTGGATTTAGTCAGAAATTTCATACCAATCAATTGTTTAATCATTGCAATTCAATAGTTGATGCACTTGCCTCCCATGCCATGAATTTTCAGATGGATTGCCACATCTTTGGTTTTCTACAATTAGCATCATACCCTTAAATATGACACAATTGCACAATCAGCATCCTGCAAAAAGTAAAAACCTTGTTGGTGAAGACAATATAAAGTCAAGTGACGGGATGGCTGTCATCATAACCTTCAGCTAAAAATTGATGGAACAACACAAAAAGGAAGCTAGTCAATATGCAGACATTGGGGTGATAAGATTCCGCACTGCAGTGAATTTAACTGAACTCAGATGCAATGTTTTACAGAACTTCTACTGGCACAAACAACAAGAAATTAGCTATAATATCTTATACTTCCAACAGAACACAGAAGCAGTTGTCAATAGCAGGATCCACAGAAAATGATTACCTAAATGCTCCTCAAAGTTCAAACCGGGACTTTCAGGACCGCCAGTTATAAGGAGAAGCAAGGTTCATGAAAGTTTGAAATGGCCTCCTTACAAATTGATGGTCTAACAGCTGAGCTGCAGTGGGCCGGTCATAAGGATTAACTTGCAAGCATCTAAAGATGAAATCTTGAGCATCTGTTGATAAAGAATCAGGAACTGGAGGAGGATCACCCCTGCCAATCCTAAATAATGCCTGCATCTGTCAAAAAAAGCAAGTATGAAGATTCAATACTCAAACTGCACTTCAGAAATGGGTAGTACAAATTGCCCACTTTGAGTGGAATTATCAGGATGACACCCAATTATGTCTGTTTGGGTAGCAATTGAAAAGAAAAAAGCAGATTCACAAGGCATACTGAAAATGTATCATAATGCATGAGGGTGGTCAATTTAGAATCTTGAAGAAAGTTTTTTTTCCAAGGTTCTCTTTACTTAAGTTGTCTACCATCCAACTTTTACTTCCTCTTCAAATCAATTATTTCCAAAAATGATGTACTGATTTGCTCTTTGGGTCTTTAACCTATTTCAAAGGCGCACTTACCCTAATAAATATTCATCATTTCTGGATTGAAATGCAATGGAAAGCCAAATACAAAAAGTTCACTTAAATGGAGAGATCTTTGGAATCGGCATAAGAACAGTGGGATGCACAAAGTGTGCGTGGTAATCAGCATATAAAATAGGACTAAAATTATGCCCTTGATCTTTCATCCAGGAGTCATTTGAGACAGCATCCATTCTAACTTAAAAGGTTTGTAACCATATCTATCCCACGTTGAATCAGTACAGGAGTAGTTGCCCTGCTTTCCAGTCAGGCTATCAATTCAATTCAGCAGCAATTCAAAATAAAGGAATATAATAAGGAGTCATCTGCCTTTGTTACCTTCAGAACAAAGGAATAAGATGAACAACTCTAAAAAGCTAGCACAAACTTTTCTAAAAGGAAGTGTTGGACAATTTTCTAGTTAAATCACAAAGTTAGCATGCTTGAGGATTACTGAGGAACTCAATGTGTGATCCAGTAGTTTCTCAAGAAAGAAATTGATCTGATAAAAACTTCATTCTACAATAAAATTTGCAATCAGGCAATCACCTCGATTTTTCAAATGAAGTATCAATTCTTCTACCAAATAGGTTAGTTCTGCTTCTCTGGAACTAAAGAGACCAGGGTTTTCCATTGTCTAGACAAAGGAAACAGCTCGAGTAAATTACAGTTATTGTGTCTTAGTCCATAATAAACTGCTTCAAATGAAAGTTGTGAATCCCAAACATCTAGCTAAGATTATATCAAACTAATTTAGCACATCAATTATGGCACTGCAATATAGGTAAGTACAGAGCGAGTAAAACCTCGTAAGCATTTTAGTTCATGCTTCAAAACATTGTAGATAGCCAACCTGCCACCAAAATCTCAGCGAATGCTTAACTTTGGAAGTGCCTTAAAATTATGAATGCATATTGATATTGACATATTCACATCATGTCAAGAACTATGCAGATTTACAAAGAATTCACACATTCGAATTAGACATAATTGGTGAAAATAGTTGTAATGAGTTATCTATGCAGCAATTGGGTTCACGCAACCATTTTACATAAATATATATGATTTCCAGTTGATCCAGAAATCATAAAGTTGTAAATCATAAAGAAATTAAAAAATACCGAAACAAGGACAAATTAATACAGATAATTTAAGGTTCATAGCACACGACAGAAACAAGTAATAATAATAGAAAGGCATACTCCTTCCAAGTCAGAGTACGGATGTTGACCAGTTAGCATTTCTAACACAGTACATCCAAGACTCCATATATCAGCTGCAAGTCCATAGCCATGGTTCTCTGAATTAACAACCTATCATTGCATAATCAAGATGTCAGCTTGGAACACCTCAAACAGTAACATGCACACAAGCATCCTATGATTGCAGATATGCAAAGCTTATCTCACATATAGAAGAATCTTAAAGCTTCACATGATTAAATTTTGTATGCCTACCTTGCTAAAATGCAGCAATGTTATCCATCACTTTCAGGACATCAAGAAAAATATACATTAACCATGTATTTCCTAAAGCATGGAATTAATTTGAAAAGCAGAGGCAGCTCCAACTAGGCATGTATAATAATACTATATATATATATATATATATAGAGAGAGAGAGAGAGAGAGAGAGAGAGGAAATAAGGCAATGAAGATACTAAAATGCCAACCCAAAAAAAAAGAAGAAAGAAAAGAAACAATAGAAGGAATGGTGTATGTATCAAACAAAAGTATATTTTCTGCACATCAATGAAATAATGATAGTTAACTAGCACTAAGAACTGGGGCAAAGTATATTCTCTCCATTGCAAACTGAATTGAAAATTTCATAAATACTCTCTTTAAAATCTTTTCATAAAACCCAAATGTGCATTAAATATGATTAAAATAAACAGCTATCTTACTGATTCAATACCTACAAGTATTGGCAATGCAACATGATTGAGAAAGTTATATCTTCTAGATGAAGCCTGATCTCTTGTTTGCTGAAAAGCAAGTTCCTTTCATCATAGATATTGAATACTGGTGATAAAGTGTCTAAAAGAGGAATAATTTATGATTTAGAATTTATTTGATATTTTGTATTTATGATAATTTCTAAGTATCTAGTAACTACTAGTTTAGACAATTTACTTTCTTAGGATAATTTTTTTTTATTATGCCTTTATTTCTTTCCTAAAGTTTGGTTACCAAGTTCTATCGATAGGACCATTGCTTATGTGATTAAGGGGACTTGTTATGAATATGGATATTGACAATTGATTATTGCATTTTATCGACAAGTGTTGATTCTCGTTGGATTCCTGTATGTTCTTTAGATTTCCTTGTTTGCTCTTTGTTTGTTTCCCCGTCCTACATCAACTGAGTAAAATCATTTCAGTGTCTATCACAATGAAATCTCCCATCCCCTGACAAAACCTTTGATCTTACACAAAAAAAGCTGCTAAGCCAAACACATTGAAAATGAACTTAAAGTGCAGTAAAATAATAATAAGAAACAAAAAACCTAACATGACATATGGGACCACTCAAAGCAGATCATCACTGACAATGGACACTAGGATTCAAAACAATCTTGAAACTGCTACTTGGCCATTAAAAGGCAGAAATAGAAATTGCAGTATGCCTAAAACATTTTCTCCAAGAATAGGAAGCTAACCTCTGGGGCCATCCATAATGCTGTCCCTCTGCAAGATTTGACATCATTCAGCTTTGCTGCCTGAGAAAAAGGAAAATCAAAGATCAAGGGGTGAGCACTTTGTGATTTTCTTTCCTTTTGAAAGAAATAGATGACATGATGTTGGACAGAGTGGGAGGAAAGAGTCTGTCTGACAGTGTTGTTTTGTTTCTTTTCTAGGGGAAAATAAATGAAAAAGAGAGAGTGATGTCAAGAAAACAGTGCACTCTCCCTTTTTTTTGGGGGGGGGGGGAGGGAGGAATGGAGATTACAATTAAATTTACCTTTGCCAGCCCAAAATCTGCAAGCTTCACAGATCCAATTGTATCCACCAATATATTGGCACATTTAATATCCCTTCAAGCGCAAATTAATAAGTATCAGAACAAAAGTCTATAAACATACTACCATAACATGTCCTACACCCTTTCCAAGTGGCACAACGAATATGCAGAGTCATGAATACTACAGATAAAAACAAGACCCCATACATTTTACTTAATCGACACTCTGTTCACTGCAAACCTATCCCTCCTGTCATCACACATTTTTCTATGTTTCAAATGAGGCATGATTACATAAACTTCTGTTGTACGTATAGCAATAAGAATTATAAGCACACCATTTTGTGCAACCTACAACTCAGGCTGTTTCACTTCTGGAGAAAAAAAATTTGGTCAATGCAGATGGAAACAGCCACATTCATACGCAAAATTTGCACCACAAACATTATATTAAACTCCATGAGGCCTATTGCAAATTGCATTTCCAGACGTGGCTGTTAAAATTTATATAACAATCAAATCCACGATGATCTGTAAAGGCAATCCTCTGGACCTCATGGGTCCAAAAGGGCATGCTCTGTCTGAATTTATCTCAAATGCAAAGTGTCAAATAAACAACTTCTGGCATTCAAGAACTAGAGTGATTATGCACTTGCATATGTGATAAAATATAATTCACAGAAAATCCAAGAGACTTTTATAGTAGTTTTCCCTCTTGTTTCTCTTTGGCTACAATGATCAATTATTCTTCAAGCTGGGCTGCCTGGAAAATGCATATTCACAAGGATACATTAACATGTCTAAGGTGCATGTGAAGCATCTTATTTCCAATCATGGCTTTTTTTTTAGAGAACTATTTCAAATCTTGGTTACTGTTGCAATCCTGTCGAAGTAGGCCATTTGGTCTTGCAAAACAATACAGCTAACAACAATTTTATTCAGTAACTAGAAATTTTTCTAAATTCTGCAAATAATTGAAAATAGATTGTACAACTTGAATTTAAACCTAGCTGATCCAAACAAATACTCAAATACTAACATAACTATTTTACAACCAGTATTTGATTGCATATTTTCCTGTAATAAGAGATAAGAAGCAATTAGGAAGAAAAACACTGAAAACAAGGGTAACACACTTGAACATTCAACATATTGAAGCAAAATCAGATATTAACAAAACCATTCTCCCGACGCACAACAGAAGGATGTGATATCAGTTGTAAAAAAGTGAAAATCAAAATCAATAGAAATTTAGCACCAAGATCACTTTTATTACCTATGAACCACATTTCGATCATGAAGATATTTTAAACCGTTCAAAATTTGCCTTGTGTATGCAGAGACTTGCGAATCTCTCAACTTGTATTTCTGATAAAGCTTTGCAAGCGAACCTTTTGTGGCCAGCTCAAGGAAGATATATAACTTATTTTCATCCTGGTAACCAATTAAAACATGGGAAGCAACAAATTAATAACTGAATACTAATGCTGCACCACCCCCCCCCAAAAAAAATATATATATATATAGCTAAAGCTCCACAATGAAAGATAAGAGGTCCACCAAGCCCCCTTTCCCCCGCACAAAGTAAAAAGGGGAAAAAAAAAAGGTGAATAAATAGATGAAATGTGCTGCACAGAGTGGACACAAAAAATATTTGCATGGTTGAAGAAAAATAAAAATATTAGCCACACAGAGTGTATGCTGGATGCCTGCAACGCTATTATCCACTTTCAAGTATTGTGAAGCCAAAATTTATGGTCATATTATCTGATTCCATAGCACAGAAAAACAACAAGCATCCACTAAAGCTGCCTAATAATAAATGCCCAGATCAATTTCTGTAGCACTGTGGGGCCACAAGCGTGGAAAATGTATGTCCATGCATGTTAGTTGTTACATATAAAGCTTTAGCAAAATGGCTACGTAATAACACTATTTGTAATGGCCAAATGCAGCCAGTCCCCAACAGCATCTTTGGACAGGCCCAGCCATATGACCGAAAGCCTAAGTCCAAGTTATTAGTATGTAGGCTGGCTTGCCATAAAAGCTACTAGACAACACATCTCTTCTAATATGGAATGTTAGATGTTACAATCTACCCCAACCCAAAGGGGTCCCGACCTCAACATTATATTCAATATTCTCATCACATCTGACCTTAAGAACCAATCTCAAGATCATCCCCTGTTGCCGAAATTGGGGCCACAGTGGTGGCTCCACCTCATGGTGTCAAGGTTCTCCTAGACCATTCCATGGGCAGCCTTCCAACCTCCCCCATCTTCATAGCCTGCCAAATTCTACACAATCTACATTGAGGAGTTGATCTATGCATTTGTAATGGCTTAATTGCAGCTGCTCATCCAGTAATCACATTCCAACCCTTGACTACACATACCCTGCCTAATTTTAGTCATCCAACTTAGCTAAAAGTCACAAGTTCGTCATATGACCACTAATCAAAACAAGTAACAATAGTGCCATCAAAACTGGTAATTTCAAAATAACCAATTAGCAGATGACTATGCTGCAGCACCATGTTATCTCTCATCTTGTGTTTTGTTTACCGAAAAAGAAATTCCTTTTGACAAGCCAACATACCTGTTGACGCCAAGCCACCAAATTTCCATTTATCTAGTTTTTCTTTTTGTTGTGAGCTTCAGAACTTCTCAAGTCATTCTAATCCATGCATTTGATACTAGATATGCACGGTTTGTGCAGAATGAAGAAAGCCAGCTAAGGAATGAGAAGCATACCTTGTCTGTGCCAAGATATTGAACTATGTTTTCATGTTCAAACTGTCTTAATAGAGAGATCTCCTGTAACAATAAGAAAATGTCAACAGAGATAGACATCTCATATGCAGCCACATTAATCGTGTATACAAAAGCTGTAAGAGGTAGACCCAAAGTATGCAACTACATTAAGCAATAATCAGTAAATCAAAGGGGATCCCGTTAAGGAAGAAGACTAATTTTTCAGACCTGCTCAAGTTGTAGAATGCTCTGCTTCCCCTGGCTTCCTTGATCCAGCAAAGAAACCTCTTTTACAGCAAAAAAGAATCCATCACTGTAAGAAACCAGGAAAAAAAAAAAAAAAGAATTAGACTAAAGGTGGTGCATTGAAAGAATAAGTTAATGATAGCAAGTTTAATGACTATATTGTTAAACATGCTTTCATCTACTAATATGACTCTGCCAAGTTGGTTAAAATCAACAAAATTTTGTAACCAGCTTGTCCAATTGCAAATGAAACTGAGAACTATACCCTTTTGGTACAGAAGCAAAAATCAAACAACAAGTAGCAGAGGAACTAGACGCTTCCAACTGAGAATCATATAATTGTGTGTTGGGATTCTTCTTGCTTCCTTTTATTTTTGAAACAGTTGATTTGTATGTCCCCTAAATTCCAAACATAGCCAAGGCTATGCTCTGCTGATTACCCGAGCTCCAGAAAATATTTTACCAGATTGTTTTCTGGCTCTCTCTAAGCACCACGCCAATCATTGACCCAAGGATGATATGAGAATCTTGGATACACTTTCATATAGAACAGTTTCTGACACACATGTATCATCTTAGTCAGATCTTTTGACCTTTTTCTAACACTTCCTACACATATATGACCTTTTACTGGCCTGATAGCTTTCCTCTAGCAGCAGCAGGGACTGTACACCAAATCCCGCCTGACCACATTAACATTAAAAGTCATTGGATTCATACCATGGTGCTAAGACAAGTCTCATTTCAATTCGTGAGGAGTTAAATGGTTAAACTAAGCCAAGTCATTTTTTCTCAAAAGAGGAAAAAAAAAAAAAAAAACAGAGAGAGAGAGATTCCCCGAGCCATCCTCAAGTTTCCACCATTCTCATCCAGGATGTTTGTCTCCAGACTCTCATCAGTCAGGCTCGAAAGCCTAGCTCTGCCATTGACAGAGTACTCTATTGACTTTCCAAAAATACTTCACGAAGCCACACAAAAATTGAATACAGTAATATAATTCCACCCGCCGCCTAAAGCCATTACCGTTCTTCAAAGTAACTCAAAACAAGAAAATAGAGACAATAAAGTATTCCAGCGGAAACCAATTGGATTCCCCAAAAGAACTCTACAACGGCCAAGAGCGTGAAACTCGAAATCAGTTATAGTCGTGTTAAAGTAGTTCAATAAACCAAAGCGTATGAAAGTGGGAAAGAAAAAACGACTTACTCAGTGAACCCTTCGTACACTGTTCCAAAAGACCCACATCCCAAAATTTCACCCTTTTGCCAGGACGTAATAGTTCGCCTGAATTTACCATTTGGAGAAACAACACTGACTGGCTCCCCGCCGCCGCCGCCAGCATCAATATTTGATTCAGTCATGGAAGATTCATATAGACGTTCATGATCTAGCGAAAGCGACCTTCCTTCTACGATCAACTCTTCGACCGCAGCATTAGCTACCTCAATCTCGTTGATCACGCCATACTCTTCGTGCGCGGAGCTTATGCCGCCAACTCCAACAGTTGATTTTAACTCCTGAGGAACAAACGACCTCATTATTATGTCCCGAGTTGAACTCAAATTATCAACTGCCGGCTCCATCAGCACAACTGGAGGAGCCGGAACTAAGACGACCGCCAGCGGCCTCTCGCCTTTAATACCTCCAGCACTGGGAGTAGCGGCAGCAGCGTCCCAACTGCAAGTGGGTCCCACACTGAGTCGTTCTTTTTCTTCGCGGTCTTTCTTGATCTTGAAGTCAGTGTCGTCATTATCAGCCCGGTAATTATCCAATGAAGCGTCGGCCTCAGCAGAGTTCCTCCGCAAGCGAGAAGAAATGAGAGAAGGAGACCGAGACTTCTCAGCCTCCCAGACGGCGGTGGGAATCGCGAAGTCTTCGGGGCCCGAGAATCCCAAGGTCTGGCAGATGAGGTCGAATTCTCCGTCGATTCCTTTAACACGAAAGCTGGTTTCGTGGTCGAGGTCAAACGATGATGAGGTTCGGAACGGCGAAGAGGAGGAGGAGGCGTCGTACTCAATGTTCTTGATGGCGTTACGGCGGTCGAGTCTGGGTTTGTGACGCTTCTGCTTAGCATCGACGACTCCTCCGCCTGCGCCTCCGCTGTCTCTGAAGAAAGAAGCCATCATCGGATCATCTGCTTAATCAATAAACGCCACCGCTTCTCCCCTATCTATCTCTCTACGCGTCTCCCTTCCCCTGAGAGAGAGAGACAGACAAGCCGCAGAAGTACTTGGCTCCGGTTCTGGAGTATCTGTCTTGATTCGTTCCTTTTTTACCTGTTTTTTTGACACGGTCAACTAAGTAGTATCCCATTTTCTCTGACCGTCGACCGAATCAAGTTTTTCTTTCTTTTTATTTTTTTTTTCATTTTTATAAAAAAATACGCTTCTTTATTGTATTAATAAATCGAGACTTAAAGTTATTTATCATTATATTTAATTTATTTTATTTTATCTTATAACAAAAAATTAATAATTTATTCTAAATATTATTAAATTTAAATATTTTTATATTTAATTTTAATATTTTAAAATTTTATTATTTAAAAATTAAAATTTAAATTAATATAAGATGATCATATTAAGATTTTTAAAATTTAATAAAAATATAAAGAGTAATACACAAGATGCTGCCTCGTGACTTGGGCTGTTCATGGGCGATTAACCGGGTATGAATTTCGTCAAAATTTATGGTATGATTATTTTAAAATTTAAAATTAAATCAAAATTTTCTATTTCAGTTTAATTTGATTTTTTTTATATAAATTGGTTCAAATTAATTTTAATAAAAAATTTCAAAATATTAATTTGAATTTAAAAAAGATAAAGAAGTAATATAAATAAGTAATTTGCTCAAAAAATATATAAATAAGTAAGTATTTAATATATAATAATATTTTAGTAACATTTATTTGTTTGTATATTTCTATAATAATAATTTTTAGAATTATTAGAATAAAAATTATATTCATATATATCTATATCTAGATATTGATTTGATCTAATTCAATTAGTCATATTATTTCAATTTTAAAAATTATAACTGAATTGAGAAAAAAAAAGTGTTTATATTAGTTCAATCAATCGATTAGAAAATTTAATTTGATTAATTAAAATTTTAATTTGTTTGGTTCAATTTTGCCGATGAACTAAATTTTTTATTATTATTATTTTTTTAACATTCCTAGTAATGTCCTGGTCGTATTTGATAATATCAAAAAACATAGAAAAGAAAATCTAAGAAAAAT
>CM034048.1:9412449-9533284 GCA_019804595.1 Bruguiera parviflora | reverse complement strand
GGGGGGGGGTTGAATAGTGTGCAGAAAAGATTGTTTTATTTCCCCTCATAAAAGTTTCAATGTGTAGCTCTCTGGTTCTTCCCCAATGTTCTACTGCTGTTATGGAAGAAACTTCCCATAGATTTGTATTCAGTCTACCATACCTGTCCATCTAATGTAACTTTGCATTTCAGGCATTTTCAGAATGGAGGGATGGAAGGAGAGAGGAACTATCAGAGTATCAGAAGCAGATTGCAGAGCAGTATCTTGGCAATGTTGAAAAGGAGTTGGAGAGGTGGCAAAATGCAAGGAAAGCAAGGAGGCCAAACAATGATGCTAGCTTACAGGAGACAATGGACAAAGAGTTAGACTCACATAGGCTTGAGCATGGTCCCAAGACAAGAAAGATCCCTGGTGGAAGCAACAATGAGGATGAGGATGATGTTGAGGATATTGTTGCTGGAGAGGATGATATAATGGATGATGTATTGGATGTCAAGGACAACAGTCAGAGGGATGATGAAGCAGCCAAGCCAGAAGTTGGTGATGCCGCTCATCCTTCTGAAACCCCTGAGCAGGAATGAAGGTAGACATACCATCACACTTTGTTTTCCAGGTTATTTCTTGGCTTGTCTGTTTTCTGTTCAATATTTGAGTTGCATTTTGGGAGTGTCAACATTTTTTTCCCCTTTTATATGTCATCTCCTTGTATTACATCTTAAGATTTATGGTTTTTGATTTATAGCAAAAGGAGAGGAATGTACATTGTTTTCATTTTTTCCCAATTGCAAGTTGCTATCGTGATGCAATCAGCTCCTAATTCGTTTAGGATGATTTAGTACCGCTCATTTTATAAGAAGCATCAATACCAATGACATTATATTATGCTGCTTGATGACAAAAGTTACTATATGGTTGTGAATATGGTGGCACAGGAATTTCTGCATGGATAGTGGGAGAAGGAATTGGTACTTGCATGATTCTTGAAATATTTCCTTGACATGTCTCTAAACCTGTAGACTAGTTCTTTTTTCGGTTTTTATTTTTAAGCCTTTTATCGTCACAAGGTAGACTAGCTTGGCAGTAGCGATTAGAATCATCGGGTCGGATTTTCAACATGGATTTATTCCTATTTCTTTGTCCGGGCTCCCTTTTTCTTTCACCCTCTTTCCTTTCTTACAGACTTTTTAGGAATGCGCTGTCCGGGGTGTTGATCTCATTTGTTTATAGTCCGTTTTCAGTGGATTGAGTTTGGATATGAACCTCTATTAAGACATCCTTGGGAGCTAGAACTAAATAATTATATATATATATATAGTTTTTGAAATTACTCATTTACCTTTGTATTTACCGTTATCTAATGTCATGACTTTGAGGACAATGAGATCATGTTATAACAATCAATAGAGGTTTCTCTCACTTTCCCACCAAATTAGTGCGAAAGTTCAATAATGGGTCTCATGGTTAATTTTCACACAATTTTCTCAAACCTTTTTTTCTCTTTACATGTGCAAACAATAAAAAAATTATTCTTCGCATTTCTTTGACACTATTTTTTTTTTTCTTACCATTTTCATGCAAACCAAACAAAGGTGTGTCAACATCCAATGATAAGTTTTTCTCTTTTTATATTTTTTATTTTTACGTAAAGCAGCATGCACGTCACTATAAACTATAGTAATATCCCTAGTAAATAACTGATCTAAGTAAATGAATAATTCATATATTGGAGCCAAAGAAGATATGGCAATGATAACGGTGGTTAGTACCAACTAATATGTCATTAATGTAATAATTTTCTTTTTTTTTTAGCTTTTGAAGTTCATTAAGAAGCTTTCTACCCAGAGTTAAAAATTCAGCCTTTTTGTTTTTGTTTTCTCACACCTCTCCCTAAAATTTCATGTCCGGCGAAACCGTAAATCTCATTTGAGTGGGTTCTCGGGAGATTCAAAAGCTTAAATAGTCAAGCTGTTATTTTACCTCTTTTTTATGACAAGGAAATATTCGAAACAGGCGAAGACAGAGAGAGACAGGGTGACGTTGCAATGTGTGCTTTTTTGTCAAAAAAGTATAAATAAATAAAATAATATATATTAAAGGTTGATAAAACATGTATGAAATTATTTAAAATAATTTTAATTTATTTTTTAAAAATTACTCTTCGTGTTAATACCAGCAACTTAAAATATTCTTAATTTTTATTTTTTTGTATTAAATTTGCTAAGTTACTTTTACTCAAGTTCCACATGAAATTCGGAATATTAATTAATATAACACATTAGATATAAATTATTTATTTATTTTTTTGGGAAAAAATGTTTTTAGTTGCTAAATTTAATTTTTTTAAAAGATTTGTTTTTGTAAAAAATAAAAAAAGAAACTCAATTCTTTTCACATAAAAGAATATTTTAAAAGTTATTAATAATAAAAGAATTTAAAAGTTAAATTTAATAATTAAAGATACATTTTAAAAAATAAAATATATTCACACCAAGAATTAACCAACATTTTGAATCTCCTATGAAATTCAACTTGAAAAATGCGTGATTAACTTGTTAAAAAAGTGAGAAAAAAATTATTTCTGATTAATAGTATTAATTTAAAGAGTAATTCTTATTTTTTAATATAAGAAATTTAAAAATAAAAAATATTATGGTACGAGGAGTAATTCTTAATTTAAGTCAATCAACAAATATATTTCCTCTCTCTCAGTTAAAAATGAAAATAAAAAGCACCCCTCTAATTTTGTTCTTCAAAAATTAAATTAGCAATAGCACTCTTTAAAGTTTTCTATTAAGCAGGCTCAGCGAGTTCTCTCTCTTCTTTTTTCCTTCTCTCTGCCCTGTTCCTCCCAAAGTTTACAAAGCAGGGTGGAAGAAACACTGTGGGCCAAAATAAAAAAATAAAAAAAAAATAAAAGGGAAAGCAAACGAGGGAAGGAGAGCGGTGATAGGAAGAGAAGATAAAACCCCCAGAAAAAATTAAAAAAAAAAAAAGGATATTAGGAAAAGATAAAAAGAACAGAGAAGCAGTCGCAAGAGGGAAGCCGAGTAGAAAAGTTAAAAGGTTTGCCAAAAAATGCCACCGAGCACCACCACCACCCTCAACGGAGGTGACGACCGCCAGAGACGACAGCCGCCACGCACTCAGCCTCAAAATAGCCGCCTCCACCACCATCGCTATCCATATTGCCCAGCGGTGTCGTCTTCCTCCTCCTCCTCCTCGTCAGCCTCCTTAAAAGGCTGCTGCTGCTGCCTCTTCCTCCTCTTCTCCTTCCTGGCCCTCCTCGTCCTCGCCGTTGTCCTCGTCATCATCCTCGCCGTCAAACCCAAGAAGCCCCAGTTCGATCTCCAACAAGTCGGCGTCCAGTACATGGGCATATCCACGCCCAATCCCCCGGCATCCGTCGACCCCACGGCCAACTCCATCACCGCATCGGCATCGCTGTCCCTAACAATACACATGCTTTTCACGGCTGTTAACCCCAACAAGGTGGGGATCAGGTACGGGGAATCCAGGTTCACGGTCATGTACAGGGGGATACCCTTGGGAAAAGCTTCGGTGCCTGGGTTTTACCAGGAGGCTCACAGCCAGAGGCAGGTGGACGCCACCATTGTCGTCGACCGCTACAGCTTGATGCAGGCTGATGCCGCCGATTTGATAAGGGACGCCACTCTCAATGATAAAGTGGAGCTTAGAGTTTTGGGTGAAGTTGGTGCCAAGATCCGCGTCATGAGTTTCGATTCCCCCGGAGTTCAGGTCCGTCCGTCCAACTCCCATTTTTAGTTACTTTCCTCCATTTTCGACTAGCTAGGTAACTGATGAAATAATAGGCATTCCTCGTTTACAATTTCGACTTTGCAATTGTGGTGGCCGGTGGGGTTGCTAATTCGGGTTGATTCACCAATTCATAACATAATGCTCATGGGCTTTAAATATACACGCTTTTGGCTGAGATTACTTCACCTCCATTTCCGATCTGGGGTTGAATTTTTGGTGGGTCTTAATTGGGCAGCAATCTCAATGCATCTCGTCCACTCTCACTCACCCTCTCACTCTCTTCTTCTTCTTCTTCTTCTTCTTCTTCTTCTTCTTCATCTGATTCTCTTCTACTTGGTCAGCTTCGTCTTTCAATCACCACTCTCTTGTCCTGCCTCGAACTTCTCTCTTTCACATTTGCTCTCAATCTTTAATTATCATGTTCTTCTCTTAACGACTGCGGGTGGTTTACCTTTAATTAATGAAACCCCATTCTTTCCTTTCCCTCTCCGGACTTACAGCTATGTGCTTGAGAGCACTTCTTTTTTTTTCTTCTTCTTCTTTTTTACTTTCTTTTATTATTTGGGTTAACGAGTTTCTTCTGTCCTTCCGTTTTGGGTCGTTTCATGAGGTCGGTCACTTTGCATTTCTTTCTTTACCCCCTTAATTGCTTTTGCTTTTCGGGGGTTTTTTTTTTCCTTCTTTTTTTTTTATAATTATATTTAAAAAAAAAAACAAAAAACAAAAAACCCTCAAAAGAAAAGGTCAAGTCGGTCCTTGAAAAAATAATAAGCCCTCAATCTCTATGGAATGGGTGCTTTCTTTTCCTGCTTTCTTTAGACGCAACGAAGCCAATGAGCTGTCGGATATTTTTATTCACCTAAAGTGGCGCGTGCATATTACTCGCTGATGGGGTGTTCCCATTACCCGCTTCTGTCTTCTGGCGTCCTTTTTGAGTTGCTAAACAGCTTGACCGAGTTGGTTTTTTACTCCTTGGGTGTGATTTTTCTAGACAGAATATTCTTCGTTCTTGCATTGCCTGTTGTACGTACTTAGGTTTTTTATTTTTTATTTTTATTTTAAGTTGGCTCTTCACTGCGTCTCTGTCCAAAGTAAGCAGCAGACCGCTACTATTGAAGAAGGTTTTATGTTTGTGAACCAGAGTCCTGATTTTACTGAGATGGTGTGCTAGTCATTATGATGTACTCCGAGTCCGAGAGAGAGAGAGAGAGAGAGAGAGAGAGAGCAAAACATGCTGCATTGATCATTAGTCTTCTTAGCGGAAGAAATTAAAAAAAAAAGAGAGAAAGTCTTTGTTCAGTCGTTAGAAGCATGTGATGCGGTAAACATTTATGTCTGCATGTGGCCCCAAAAGGGGCATTTTGTGACTTATGGGACCCAATGTATAATTGGAATTTTTCTTGGCTTTTCTTTCTTCTTTATTGTTTTTCGGTGGACGCTTGTATTGTGGTGGTGGGGCACTGCTCCGTAGAAAGAGCCTCGACTGTCAACACAGCTCCTTTTATTTTATTTTTATTTTTTCTGGGGTTCAGGTAGATGAAGGCGCCAGCAGCGTCTTGGCAAGATTCAAAGTCAAGGCTGCATTTTCATATGTCACCTAGGAATCCATTTTTGTCAAAAATTACTCAATCCATACCTCCAGATTTCTGCAGTCTCGCTTACAAGACAAAATTTATACACACTAGCATCCGGTCTCTATTGTCTTACGGGATTGTCTTGCGTGCATGCTCTTAACATCTTATACTGTATATCTCAAGCATTGCAGACCCGTCTCTCTCCTTCTCTCCGGGGCTTTTTTTTTTTTTTAATAATTTTTATTGGGTGTCTTTTCTAACATTTTAATATTCGGTAGTCTGTGTATAGTCTATCGTAGTGATTTTGTTGCATGGTACCCGAGATGATTTTTTTTTTAATTTTTGAATTCCTCTTTTTTCCTTGGACTTCTCGTTGCCAGCTTGTTTACGGTTTTCCTGTCTTTCTTCAACACAGCACTGACTCTCTGGGCATGGGCAGGTATCTGTGGATTGTGCTATAGTGATAAGTCCGAGGAAACAGTCTCTAACTTACAAGCAGTGTGGTTTTGACGGGGTGAATGTCTAGGGTTGACTGCCCGAGCACTATACATATGAAAAGCCAGGGAAATAAAAGAAAAAGGAAAAGAAATGAAACCTCGGTCCCTTTTTCCGCGGAGAGAAGTGGGAAGGCCAAAGGGCCAACCTCGCCATCCTCGCCGGAGCCGGGCTAAGCTCAAAGGCTGGGTGGGTGCTAAAGCGGGAAAGAGAGACGTGAATCAACTTTGTATTGCCCAACATTTTGCCAGAGTTTTTGTAATTGTTTACTGCGCTTGGCATCATCAACTGGTAAGGTTTTCTGAATTTTTAATTTCGAGTTTAAAATTCTTTCTTAATTTTTACCCCCACAAAAAAAAAAAAAAAACAAAAAATTGTACCTACTTGTAATTAAATTATCTGTCCCCATGCCTCACTACTCCCCCTCCCTCTCCCTCTCCCTCGCTTGCGTGGCGGTACGGGGGGCAACGGTGCACGATAGCGCAATTTAGTTTCATTTTTGGGGCTGTAATCCAATTTGACACGTTGTAATGCGTTTGAGTGAGATGTTATTACTGTTTTCTTCATTTAAGTAGACATTTAACCTTCTTTTTTAATAGGATTTGTGTTTTCCTTTCCTTTCCTTTTCTTTTCTTTTCTTTTCTTTTTTCTCCAATCTTCTGGCCATGCAAATATCGTTAGAACCGAACATATAGAAACAAAGTAGAAGTTTACTAGTAAGGTTATAAATAAGTTGAGTCGATTCGACTCTTGATTTATTTAGATTTAGTTTATTTAGTTAATAAATTAAGTTGAGTTGAATTTATTTTTTTTATCTAATTGAGTTTTAAATTATTCACAAATAGATCGTTTAGTTTTATGGTATTAATAAAAATAATTAAAATTATAAAAATTATTTTATAAATAAAATTAGACTAATGAAAATATTTATTTTAATAAAATTAATTCATTGAAATAATAAATGTTTACTTTTAATGTATAATTATAAATATAATAGAACATAACTTATATTTACACAACTTATTGAACATATTTTAATGATATATTAAATAAATTTTCTAATAAATATAAGATAAGTGTTAAATGATTTTTGAATTAATTATTTAAGAGTTTTTGCAAGTTAAAAGCTTATCTTTACCCAAACTTAATCTATTTTAGACGAATTTTAATGTTAAAGTTTAGATGAATTTTTATCAAATCCTGTCATCAAATTTTTAATAAATATATACCTAACATAAGTAAATAGGTCGAACAGAAATATTTACATGTTGGAAATATATAGCGAGAATGAAACTAATAATTGGGTGCATATGTGAGCTTACAATTATTAAAATTAGTTTTTTTAAAAAAAAAAAAAAAAAAACTCCCACTTAACGGTCAATGATTACCTTTTTGTCACCCCAATTATTATACATTCCACTTGCAATACGAAGGTGTAGTTACGAGACATATGCCCATTCCGTTCTATTGGTCTGTTCTAGACACCTGGGATAACTGAAACCACTGGTAATTGGAAGCACTTCGTGTGCACTAATGAAAGTGCAGGGTGTCGTTGATTAAGAATCGCAGTAAAAACAAATGAACTAACGCAACGGTTTCTAGTACGTTTACGTTTTGCAAGTGTGGACGGTTTTGTTGGCCTATTGCAACAAAAACAAAACCGTCGTCTAAAGCGTTTTATGCTGTGATATAAAATCGATCATTGTAAGCACTTCTCACGCATCATAAGTGGCTGTTATGAAAGGTATATGCGGCCGTTACGTAACATTTTACCAGACAGGAGTCGTAGGTTTAGAATGGGTGAGAGTGAAGTTTCTAGGACAAAAGCATTGAGTCTCTATGCTGCTTGTTCTTGCAGTTTCTGCCTTCTTCTTTTCTTGATTCCGGATTAGGGTGGTTTCATTCATTGGGCCTGAAAAACTTTCTAGCACTACTGGTGCTCGGTTTCTCTGGAAATCATCAATAACCGAGAATCAGCCTGAAGTCCTTGCGGCCTGGAAGGTCAGTCAGAGGCTATGGACACGTGATTACCTTGTTTTTTTTGGGGGTGGGGGGCGGAGGGGGGCGCACGAGGCTGTTCGTGGCCTCGACCGGAGTCAAGATACTCGTGGACCTGTTGCCTGCATTTTCAGGCAAGTTTTAATACGTCCCTTTTACAGGATCCCACGTACACACGTCGACGTTGACATTAAAAGTTCGGAAAATTGGTAGTTTTATGTTCTCATCGTCAGATGCATGCCACATTTTTCTGAAATTTGAACTGTCGAGCTCCATAAAGATCATGCCGGCTATCTATATTTGTTGTTTGCTTGGAATAGGTTTCTTGAGCAAATGTAGGATGAGTAGCTTTTTGCTATTTGGTTTCCACCCCAACATCCGTGTGGCATATGCCATCAATCCGTTGATACGAAAAATTATTTGCTGAATTTAATAAATGCTCGGCTGGCATAATTAAGAAGGAAAAGGAATGGCCTATGACCTATGTCAGTTAAATTGAAATGAGTCTTGGCCAAAAAAGACAAAAAAAAAAAAAAAAAAACCCGTGCATATCTATTTCATTTATTTGAAAACCTGTTATTTGATTTCTTTACATCTAATTGCCAATCTGTTATTTGGTTTCCCTCGTCTAGTTGATTTGGTTGCTTGCTGCTCATAATAATTTGAATGGTGGGCCTTTTTTTTTTTTTTTTTATTCCTTGTTTTTGGGTTCAGGGTTTCAGGGTGTATGTGTGTGTCTTGCACATGTGGGGAAACGTTTGAGAAACAAATAGGACTTCCCACTAGGTTATCTTAGTGGGGAAGCACTGATGTTGTGTTTACCCAATATGGATTATTGATGCAAGCATCCCAGGCAACCAGTATATCAACGAACTTAAACGACTTGCTGTTTTATCTTATTTGGAACCTATCATGTTTGCGATGGATTGCTTTGAAAAGAAAATTACTGATAGTACAGGAATTATGCTTGATAATAATTAAGGTGTTTCCTTCTCGTGGATGATGGTGCTGACACGCCTTCTGTTTCTGCGCTTTGATGGAAATGGGACGAAGAAATTTGTGGAACTAGTTCAAGTTAATATTTCAATTCTGTGTTGGGCATAACTTGAATGGTGAGGAAGTGGTCGGTGTGCAATTTCGCTTCTGATTCCTTCGATATTAAGAAACCCTCGGGGCCATTTGACTGTTGTATTTATTGATGTCGACACCTTAATGCTTTGGCTTGCTTTTGCCAGATCTTTACACCAAGAGGAAAGCTCTCGCTTTCTGCTTATTCGCCAATGAGCATCCAAGATGCTGCTCTCTTTTTGGGAATGGGGGAGACTGAAGCCACAAGTTGGAATATTCTGTTGTTACTCTACGACTTTACAACAGTGGCATCTTCAAGATTGACTACTAGATAGCTCAATATTTCTATTACTTTCCTAATTATTTTGGACAGTCTCGATACCTTTGGTCTTTTAATTTCTGACGTAAAACGGAGAGAAAATAACAAAGTTCAACATTTTAAAGATATTTACAATCTATCAGAAAAAATTAAATTATTTTTAAAAGAAAATTCTTATATCATTTATCTAATAAAATTGACAACTAATAATCTAATAGAATGAAATTTTTAACTGAATTATTAATATAAAATTATATTTATAATAATTTTTAATTTTATGAGATACTATTTAATAAAAATAAATAAATATTAATATTAAAATCTTTAAATTTGAAGTTAAAATTACTCCACTAAAGTTCTTAATCAAGTTAAAATATTTTAACAAAATAAATAAATTATAAAATTAAAATAGTTAGACTCACCACGTTAGTTATAAAATAATAAAAAATAATTTTATAAGGTATTCTACGGGCAACTTCAAAAATGATTTTTGTCTTTGGATTTAGATTTGTTTACAATGCTTCTCCTATAACCTGTATGCTAGATATCTATGGCCGCGGTAAATTTCTAGGTTCAATTCCTAATGCTTAGATATGCACACATGTCATATATGTTGAGATTTTAAGTGTAAGTTTTATTTATAAAAAATTTTATATTGAAAATGAGAAGAAAAAGTGAGTAAAATATAATTGGAAATGATTTATAAATTTAATATCTTGTATTAACATATTGTCATACAGAATATCTATGTCACCTTGTTCACTAATTTGAACATCTCCCTATTTATTTTTTTTTTTATATATAAAAAGTATCTTAATATACGAGACTTTCACACCTAAAACTTGTCACCTACAAGTCACAATGACTAAATATACCATTATACTAAAACTCACCCTTTAATATCTGCCCATTTTATGCTGAGATTAAAATTGGTATTACGATATGCAGCAAGGAAGCCTAGCGATTTTTGTCACTGCTGAAGAGTTTTATGAGATGCCTCTGCTTGGATTTTGAGTTGGAGTTGGAGACGTTCTATAGCTAACACAAAATGTGATCTGAGTGAACCCTTGAATGCGAGAAGCACTGTTGTTGGAATCGATAGGCTGATATTACAATGTATGTATTGTGTGTGTGTGTGTGTGTGTGTGTTTTTTTTTTTTTTTTGGACATAACATCTCTTATGGATTATATGCTAAGAGGAGAAAAAAAAAAGAGAAAGAAAAGGAATCAGATAGGGCAGGCCTAAGGGGTGGTGAATTGTAAATTTGCAACGGATAATGAATGAGAATGAAATGTTATTTTCTAGTATATCTAATTTAAAGTTAACATTTTATGGAGGTTTGAGGCCCTCAGCCTCCCCCAAAAAGATTTGTTCTTTTCGCCAAGCAACTTAAACCCTAATTAGTTATAGAATGTAGTTTTCTAAATGAACAGCCAATATCTCTCTTGTCTTGTGATGACAGTTAGGAATTGCCATCTTCAAGCTCCTCTGGAAAATCATTGGAGCGGGAGAACTTTTTAGGGAAGCCTTGTCCTTCCTGCAAATTGTTAGTGTGGGGTAAAAGCAGAACTTAGGTTCTTCTCTTGGGGGGTTATCTGAATTACTTTTGTCGGTTAAGCTAGACTACAAATTGACAATCACAACGGCACCTTGGATTCCTTTTCTTACTATGTTAATCGCAGATTCTCGAGCTTCGTCTCTTTCTTTGTGAGTGTCAGCAATGGTGCAAACTGCAGAGGGTCATCTTCCCCTTTGACGTGGCCCCAACACTTCGTTCCATTAGACTACTGGCCTCCAAATCCGATTATGCTACGAGAGATTCATTCTTTAAACCTTCGTGGCCATCGTGCCTTGGGATTATGATTATGACACGAGCTGTTTAAAAATAAGAAAGTATATATATCTATATATATGTATGTATATGCAAGCGCTAACTGTGCAAATATTAAACAGGATCAGGATAACCATGAATGCAGTATGAAAAACTTGAGCAAAAAATAACAATATGCCGCGAGAATTGACTTTTGTATACAGCAGGGAACCCCAACTTAGTAAATCTGGAAAAAGTTGCTGTATAGTAGCTCTCTGATATAGTCTCTCAGAAAGATTACAGTACTGGCTCTCCGAAGACTGTTTCGATGGGCCTCTTACTGCTGTTACCTCCTCTTGGCTCCACAAGAGGGTGGAGTGGGAGAAGAGACTGCAGTTCTAGTTCTAGTGGGTGTGGGTCGATCCAAAAACTGGGGTGGTGCAGACTACAAAATATCATTCTTCATGCTCTTTGTTTTTAACTTGCACAGGAAATTTAGAGTTGGGGTGGTAAAAGATCGGCAACCGGTCGGGACCTCTTCTTCGTCGGCCTGGAATACCCTACAAAAACATCTTGTTTATCTTCCTCAAAAGAGATGTCATTCTCGGTGGAATCACATTCGCCATCTTCCCTCTTGCCTTCTAATTTGCTTCTCTTCTTCTTCCAACACTGCCCGCCACCCTCTTCTTCTTCTTCTTCTTCTTCTTCTTCCTTGTTCCTTGCCCAGGACTGGCAGTTGCATTGCCACGTCCAGCTCTGACTTGGAGAAATCCATGGACCTTACAACTTTCCGTTTTGTTTTGCATGTAGACGAAAACTTGGCCATCTTAATTTTCTCGACTCTTTTCAAAGAGAATAATAGAAAATCACGGAGAAAGCTCTGGATTGCTTTAGAGGCAAGCTCATCGCCCCCCGACCTTTATTTATAGCAAAATCCTTTTTGTTTGTTAGTATGAGTAACATTAAACTAAATTGGTTATTATATAATAATAATAATAATAATAATAATAATAAAAATAAAAAGAAGATTCTGAAAGTATGTGAAGTATCGACAGGATATATACAGAAATGGATGCTTCTATAAGGTTGGCGAAGCCTCATTTGACAAAAAGGTTCGTCTGGCCCTTCACGTTTATCGTTTTTTATTTATGGGTCGCAACATTTTTTCTTTTTTTGTTAAATTTGATCTTCACATTTTTTTTTATCAATAATTTTGGTGATTTTTCATTAATTTGCCACTGCATGTGTCACGTTAGTATATCTATGATGGATCGAATGTTATACCATTGTTTTTTATGATGTGACATTTTAAAAAAATGAAAATTTGAAAACAAATTGAAAAAAATTACAAAAAATTTTAAACAAGTATAAGCTCAAAAAAAGAATTTGAATTTTTTTTTTCAAAAACCTAAAAACTCAAAATAAAATTTGAGAATATTTTAAAAAATTGCAATTTTGATTTTTCAATTTAAAAATTTAAAATATTAAACAATTATGAAATTTTTTTTCAATATTTTGATTGTAAGTTTAAGTTTCAAATCTTTCAAACATATTTTCAGATTTTATTTTCAGCTTTGATTTTTTTAAAAAAGTTTCAATTCTCTTTTGAGTTCATAAGTTTTTTTTTTTATATATTTTTTTAATAATTTTTTACTTTTTAAATTTTTTTAAAAAATCATGTCATCAAAAAAATATAATAACATAATATCTAAATTAGTATTGATCAATATATAAAATAAATAGTTGATTAGTATTAATTTAGAGCAACAATTAATAATATATATATGTTAATGTGTTATTTTTGAGAAGATAGTTTTTTTTATAACTATTTTAAAAATAACAGATATATATATATTTTTTGAGAAACAGTTTTTTTTTTTACTTTTTTATAATTTTTATAATTTTTTTTAAAAATAAGATTTGAGATATAAATTATGCTAACATACTGTTTAAATGTCACGTAAAATATCTCTCAGAGATCATTTAATAATTAAGTATTGAGATCTTTGATATTTTAAATTTTAATTTATATAAAAAAAAAGTGTGTAAGATGTATATCAATAAAAAAAAACAGTAGTCTTGTTCAGCTTGGGGTCTAATAAAGTCACAGATTAAACTTTTTGGAGAATTATTTTGATATTAAAAAAAGAAAACAAAAAATCCAAATTAATCAACCCCGGCCAAAACCCAAAACCCTTACCTCTCTCTCTCTCTCTCTGTCTCTCTCTGTGGCTCGCTCGCTGGCTGGCCGGCCGGCTCGCCTGTCGTGTCAGTGGGCGCGCGAGAAGGAGGGAGAGATGGCAGTAGACAAAGATAAGTTGGATGAGGAAGCTTCCTCCTCCTTCGCTCGTTTCTGCAAGATTGTACTCGGCTGGGACTATTTTCGCCTCCTCAACGAAGCCCAAGTAACCCCAAATGCTCCCTCTCTCTCTCTCTCTCTCTCTCTCTCCCCCCCCTTTTTTGATCTACGGATCATGAGATTTCAATTGTTCATTGTGTTTTTTTCTTTGGGCGTGTTGTGTAAAAAAAAAAAAAGAAACAGAAGCGCAAAGAAAAGGGTGACGATAATGGTGATTTGGGTTTAAAACCGGTGAAGAATACTTACAGAGATGTTGATGATTATCTTTCTACTTTCGAGCCGCTGTTGTTCGAAGAAGTCAAGGCTCAGATTATTCAAAAGAAAGACGACGAAGAAGGTCTCTTGGCGTCTGTTTGATTCTCTGAGAATGTTCTATTCTGATATTTTCTCCAATTTGCGTTTTTTTTTTTTTTTTTGTTTGTCTTGCATTGTTTTGTGCTAAAAGAAAATGGCTTTTTGAGTGAATTTGCATAACGGGTGCTAACAATTTTATCGGCTATTGCAGTTTCCGAATGGGTGATGAGGCTTGTGATGGAATGTAACGAGGCAGATGGGCTTCTTTTGCCAGCAGTTACTTATGGAGACGATGAGGGCGAGAAAATATCGCAGAATGATCTTTTGCTTCTTTCAAAAGAGCCGGTAATCCATTAACTCTTTAACATTTCCGCATTCCTCCTGCATGCTCCATCTACTTGTGTTGGAATTGGTATGTGTGTTCGTTTAATAGTGGCTCCACTTGTTTGCATCAGTTCAAGCAGAAGGTGACTTCTTATCCACTCTCTCTCTCTCCCTCTCTCTTGTTTCCTTTCTCTATATTTCTCTCTTTTTCTACCTCTCTTTCTTTCTTTGGTCCATCTTCATAATGGTAACATCAAGTGTGATTGCTTTGAATGCATATTATTATGACTGTTATTTTTGATCTTTAAGAGTCTTGCCAAAGAACTAAATCTATCCAAAAATGTATTGTTCACAAAGTTTCCTATCTGACCGGTTAAGCTGTTGCTACTGACTGTTTTTGCTTTTTGTCATTATGGTTGAACTTCCTCAATGATTGATGGTTGTTGCTTGATACAGATTAAAGAGGGTGGAAAGCTCCCCAAGACATATGCATTTGCTTTGGTGGAGCACCACCAGCATAATCTTCTTAGACTAAGAATGTATTTAGCTGGAGAATTCATGAAGCTAAATAGAGATGTTGTTCAATCTCGTCCAAGACTGTTAAATATGAGGTCTCTTATTACTTCTCCTTTAAAGCCACAGGAGAAACCCCTCTTCAGTCTAAAGGTAAACTATTTTCTGCAATCAGAGATTTTTCTGGGTTCTGCTATTTCTTATTTAATCTGCTATTGGTCACTTCTTAATCTTAATGGTCTTGGATCATATTTTGATCATAACATCTTGCACTCAACTCAATTTGCTGACAACTGTTTCAAGTGGCTTCTTGATTTTGTGTCAGACAAGAAAATAGGATCTAAAAGGACTTTCTGTTCTATTCAATGTAATCCCAATAAAAAGAAGGAAAAAAAGAGAGTATATACATGTTTGGTTCCAAATCTTTTGTCAAACTTTGTTTATAAAAATACACTTTAATTTTAAAATTACAACTATTTAACTTGGTATGGAGGGGCCACTGCTTTTTCTCGGATGGGAAATCCACAGGACCTAGCTTGTGTAGTGATTTGTGGAGATAGACAAGTCAATTTATTTCGTCTTCATAAGAATATGGAACTTGGATTTTCCAGAAATGCAAGTTTCATTGGTATGATTCTGAATTAAAAAGAACTTGGCGATCCTGGATTGAATTGCATGGAAACTTTGAGTGTAAATGGATGCTTCTGATTATGATTGGAAACTGTATGAGAAGAATTCATTGTGCAAGTTTCTTTTAGAATATGCATGTTGCTATCTAATTCTGCATTTCTCCTTCCCGCGGATAAAGGTGAGCTCTTTGGCGTTTTTTAAACCATTGCATGTCATTCACAGAATATCTGCACAATTTTCCCCCTGTATTGAAGTCTTCTATAGACCATAAAGATAAAAGAAATGGCTAACGTGGTACTGGCCTACTTGTTCCGTTGATAAACCAATTGGTATTTTTTTGGAAGGGAATATTTTTCAGGTTCATTCCTTTATCATTTGATTTTAATAACAGTGGGGAAATTTTGTTTTAGTTTGTTGTCTCTGCTGCATTGTTTTTTTTTTTGATTTGTGAGTGCAACATCCCATAGGTATCATTTCTTTGATGCCTTGAGTTCTTGTGTTCCTCTCTTTCTAGGCATTGGAAATATTCCATGGAGATTTGTGGAATTGCACAGTTTTGGAGTTCCATTTTTTGTGTACCTCGATTAGGTGGCCATTCCATTCTTGCTTAAGTTACCTGGATCGCTATAGCTATAACCAGCTGACTTTCTTTCCCTGTAAATTTAACGTTGTATGAGACTCTGATGTCAAGGTACATACATGTGTAGTCTAGGATTTTTGTTCTGTGGACTTATTCTTATTATCCTTCAGTATGAAAGGTTGATGGTTTTGAATTGGATTATAGACACAAATTGAGAAGATTCTTGTGTTGCTATCATTTTTCAAAAGAAATGAAACTGTACATTAGACGAACAACAAAATGTTAGCTGGCATCTTAAGGGATTTGGTGCCTTACTTTTAGCTGTTACTGCTGCTATATTTTTTTTTTTCTCCTTGAAGTTCCAAATGACAGATAGTTTTATTAAGGGTGTTTTTTGACAGACCTGCAAACATGTGCTTCTCCAAAACAACTTATTGGTCATGTTGTGGTTTTGAACGTGTTCTGATAATTGCCCCTAAATGTTTTATGTGAAGCTATCCAATTCAGTCATTGATGCCTTAAGGATCATGTATCTTCTTGAAACTTCATTGTTACTCTATTAAGGTACACTTTTTTGTGTTTTTGGCATATTTGGCATGGGAAACATTTTGATGCCATTTTTTCCACAGATATGCAGTTTATCAACTATTTCTCGTGAATATTTGGCTTTGCGGTCAATAGGCTCTCTTCCTTTCAAGAATTTAATACTATCAGCTGCAGATAATAATTCCAGTTCTGAAAATCGGTCATGGAAAGTTTCTGAACCTCTGCGTGAGTACTATGCAGAATGTCTCAACAATTCACAAGTAGAAGCAATAAATGTGAGTTTCAACCCATAATTTTAAATATGTCAATTTGACAATGTATATTTTGAAATTTTTCTTTATTGTGCTACTGGGTCTGTCTGTTCAATTTCAAAGCACAAATGAGTGATATATTGTTCATGTTTTGTATGAACTTACAAGGGGATAGCATATTCATATCTTTCTGCCTCTGGTCATGAGATTATTCTTGATGCTGGCAAAGCCATCATATTTTCCATTAGGTTGTTTGAGAGAGACTAATTTTTGTATTTTAGAATTGTTGGTTTACAAATTGATGAACTTACAAGGGCTGGGTGTCATTGTTTAGGGGATTTGCTTTGCATAATGAAATAAGAAAATTAATCACCATAAGAGAAGTAACCCTGTCAATGTAGTTGATTCAGAGTGTGATTGTTTTCCTGGCATGTCTGTTTTGTACTGAATTTGATTATTGATGGATTTTTTCAACTTATATCTGGCAAGATTAGAAATGGATTTCATTCTCAATGGCATTTTTTTCTCCTTTACATTGTTTATTCTATGCAGGAAAATGTCTTTTTGTCCTCTTTGCACTCATTTCCCACATCCATAGTTATTGAATGTTTCCTCCTTCTAGAATTAACCGTTGTGATATGATGTGTTATGAAACCAACATTTAGAGGAATGTAGACACCCTAGAAGATATTTTGCATTAAAAGAAGTTGATGTATCACAAGCTTGATGCTGGCTGTATTAAGGACTTGGAATCTGGTTGAGCATTTGGCAGCTAGTGCTTTGTTGCAAAGTTAAGTGGGTAACATTCACAAAATTTCTGAACCAGGCAGTTGCTGGTTGGTGTATTTGTGGTTGTCCCAGAATTGCCTTTGGAACCAGAGTAGCTTCTTGCAGATTACTTACTAGGGTTTCTTAACATCATAACCGAAAGGAAAGTATAACCCATAAATTGGGCATGGCACCTCAGCACAGTCAGCACTGTAGACCTAAATTGTCTTCTTCCAATTTGAAGTGGGATAGTGCAATTGTGTCTGACATGTCTGAAAAAGTTTCTATCTTTACTACTTTAAGGCTTAAGTAAACTAAGTGTCTAGCAGTTGGCTTACAGGAAAATTAGTAAAAATTTGCGCCAGCAACATCTTGCAAGCAGCTCTCTCAGACTGCAGACTAAGAATGTATTCAGAACCAAACCATAGTTTCATTCATCTGCAAAATTCTAAAATCTCCACCTGATGTGTAGTGTTTGGAGACTTCTTGATGGAGCTTTCACCAAGATGAAACCAATGTTCATTTGGCTTTCTTGATTTTATATCTATTTTCTTCTTATTAGTAACATGCATTCCATCTATGTACTTGCTGATAGCATGCATCACATGGAAAACATGGATTTAGCATCATGTTTGCTTCTCAAAATTGAACCAAATGTTCATATTCAAAATATGATGCCATATTGTTGAAAATGTTTAAATATGTCTCAGAAACAAAATCCTGATGTGAAAAGCAAAATCATATACTTCTTTCAGTAATTTTTATGTTTTGTTTTTGTCAAATGTATAAAGTCTCACATTGATAAATTACAAGGACTTGATGTGAGGTTTATGGGTTTTACAATCTATTGGAATTGTTTAGGTGGATATAAGGTTTCTAGGCATTGTTTGACATGATGTTAGAACTTAATTTATTCTCTTATCTATACCTGGTGGTTTGACACCTTCAATGTGTTCAGTTTAAATCAGTTTAGCCCAGTGTCAGTGGGGCCTAATAGATGGGTTCGGCATGTGAGTTCCCAATTTCATTGTGTCATGTCAGCCTTTAACACATGTCAAGTGGGGTGTGTTAAAGAGTATTAAATTCCACATTGATAGAGTACAAGAATTGGGTCTTGCTTATAAAGTCTATGGGTTTTACCATCTACGGGCTTAATCTTTTTGGTGGATATGAGGTTCCAAAGCATTATTTTGTAGTTTTAATAAGCCTTAACAGTGTCACATATTGAGGTGGCATATGAATTTTTTCTTTGGTACAAATGACACATGAATATTTAACCAAGTCAATTTAGGCCTCTCTGTTGTTTCGTCATTTTCAGTTTATTCAATCCTAATCACACCTATTTAAATGATCAATAGTACAGAGAGATCTGCCTGATTTTTATGTGGTGTACTCAATACCAAACATTATGTTGCAAGTTCCTTTTCCCCCATTTATTCTTTGGCCAAGTATTTCACATATTCATCATGCCATTTGGTTGATTATTGGTCATGGTTTAAGAAAATTTGATACTGTTAAGTTTAATGGAGTACCATTGATGATTTACTATTTGTATTCATATTTTAAGTATTATATGTGCCATGAAAAACTAGTTTATATCCAAATGTTTTGTTCTGAACACTTCACTATGAACCTGAATATTTGTTTATTTTTTGCACAATCTATTTTTGTTTCTTTTGCAGGTAGGCCTCTCACGTAAAGCCTTTGTCTTAATACAGGTTTCATTCTTGCTTTTTGTATTTTTACCATTCACATAAACCTGAATATTACTTTTTGCTTCTATATCTCTTATACTTAAACACCATCCTTCATTTAAAGCCGTAGTTCTATAGTAAGACAGTTCTGTTGGATGTTCATTGTGAACTGTAGACGATAAGCCCCCTACTTTTTGATGTAGGCAACCATGGATTTTAATATTTAACTTTGGGATGAAAGGATAATAAGGAAATAGAAAATGGTTTTAAGGCTTAAAACATGAATAAAATGATTGTCAACAGAAAATATGAATATGTCACGGAAAACTTTCTGCTGATTTTTTTGACTTCTTGTAGAAAACCCTAGGTTGTTTCGGTGCCTGTACATTTGTGTGGTCGAATCTGATGTACATTACAAATCTATCCTGATGCAACATGCTAGTTAAACTAATTGGTTTTGCTGTACTATTCATTCTTAGCTGGGAAAATGAATAATTAGCATAGATGTTCAATGATGGTATGGTTTTGTCCTAATGCCTTCTGTTTTCCTGTTGGTGTGTGGGTTCATCTGCAATCATACAGTTATTTGAACATCATAGTTTTGGCTGAGGCCACCTGAGAGAAGTTAGTGCTTACTGGCTAATACTTGCAAAACAGCCAAACTCTTGCCTGTGAATGGATACATTATGTTGCTTTGTGGAAACTCCATAGAAAAATTTAGGTCCAAGTTATAATCTCTGAGCAATAGAAAACTTTCACCTTTCTTTCTTCTGTTTTCCATTTCTTTTTCTAAAATCTTGTTGAAGGATAGGAAGGGTAATTAGCTTCTTTGATGTAGACAACCAACATCTTTGGAATGAAGTAATAATACTTGCATGAGTAGTGCTAAATTTATTAGGCATGCTAGATGATGTGGAATGCAAGCAAATAAGCTTGAGTTAGCCTTGCTTCTTCTTGTTTTTTCCTTCTTGAACTGTGCATATTTATGGAGGTCCTTATATAAGGGGCATTTTCTCATTTTTTTTTCTTGATAAGTTAGAAAAAGTGTACTCCAGTGCACAAGACATCTACACTATAGAATCTGAGGAAGGGTCAGATGTACACTGCCTTTTCATTGTTTTCACAAATAGGCTATTTGCATGACTCAAAGTTGTGACAACCAAGTCACAATGAAATATTCTTACTGTTATACCAATGTTGCCCTTCCTTTCCTAATGAGAGTTTATTATAAAGAGCCAAAAGGATGTGCAACCTAAGTTCAAAAAACAGAAATCATTTACAAGAGAGAATCAACAAATGTATTATGTTCTCTACACTTTCAAAGCTATGTTCACTACAAATAATTTGGTGTCCTAATTTGATTGTGTATTATAGCACCAAGGGGTTATTCAGCAGAAAGGTGTTTCCTCGATGTAGCATGCACTTAATGCTTTCCACTTCTTATATAGACATAGATAAGCATGAGTATATCTTTTTATGGGATCCCTGAGATACAAATGAGGTAGGAGGTTCATTACATGGAGGGAAAATGTGCAGAACATGGTGAATACATGGCACTTAAAGATTTGTTGGTGGATGCACTTTCAAATGATGCCTCCCTGTAAGCAATAGTGCATTCAAAGGGATGCATACATGGCTAGACGGGATTTTGTTGATGTAGGGGCTTTTAATTTTGACCATTGATGGTACTGAAGTATAAATCATGTTGGCTTTATTGGTTTCAATCAGGTGATGACCTGATATTGTTTCTCATTGTACTTCAAGGGTTAGAAGGCATTTGTGATGCCCAGGGGCATTAGTTCAGGTCGCCACTTCACCTTAAAATCCTTCCAGTTTTGCAAAAGTAGCAAAAGCCTCATTCTTCCTCACCTTCCTGAGAAATTGTTGAAAATATTAAACAAGAGACTGGGGTTGTATTTAGTTCCTGAATGCTTGAATCGAGCAAAAATAATAATTCAATGTTTTGAAAGAGTTGCACTTCTCATCTTTGGCTTTGTATTATAATTATATATTTCCTGGGACACTTGTCTATTTGTATGCTCATGTTTCTCTATTGAGCCAATGAGAATCTAGGAGATGGTGCTAGAATTCTTCAATTGAAAAAGTCATTTCCTCTTGATGTTGTTAAGAAAACATTGTGTTGAGTGTTATGTGGACAAATTTATGGATTTAGGTATATTTACATGTGGAAGTTGATTGTCTGCAGGGGCCCCCAGGTACTGGAAAAACACAAACCATCCTTGCGCTTCTTAGTGCAATTCTTCATGCAACTCCTGTAAGAATGCTTCAAAAGTAAGCATTCTGATTTCTGTTTTCTTTTTTCTCATCCTCTTTTTCCCTTAAAAGTCTTAATGATGCGGAAGACAATTTGAGGCATGTTTAGCTTAATGTTCATCTTTTTCTTCTCTTTTTCTTTTTTTTTTTCCATTTTGTTTAAATCTAGTTTTCTTCTGTGTAGGAGTGGATTGCATGAAATTAGACACGGGCCAGAACTGCCAATTCAAGAAAAGTATGTAGTAACTGGTTGTGGAAACTATATTTGGGGGACACATAGATGCATTCCTGCATGCATTATCTGTGCTGTGTGCATGGATGCCTTCATTTACAGTCTTATAACATTGTACCTTTGCTATTAATTGCAGTCATTTATGCAACTAATGTCCATCTCATTGTCTTTTAGTACAAGCCGCAAGGGGTGAAGGTTGTATGTTCCTTTTATCATATGCATGTAATCTATTGCTTCACCCATTAACAACATGGCTCTGATTGGTATGCTTTGCAGGGAGATTAGATGTGGTCTATTTAGCAGGGAGATTCACATGTGGTTGGTTTGATAGTAGTTTATACTGGTTCTTATATGGGTGAATTGGAAGTAGGGAAAAGGAAAGCAATGTTATGGCATTTATCTTCCCTTATTGTCACCTCTTGCAACAGTCTTGATGCATTTTGGAAAGGGAAAGCCAAGCAATGGAATGGGTGGGATCTCCAATGAAATATGTCATTTGTTACATAAAAATGATAATGAGGGAGGATTGTCAATAGATTCTTTCATCCCCTCCCATGCCCTCATCTGTGAACTGTTATTGGCTCTCCTCACATTGCCACTGATCTTAGACATTATTTTAAGAGTGAATTTATTGGTAGAAGTTTTGTTACTTCTCTTTGGAGTTGACTGGTGATATCTTTTTGTTTCTGCTTTGCTGGAAGAGAGCAGCATTGTGTTAATGTTTCCATCAATGCTATGGATCACAAGCAGTCTTTTAGATCTAAAGGGAGTGCAATATTTTTGGATCTGATGTGTTGACATTAAAAATAATTTGGGAATTAATCAGTTTTACTGTTCTTGAAGTTTTGCTGCTAGTAAAATGCATTTCCTCTTGGTAAAATGTTGGGATTCCTGAACTCGTTAATATCACAACTGAGACAGTGACCTGCTCTTCTATTTGGTATCATAAAAACTTATGTAATTTGCAGATATAATCATTGGGCACAAGCTTCTCCATGGTTGACTGGCAGTAATCCCAGGGATTTGATCATGCCCAGAGATGGTGACGATGGCTATTTTCCTACAACTGGAAATGAATTGGTGAATTTGAATTCTTATTCTCTGCAACTTTGTTCTTGTACCAAACATTTCCTAGGTTCTAACTTGAGTGTTGCAGAAACCAGAAGTACTTACCTCAGCTCGCAGATACCGTGTGCGTGTCTTGGTATGCGCACCATCAAACTCCGCCCTAGATGAGATTGTGCTGCGCCTTCTTAGGAATGGTAAAATTCACTTGCCTATGCTTCATTGTTATTGTTTAGTTGCTATCCCCTGTTGTGTGATGCTGAATAAAGCTTGGTCTTGATGATAGCTATGGTTTGTATGTCATAATAGAAGTCAGATATGGAGGAGTTTCTCCTTGTATTAGCTGGTCTGCAAAAGTCTATTGTGTGAGTTAGTTTACTTTGTGGAATCCTAATGTACAGCAGTGTGTTCCTAGTTCATCAATATCAGAAAGAAAGAAAGCTAATATTTTCGGTAAAAATGGGTTATGCTGGGTTGCACACCTGAACCAGACTCAGGTAGGAAAACTGTCTTAAAATAAATTGCACAGTCTAGCTAATACATATTTCCTTCTGCCTTAACCAGTGGCAGATTACCCATTCTACAATGTCAAGCTACATGCCGTAACAAGGCTGGAAAAAGTATTCCATCTTAAAGCAGCTGTTAACATGTGTATCAATCTGCTAAGTTACTGCATCCTGTATTACCACATGCACCATGGCAAACACTACCATTGCCTTTTGTCCTCAGGACCATGAATTATATTAACAGTAATTCCTGTACTTTGCACTCACTTCTTGGGAAAAAGAAAAAAAAAGCCCAAATAATCTGTTTTGACTCTCAAATATTCAACGTCTTCATTTCCTTTTCTTGGTATGCTCAGTAATCTGAATGGAGTAAACACAAATAAGGAACGGAAATCTCTATCCTAAACAATTTGATAATTACGTGTAGTTCAGGTGTTAAGGATAGAGAATGAAGTGAGGTATAATTAGGATTCTTACAAAATTTATCTGAAAATAGTCTTAACTCTATGTTAGTTTGTTAAACCTGATTTTAAGCTTTTCCTGAGTTGGGTCACCAATTACTTGAATGATATTAGGATTGCAAGATTAAGTTTGGTAAATACCATCAAAACAAGGACATTGGGGACAAGGAATATGGGATGGAGTTAATTGTAAACAGAGAAATAGGCAATTCAGACTAGCCCTGGTTAGATTTATTGACATTTGGTTTATTAGTGTTTGGTTAGAATGGTTTATTGACATATGTTTTATTAGTGTTTTGCTAGAATTTGAAAATTTTTTATCAAATCAACTGAACAGACCTGCATGTACTAGAAGGGGGTAAAAGCAAAACTAAAGAACAAATTTGCCAACTTTAGGTGCTTCTAAAGCAGTAATGCTTAAGCAGCAATCATAATTGTCCACTCCCTAACGAAAACAGAATGGCCTAATTCTTTCCCATTCTTCCATCCACTCAAAAGCCTTTTATTTAATTTGAAGGATGTGTTGCTAGTTCAGTCAGTTGCTGAAAACCTTGATTCCCCTCCCCCGGGGGCCTGCCAGCTGCTTGCAGCTGGTTGGACTTCTCCTGTTCAAGTTAAGGTGAAAATGCTGACGACTTAACAGAAAAAATAAATGCATAATCCAGTCTTATCTGACAGAATCCTTATGTTCTTTTACCAACAATTTGAATATGACCCAAGCTTTCATCCAAGTGACTTGTAGGAAAAAATGAAGACATGAGGTGGGCATCAAGGAATTTGTTAGCTCTGTCAATTATTTCCCATTTTCTTTAAATTCATAGGATTATATTTCTGACAATATATTTGATTTTGCAGGTATTTATAATGAGAATGTTCGTACATATAATCCCAAAATTGTGAGGATTGGTCTTAAAGCTCATCATTCTGTCAAGTCAGTCTGCATGGATTACCTTGTAAGTGATGCAAGGATAAAATACACTGAACTCTCATTGCTGCTATTGTGACTGTTGTTAGTGTTAACGTGCACGTGATCTCATAGGTGTCCTGGCCTTTGTTGTTGGGATTGCCAAAGGAAGAATTTGGTGTGTACATTTTCCATTTTGAAAGAGAACATAATGGTTTTTTCCTTTTTTTTTTTTTTATTGAATGTTAAACCACAGAGTTGCTCATAGCCACCACTAGCTTTGGACAAATGAAAAAAATATAACGAGACAAGAGGTCTTCTATGTGTCAATTTATTTTCAAGCTCATGATGTGTTGATATTGCTTGGTTGACAAAAAGCAAAATTAAGCTATGCTTTCAAGTGATAGATTTTGAAATTTGTGCGGAAATGAGATGCACAACATGGGTAGCTGTGTTAAATCATCAATGCTGAACAACAACCACAAAGGCTTAATTCAAGTTTAATTGGAATTGGCTTTATGAATATTTTCTTGTCATTCTGTTCTATTATGAACTAAGTCGAAAGTTAGATCTAATTATTCTAAAATCTTTCCTAACTAAAGATTTTCAAGTCAACCTAGGTTGTTATCTCTCTCTCGTCTTGTCATCCTCCTGAATTTGGTTATCCCGCTTATGCGGAGCACAGGCACCAATAACATTAATTGTTCATGTGCCTAGCACTAACTTCACTAAGACCATCCAGTCTTCAATCTGCTTTACTTCCACCACCTTTTCTTTATGTTGATTATTAATAATATTTCCCAACTAATTCTTATTATTAACATACTTGTATATCAAAGCTCAAGCCATGCATTAATTATATCCCTTTATTTTTTTCTTGGTCCACATCATCTTTTGTAAGCATACTATATGTACTTTCTTCCTAGTCATAGCATGTACCTCTTTTGTCAGTTTAGCTGTTAAGGGACCGATATTCCACTTCCCAAAATGAATTTTCTTTCCATGGACTAAATTATTGACTTGCACATGTCCATGAAAGTGCAGGAACTATTGCATATTTTCCATGCCTGGGCAATGACTTGACATTAAGTGCATGAGGCTCCTACACTAAGGGGTTTGAGGAAGGGTTAGATGTATGTAGGCCTAATATTGTTTTTATAGAGACTGTTTCTGCCACTTGAACCTTTAATCTTCAATGGAGTAACTTCATTATTACACCAACACTCACCTTTCAAGTATGGATTATGCCCTAATATAAACACATGTGAGCATGACTATGCATCTGTTTTGTGCGTGCAGAGTTCACACAGGATTTCTTTTTGCAGGTGAAACAAAAACAAGATGAGTCAGCTGCTGAAAAACAGAAACAGGGAGCTTCAGGAGGAGATACAGATAGCATCCGTGCCTCTATTCTGGAAGAAGCTGTAATTGTATGTAATATTTAACCTTGTGTTCAAATTAAAATATGAGATGTGTTTTTAGTTATTTTCCTATATTGGCAGGTCTTTTCCACTCTCAGCTTCAGTGGTTCTGCACTTTTTAGTAAATTGAATCATGGTTTTGATGTGGTTATAATAGATGAAGCTGCCCAAGCTGTAAGTGCTTGCTACCTTCTGGATTTTTGCTTTTGCATTTAACACTTGCTTTTGAGACTTGAAGTTATTGTGAATTGTGTTTGTACCGAAGCTTCAATATTGATAAAAACAAATAATTCAAGTCATTGGTTGAAGAAGACTTTTTGGCCTGTATTTTTGGCTTGCTTTTTAACCAGGATATGAACACTGAATTTTCTTCTACCTCTGTGTTTTTTTTTTTCCTTACTAAGTTTGAGAAATCTTGTGCTTTTGTTAGATACACATATCACTAAAGTTCAGCATTGTCATGTTACAGCATAAGAAGGCACATTCAAGATGCTCAATTTGATCTATCATTATGATCCTTTGAATCAAAGAATCAAGAGGATAAAAATGGGTTTTGTGAATATAGAATTAATGTGGCACAACTATTATAAAGTAATGTGGCAGTGGACTTGAGATAGATATGGCTTCTATGCTATACTTATGCAGCACTTTATTCTTCAAGAATCTGGAGCAGAAATAAGGCTTGATGACCCCATTGTGCAAGGGTGAAACAAGGAGATTGAACAGCAGGGCCAAGTCAAAGGATAATTTAACATAAGACAGTAGAAGAGAGGAAATTCATGCCTGCACGCTGCCCCTGTGCAGGGGGGTGTGGGGAACAAGGGTTGGGGGAGCAAATGTCAGAGATAATTTATTTTAAAGAAATAACACTAGCTGGAAAGGAATTTTCAAATACTTCATTTTATTTTTCCTTTTCACTTAGGATGTAGAATAATGCATGCTTGATCTGTCTGTTGTCATATCTACCTAATTGTACATGTGGGCAATGGACACATATTCACTCATAACTCGTATCCTTTTATGGCTGTTGTCTGTATTTTACACATGAATGTGTTTTTACTTAGTTTGAAGAATCCCAGAACTTTCTTGGTTTATGATCATATGTTATGTGTCTTCATTTGGATAGCCTTCTTATATGTACACATTAATCTTTTTGCTGAACAGATAGAACCAGCAACTCTTGTTCCTTTAGCCAATGGATGCAAACAAGTATACCTGGTATTTCTCTGATTCAGTTTTTTTTTTTCCTTTTACTGAATGTTTTATCATATCATTGTAAGGGGACCTTTTGAGGGGGAAAAAGTTTCTATAATAAGATTATTTATGTCACCATTCATATTCTCCTCATAGTATGCTGGTTGCTTTCAAAATGAGCAACCAAAAAAAGCTGACAAATGACACCTTCTTAAAATGATACTTGTAAACAAATTGACATGGGCACCGGAGGAAGCCACCGAACCTCTTCCTATGTATAAGTGTTTGGTATATTGTGGTTCAAGTTCGTGATCAGAAATCAGTTTTTCTTTAATGTTGACTTTAGGTTGGTGATCCAGTTCAACTGCCAGCCACTGTAATTTCAACTGTAGCCGGAAAATTTGGGTAATTGATTGTTGCCTTTTATATTCCATTTGTTATCCATAGCAAGAAAACTCTCTGTTGGTGGTATAATCTCTCAGGATGTTTTCATCACTTTTCATTTTGCCCCCTTGCCCTTGAAATTGCAGTTATGGAAAGAGTTTATTCGAGAGATTCCAACAAGCTGGTTATCCTGTAAATATGCTGAGGACACAGTATCGGATGCATCCAGAGGTTAGATGGAGAAGATATGTTTATGATTATCAAACATAAGATTATTGTGTTTCTGATTGTTTGCCACGCTAAATTCTGATAATTCAATTATCAAAATATGAGATATCTAATGTTGTCAATAAGCAACACATCAACCACTAGGCCTTTTGTTTTGAACAAGTACATGACCTTTCTTGTAGATTTTGACCTTTTGCAAGCATGTTTTTGCACTTCGCAATTCATACTATCCTAATTCTATTGTTGGATAAAATGAAGATCATGCCTAAAGCCTGGCCAGTGACAATTAGCAGTGGAAATTAATCCTTCGAGGTGTAGACTGGCTGCCTCAATCTCTTTATTTGTTCTCATTAAAAACAGATAAGAAGTTTTCCTTCGAAGGAGTTCTATGATGAGGCACTGCTAGATGCAGAAGATTTAGAGAGTAAGACAACGCGTGCCTGGCATCAGTATCGCTGCTTTGCTCCCTTTTGTTTCTTTGATATTCATGAAGGAAAAGAGTGCCAGCCTTGCGGAAGTGGGTCTTGGGTAAACAATGATGAGGTTGATTTTGTGCTCCTGATGTATCATAAATTGGTGACTATGTATCCAGAGCTTAGGTCAAGTTCACAGTTTGCTATCATATCCCCCTATAGATACCAAGTCAAGTTTTTCCAAGACCGATTTCGAGATACTTTTGGTCAGGAATCTGAAAAGTATGTGGATATTCAAACTGTGGATGGTTTCCAGGTAAATTGTTGCCTTTTTCCTCCTCACTATATGGCTGTTTTATTTTCTTTGCACAAGGGGGTCTTACATACTGCCATGGTTCTTTCCAACATTCATTTTCTACCTATCATGTGAAATTGTGTAAGCACTTATGTTTTATTTGGTAATCAAGGTAGAAAGTGGCCATTGACCTGCCTTGATGAAAGTCATTGGTCAGTGGTTGGAGAGCATGTTTTTGGTCACCCCAATCCTTTTAGAATAAATAAATATGAAAGTTTCCTATATTAGCAACTGACAGTAAACATACATAAGAACTTGAAATACTCTTTACTTTCCAGGGTCGAGAGAAAGATGTTGCAATATTCTCATGTGTTAGGGCAAGTGAAGATCGAGGCATTGGCTTTGTCTCGGATGCCCGGCGAATGAACGTTGGCATTACTCGAGCAAAGTCTACTGTGCTGGTATGTTACCATGTGGTCTATCAAGTAAAGCTTTTCAGGGGTTGTATTATTAAATATCACATCGCATAGCCTTCTTACCTCTGCTTCCTGCCATTCTGGATTGTAGGTGGTAGGATCTGCATCCACCTTGATGAGAGATGAACATTGGAACAACCTAGTGAAAAGTGCCGAGAAGAGAAATCTTTTATTCAAGGTGATTACTAGATTCGTTTCTTTTTATTTATTTATTTATTGTTTAATTTATCCCTGTCCTGGATTTTGTAATTGCTCTCATCTCTTGATCTGCACCCTGAATTTGGAGTAATTTTCAATTAACAAGGGGTGGTTGTTGCAGGTCTCCAAGCCCTATGCCTCGTTTTTTAGCGATGCAAGTCTTGAATCTATGAAGGTGGGTAAGGACAAGGAACTGCGTGGCATCTCTGATCCACAGGAATTAGAGAATGTTGAGATGCTCTACGACAATCATGGGGATGCCAATCAGGCTCAAGCAGATGATGACTATGGAGAAGGAGATGGTGACATGGACATTGAGGAAGGTGGCTTTGATGATGACTGAAGACCACCCATTGGTGGTGTCACCCTAAAAGGTTTGCTTTAGCCAGTTTGAGTCATAGGTCCCCAAAAGTAGGGAAGAAAAAGCCAGAAAAAAGGAGAGCCGAGAGACAGGGAGTATTATAAGAAGGGAAATACATTAAGAATTCTAGCTGTTGAAGTTCAAATTTTGTACCATTTAAAAAAGGGGAAATTCAGTTGAGGCCTCCTAATGCGGTGATGATAGGAGATTGGTCAGGATCGATGAATGACTGAATGACCTAATTGACGCTAATTTTGTCAAAAATGAATTCTATAAGCCTCTCAAACCATTGCTCACAAAACATATAGAAAGAAAAGAAAAGAAAATAAGGAAAAGAGTTGATTTCAAGCCTCTTAAACCAATTCCTTCTGATCCATATTCTGCATTAAATGTTCAATTCAGTCTTCAGAATAATGCACGACAACATAATTTGGGTGATCTTCTAGATTGTTTGTCTATGACATCAAAGTTCTTGCTGCAGGCTGAACAGGACAAGGAGAGGCTGAAGCAGGTTTGCATGTTTGGATTAATTGTGAAGATTTGTATTTGTAGGAGGGTACACACGCATACAAACATGGGGTTGGTTCTGCATATGATAGACTTGTACGTATAACATTTGCTTAGATAAAGCACTATATCTGAATGAGATATTTGGTCTTAGTAGTTGAAAAATAAGCAGTCACCTACGAACAATCAATCATCAGACCTTCTGTGGCCCTATAAGCAGAGTTCCCTAATTTCACGAATTACTATTTCCCAGTGCCTTTTGATTAATATGTACAGAAACAAATTAATTTCTTGTCTTTTTGATTAATTAGTGCACAAATTTCCAAAACCTGATGCTAAAATAGGACTGAAACAAAGACATCAATTTGGTTGCTGATGCGAATTAAATTACTTGTCCTTTGGTAAGAAACCGACTTTGACTACTACTTTAATTTGTGTTACAGAGGGTAAACTTCGTTCCTCATATTTAGTGTATTACATGGACGCATAGAAGAGGAAAATAATACATTAGATGTGTAACAGTAAAGACAAGAATATCCAGTATAGTAGCTCGACTCATTGAAGGCTTAGTTTGGGAAAGATGAACCCGTAGGTAGAAGTGGTATTAGTTTAACTGCATCCATGCATAGTCCCTGTGAACTCTAGTTGTTCATTATTGTTCCAACCTTCTTTACATGCAGCTGATGAAGAACATCGTGCCAGTTATTGACAAGCGAAGGCTGCCATGTGTCCTTTGACGAGTGCATTCTGTGCGATGGTAGACATCCTGAATTAATGGTTGTGATGAAATGTACTGGTCGTCAATAATTTGTGGACAGATTTATATATATAATAGAGGGGGGAAAAAGGCACAAAGGAGAAGTATTTCCGGAAGCCATTTACTTACAATGTTCAGGTAGTAAGTAATGTTCTTTTTGTAAGGGGATGCTGAGCGCAGGAGAGAACTTGGAGGCTTAAAGTAATCCCATTATTAGCGAAAAACATGCATTAACGGTACATGGGACAGGTTGACTAAGATGCTTGATCGAAATTAGGAAGTTTAATTTTCTTGGGTGTACAAGAGAGAAAGAAGCTCCTGTTTATAGGGGCCATAGGTCCCTTATCTTGATTTTGAAAATCAAACAAAAAAAAATAAAAAATAAAAAGTGGGGGGGGGGGGGAGGGGCATTAGGGGGCTAATAGCCTTCTTATGACAGAGGGTCTGGGTCCTGTAATGACTACATTTTTATCTATTGGGTACTGCTATGTACATCGCGTTACTCTCTGCATAATTCCACCTATCCATCACCAACAATGATGCCCATCTATGCATATCTAGTCTCGTTTCATCCTTCAGAAGCTTAACAAAACTCATTGCATCTGTGATTTGGAACGTTGGCATTTGCTTCTTCTTGTTCTTCCATGGGGAAATTTTCTTAGATAAAAAAAAAGTGTGGTTACAAATGTCAAACAACATTCACCATAGAAAAGTCTCTGGATACAAATGTCTCGATGCGATTCAGCGAAGCAAATGTGATGATACCAATGATGTCAGCGAACCCCATGAAATATACTCTGACATTATTGGTATCACCAATGATAATCCCCCACGAATTAACATGTTCACGACTAAAATGTCGAGGCTTAATTGGTTAGACCCTTTACTGCAATTCTCATCTGGTTCATGGCTGACATCTAGCGCTCTAGTTGCTTATACACCATCTGTTTCACACCATAACTCCGACCACGGACTGAAAAGTACTAGGAAAACCACATAAACACAAACACGGGTAGGCATGCTTTCTTGTTCTCGACGTCTGGCTCGTGACTGACAGCCTAACATTAGAAAAAAGAGGCCAATCTGTAAGGTAAAGCCGACATCTTTGGCTGGGAGGGACAAAGACAGGCCAACTGTAAGTCGAACGTCGTGGATTGCGACGGGGCCTCGGTTTTAGCCACGCGATTTTCATCCCGGAATGAGAAACATAGAATAGTTCAACGCCCATTATAATTTTATTTCCTTACTTTTTATTTACTAATTTGTATAGCCTTTTTTAAGAAAAACAAAAATTGCTCACAACTTAAGATAGTCGGGCACAACCTGTCATAAATTTTATAATTATTAGTTTACATGCCGTCTTTAAAAAAAAAAAAAAAATTACATGTAGGTGTTTACGTCACTTTGCAGCAATAAATAAAAGTAAATGTTTAAGGAAGTGTTTAATTTGACATCTCAGGGCAGCTGTCGCTGCTCACTTTCCTAACAGTAGGTAGAATGGTGTCTGGTAAATTTTTTTTTTTGGTTGCTGTTTACTGAGCTATTCTCTTTTTTTTTTTTTTTTTTTCATCAAACAACAGGTGATTAATTTTTTGTCGACTAAAATACTCCTAATATTTACAGGTGGAGTTCACAAACATATATGCTGAAAAATCACGAAGGATCATCTTTTCTTAATACCCTCTTTTTTGTTTTTTTTGTTTTTTCTAAATTTTATTAGTGCCCAATTCTCAATTGCTGTATAGTCTCCATCGATAATTTCATCCACGAGACAAAACATGAGTTTGCTAAAAAATTATTTATTATAATAAAACAAATATATAATTTACCAAGTAGCAAATTTAACAATTTTAATCACAAAAAATAATATTAATTTAATCGATTCTTTAGGAGTTATTCTAGTTGGTAAGAACTTAGACTTTTATGGTAAGAGTTACCTTGTCGTATAATTTAGAATCTAACAAATCTATTAATAAACAAAAAAAAAAAAGTATCAATTTAACCAAATGTTAAACCCTAAAGCATATTACCACCTCTAAGATTACTAAAAACCAAATTCAAAAGTAACCAGACAATTGAAAATTTAAATTACAAATTAAAAATCTTCAGTTGCAGAATCAAAAAATTAGATAGAAGTATGTAAGAGTAGACTATAGCTGAGCAACTTGATAAAATCCACCAGAAACACAAGTTAACCCTAACTCGTATTTGCCTAGTAACTTTGGATATTTGGGTCATTAGTCTATCATAAAATTTTAATATGATTTTATAAATGTATTTTGTTGTTATAGTTAGTAGTACTGCTATTAAATACATTAAATGTGCTAATTTATAGCATGAAATAATACAATCTAATATAACAAAAAACTAGAAAGAGTGGGATCAGAAAAATTTTAATTTAAAAGTTACTTTTCTTTATTTTTACGGAAACAATTTATTTTCAAAAACATTGTTTAATATTTTAATAAAATTATTTATTTATATTATAAAAGTATAAAATTGAATATATCATCAAATTGGAAAATATAGCATAAAAATCAAATTTTTATTTTTATAAAATTTATTGTGATTTTTCAGAAAAATTGATATTTGTAGTTTTTTCTTTTTAAATTTTACAATGCCGATCAGTACAATTTTCTCCCATAAAATTATTACGTGACATTATTTTTATTTTTTATTTTTATTTTTTCGACGACCAAAATGATTAACTTCCCGATATTATTCACTACGGGGCCAAAATTTTTGAGGTTATTTTTTTTATGTAATATTTAATAAGACTAAATATATGTATTGGGTGCTTTCATTGTTATCAAAATTTAATTTTTACTGGTAAAATTACAGGGTATCACACTTTTATAATAATAATAATAATAATAATAATTTTGGATTGGCCAAAGAGCAAACCAAAAGCTATTTTTACTTGCATCCCAAAACGGCAGAAACGACCTGCCTCCTCATCCCTCGTAAATGCCTTCATGAATCTCTCAAAGTCCTTTGTCTGAGCTGCACTGTCCAATCTTGTGCCAATAATTGCTCGTCTCTGCCCAACAGTTTCCACCCAGTTTCTCTTTTCAAAAAGGCATCTTTTTTTTCTTTTTTTTTTCTATGTTTTTTTCAACGTTCCTTCCTGTCTTGCAATGTTGGCGACTTTTTGGCCAGTTGAGTTACTGTTTTTCTTGGACTCGGTATTTTATTACCCATGGTGTGGAATTGCAAATCTCAAAGAAATAGAGATAACCAAGAGAAAAGGCTAATGAGAGCATGAGAAGATTGATGATTATAGGGAGGAAATTGCTGATTAGAGATGATCAGGAGGCTAAGGTGGTTGATGGGTTCTTCATCATCATCCAACAAGGCGGCCCTCACTCTCACTACCACTAGTAACCAGCAGAAACCCCTCAAGCCCATTCCACTGGAGACTATCCATGAAGTTGCTATTTACATTCACAGGTTTCACAATCTTGATCTTTTTCAACAAGGGTAGGCCTTTCTGTCTCCGTCTTTTTCTGGGTTAATGATATATTTCTTGATTGATTAGGTCTTGGCACTTTTTGTTTATGCGTACTGTTGTAATAACTACAGCGGTAGTGTTCGACCCCATGTTCATCGCACTAAGTAAATAAAGCTTTAATGTAGATGGTATCAGATTAAGGTTTCCTTGAGACTGGAGGACACTAAGCGCACTTATGTGGTGACTCCTGCACGTGTTGTTCAATATGAAGGTACTCTTATGGTTGCCGGAATTTTCTGCTCGTTTGCTAAAGTTATGCGTTTCTTTTCTTACATTTATGCGATTAATTCGTTGTTTTTGTGCAATGGAATATTATGAAGGGTTGTTCACCGACGCAAGTAAAACTTTAGCCTTAAAGGTGTCTACAGTGTTAAAGAATATCTTAATTTGCAACTTCAATCTAAGCTAATTTATTGAATCAGTGAGGAAGATGTGGTTTTTTATGCCCACACAATCTTTGAATTTTGATCCTGACATTGAAGGTTAGCTGAGCTTAGATTGTATTCCTTTTGCGTGAATTTCTGTGCCAACAGGTTCTTTCTTTCTTTTTATTTTTTATTTTAGGTGTTTCACTGTATGATGCTAGAATGTATAGAAATTTGAAATTGATAGAGCCATCTGCCATTCCACTCAATATTTGTATGCTTGATTCTAAGTGGTTAAAGTGGGATGTTCTAATCATCTTGACATTCAAAGTAAAAATAGTTGATGTTATTGTGGGAAGATATATTTGTTCCCTTTGGATGACAATATGGTTGACTTCTGTTGTTTGATTGATATACAACTTAGATTATCTAGGAGTTAAGAAATAGTGGCATTTGTTTCTGCTGCAGCTGCTGAACTCGGCTGTGATGGTGCTTATGGGATTTGGAGCATCGATGACACAGACAACAGTTTCTCAACACAGCCTTTCTGGATCAAGTATGCGAGACAGGATGTTTATCTGTCTATCATGATCTCCTTCATCCTCTCTCTTGGTGCAGAGGAGGTATAGGGATATTGCTTTATGTGCCTGACGTACTAGTAATGACATTACAGGGAAATCACCAACCTTTATTTAATATAGCTAATCTGCCAAATGCCTGGCTTTCTGCTAGATTGGCATTGTCAGCCATCTTCTTTATTTTTCACAATATTGGATGTCCCATTCATCAAGACAGAGCTCCAATTTTGATCTCATAGAAGTAGCTGACCTGAAGATTTTGAGAAAGGGGAAAACATAGTATCTTTTTGGTTATCCATGGGTGGAAAGTCTCTGATCCTAAATATCTTTTTGTTAAATATTCATTGTATCCGGTTCTAGTTGATTGTCCAACGATACCACGCATGCAGATTCTTTTTTTAACTGAAGTTGCAAAACTCCTTTCCTGTTGGTCCTGGCCATGAGTTTTGTGGAGACTGATAAAGCTTAATTTTTTCAGGGTCCGTTAACTTCTGCCGCTATTTTGAAGTTTGAGCTTATCTATGCCCCTGCTTTGACGGATGGGTTAGTTAACAGAAATTTGGTTTACTATCCTCTGTATGTAATTTTCTTTTCTCTTCGTGCAAGTGCCCTGGAAACTGGGGTTAGATCCTCATAAATCTTATCTGAATTAATACACCACTCCATCTGCAGGTGTAAGTTGAAAACTTCTCTCAATGCTTCCCCTGCTGCAGTCCATGAATTTCGAATTCCTCCAAAAGCACTTTTAGGGTTGCATTCATATTGCCCTGTACGTTTTGATGCTTTTATTGCTGTCCTTGTTGATGTAAGTGTTCACATCAGCATGTTGAAAGCTTTGTGCAAGCCTCCATTAAAGGTACCAAAGCTTATCTGTTTGAGTTTTTAAAGTAGATATCCTATCATTGTAATATCTTATTTAATTTTGTTTGTCTCTCTCGCTTGAAAATTTATACAACAGTCATGGTTCTCTCTATAATAGGCATGAGTTATAAATCAAAATGCCTATTTCAATTAAATTTTCCCAGCTAGATTGAAGATACTGCTGGTGAATATTTTGGTGCTGTCATGTTTTCTCAACTTTTAGCTAGATCCCTGTTATCAGTCCCCCAACATATTTCTCCTAGGAAGCAAGGTATTCATCACAATTGGTGCTCTCTTATTATGTTTTATGCTTGTCCCTACAAATATATGCTCATGGCTGCATGTTAGCTTGCTGAAATTGTGGATTTGTGGTTGGGATAGGCTTGGAACTCTGATGCTACTTTGAACCTTGCCTCAAGGAAAATATGTGATGTTAACAAGAATTCAACTGCATTCTTTTGTGGTTGGCTTCGGTATTCTGGAACAGATGCATATTTTATGCTTTCTAAGTGCAGAGTATTCTGTATGCTCCTACGATTTTTTCTTTTACAGATTTTAAGAAGCCTTTTTCTTTTTGAGAGACGGGGCAAGTGGAAGGAGGTGGGGAGGGGGATGCCAAAGAACTCCCATCTTGTACAGATGTCTCCTCGAACTTACAAAGATTCTTAACTTTGTTATCTAAAATTAGCCTAAAAAGTCTTGATTTGTTTGCATTTTGGAAGTACATGCATGATTCTGCTGTAAACCATGGGCATATATTTTTATTTTTGTTGGTATGTCATTGCTTCCCATCAATATTTCAGTCAAACTTTTTCTTCTTATTCTTGACTTTCTTTCTTTATTTGTTAACACTCAATCTTTGTGACTGATTAGGCATTTGGTGAAGTGACTTCCCTAGATTCTAAGCAGATGCTGCTTATTGAAGCATTAATAGCTGCACGTGATACACTTCTTGAGCATCTGAAAAATATTAGCAAAGCTATTGACCAGGAAATTGGCTTGAGTAAATCTATCTCTGATCTGGATTCTACAAAGGTTGCTTCCATTCTTTTATCTAATCTGGGTTCTCTATAAAAAGTTTCATTAGAATTACATAAGCTGCCAAAATGGTGTCAAGATTGGCTACTTGATTTTGCTATTAGAGATTACCCCACCATATTCTTCTTGCTTTGTTATGATGGAGAATTATAGTTTCCATTAATATTTTCTCTTCATTTAAAGCAGAAAGCACATGATATCACTGGCTTTTCAAGTGACTGGTTGCTCTATTCGTGGTCTTGGTATGATCTATCAAACCATGTGCATTCTTTGGGGAACGAAATTTTGTATTTGTGGAACAGATTTTTGATGTTCCACAGGTATGTTTACCTGCTCAGTCAATTCCTTATTCTAATTAATCCATTCAATTTGCATTTCTGAATTGTCCATTTCTTTCAACAGTTTCTTCCCTTTATTCAAATTAGTCAATCCGAAATGTTTACACATTAATTTCATGGAAAACATTTTCTGAATAACATGCCACTCTCTCTGTTTCCAGTTTTTATAAGCTCTGTAGAACAAGCTTATCTAGCAAATAAACTTGTCAAAGCAAGGCTTTTTGTCGATATTCATTTCATAGAAAAAGCCAAAATCCTCTCAATGAAAATGATGCTATATAAATTTTTTACTGGAGTTTTTATATATACATACAAGTTCATCTATATTTTCAAACATGTGCATTTTTCAAAAGTTAACATTTTAATGGAGTGTTGTAAAACATGGCTTCAGTGCATTAATATTTCTTCTTGCATCTTTAGAGATCAACTGGGACAACTTTTATGTGCTCAATACAGGCACTTTATGTCCTTCATTGGGCTTAAATTTTGTCTATACACACACATCAACTGGACCAGCTTTAATGTGTTCAACACAAACCTTAAGTTCTTTCCTGGGTTGTAGATGTGTACGTCAAATGGATGCCTTTTGTATACCTAATGAAATGTACTATTATGTGCTTAAACACTAAGGTTTATTTTTTCCCCTACAGTCACAATGCAACTCATGCATAAACATGCACATTTTACATTTAATTCAATTGTGTCCCCTTGTATCACACTCTGCTGGCAACTAGGATTCCTGAGTTGTCTTTTTGACAATGTTTCATCTGATAAGAAGCTTTCTATCCCTAAGGTTGAAATTTTTGCATGTTTTCCCTTGAAATCGAATAATTTCTGTGTTTATATTTTACTCCACTCCAGGGCTAACAAAATGAAGATATTGGAATTTCTGTATGATGCCTGGGCCGAGGACAGGATAGCTGAATGGTCAATATGGATGGTATACTCCAAGGATGAGGTGCCTTGTCGCTACATGAGCACTGGTGCTGATGATTCTTCCTTCCAGAGGCCTAAATTAAAATCGTTGAATGTGCCAAAGTTTGCCGATAATGTAATCATGACGGGACATTATCTCTCTGAATGATCATTTCTTGCTTATAGAGTGTTAATATTTTTATGTTCTAGCTGCATGAAGCAATAGATCTCCCTGTTAGCAAGGAGTAACACTGGATTAATCCTTTTATTCCTTGAATGTGTAACATTTTATTTCCTTCATCTAGTTATTGCTGTTTATCATTCTAGATATAATGTGTTTGCTACAGCCTGCCCAGCTTTCAGCTATGCGTGCAGAGCTTTGCCGGCAGAGTATTGGAAAGATGAGAGTCAGTTTCTCTGCCTGTACATGGTGATTCAACCTTCCTCATTTTTATGTATACTGATGCCTATCAGTTCTGTGCTTCCATGCAGATCAACAATCGGTCACTTCAAGATATGCATTTATTTGGGAATCCTTCTTGTGTTCCTATTGTTATTGTGGAGCGTATGATACACTCAACTCCAAGTTCTTGGAGTGAAAATCTAGGCCAGATACTTTCTCCAAATCGGCTTGACGGAACTAGGTTTGGAGCTTCTACAATGTCTACTGGACGACCAGATGGTCATGTTTTAAGAGTAGTTGTCTTTGTACATGGATTTCAGGCATGTCCTCCTTTGCAATATAGTCTTTGCTTTGTCCTTTTGTTCTGCAGTTTGCATTTTGGGGGGTGGGGTTTGGTGTAATGGTAAGGTTACTCCATTGTGATATGTAGGTCACAGATTTGAGTTATGAAAACAACCTCTCTATAAAAATTAAAAAGCTTTCATGCATTTGACCCTTCTCTAGATCCTACGGTGTCAAAGCCTCTTTAAGAGGAGACCATGTCTTTCGTATGGATTATTTGTGTATTGTAATGAATCATTGCATCGCTTTTCTAGAACAGAATAACCATCTTTTGTAGGGCAGGCATTGAAGCTAGTATCACTCTGCTTGAAAATGATAGCCATTATGCAGCTGCAGATATACCTAACATATGTTACCTGCTCCCAGAGCACCAGTAAGCTGCATTAATTGGTTCTCTAGCGCCTATGACGGAGTGCTGCATGCAATTTTTTTAAATGAGTGTCTTATTATCTTCTCTATAAGTTAAAAGTTAGGTCCACGTTGAAGTGGAGCCTATGCTGCTGCTTTGTTTCCTTTTGGCAGTTTTATTCAAACAATCTGCATTCTAAACATGACTTTTCATCTTATAAGTCATAAATTAACATAATTTCTGTATTCTTTTCAATAAAGAGTTTGATGAATTAACTATTTCTCCTGTCAAATATTGACACTTAATATTGTTTGTTTTAACAACTTTCTATTGTTTTCAATTCTGTGGCAATTTTATTTGACTCACATGAATTTTTCATGATTAGAGAATCAGTGAACTTATTCATAAAGGTCTATTGGGAAAAGATTTCAGTTGCATGAATTATTCTCTTATGTTATATTGGCATCAGTGATACAAAAATTAAAAAACTAATAATATTTTTCCATAAATGACTCACAATAGGGCCATCATCTGGATTTAAGGCTTGTTCGAAATCAATGGCTTTTGATAGATCCCCATGTAGAGTTTCTTATGTCAAAGGCAAATGAAGACAAAACATTTGGGGACTTCAGAGAAATGGGGCTAAGACTGGCACAGGAAGTGATATCTTTCATCAAGGCAAAAATGGACAAAATTTCAAGGACTGGAAGGTTAGGAAATATTAAGCTTAGCTTTGTTGGGCATTCCATTGGAAATGTCATCATAAGAACTGCATTGACAGGTATACATCTGACTTTGGAGTTTCTCTTAGTTGTGTACAACATACTGCTACATTTGTGCCTTTTTTAAATCCTTTTTGGCAGAGAGTATCATGGAACCATATCTCAGCCACTTGCATGCATATCTTTCTATCTCTGGTCCGCACTTGGGATATCTTTACAGTTCAAACACATTATTCAACTCTGGTTTGTGGCTCCTGAAGAAGCTCAAGGGCACATTGTGTTTTCATCAGCTTACTTTCTCAGATGATCCAGATCTCCGAAACACTTTCTTCTACAGACTTTGTGAGGTACTGGAAAGACTTCCTAGTTCTTATTTGAGAGTAAACATCATTTATTGGCCTTTTGCTTTCCTTGGGTTCAGGTCTTGCATTATTTATTTATTTATTTTTACTTGCGGAGGTTGGGGCGGGGGAGAGGTAGTAGGACAGGGAGAGAGATATTGTTGGCAACAAAAGGAAATTTGATCCATGTCATTTTCAAACCATCAGTGGTCAATTCATGTGTATATTTTTGATATATGAAGGATAGGACTTGAATCCTGGATCTCTTGGTCTCAAGTCTCAATTTTGGCCATTAGGTTGAAGGTCAAGTCTCGATTCATGAGTATAACAATCTCAGCTTCCTTGCACAGGGAAGGGGGAGGGAGAGCTACTTATTGATACACATATACTCTTAAGGAAAAAAGCTGGTAAAATACTATTTTAGATCTATCTGAGGTGCCAAAGATGAGAAGAATGGAACATGTGAATTAATTCAGCTTGATACAATTAAGAAAAGGCAGGCAAAAATGTAATCCAATCAGTCTGAATTGCTATAACTTTTACTATTTTGTTCACTTGTTTCAGGAGAGGACACTAGAGAACTTCAGAAATATCATCCTATTATCTTCACCACAGGTATTCCTTTTTAACAGATATTTTGGGAGAAGTTGTGCTTCAAATTTTAGAACTTATTTGACTTGTTTTGGGTTATATTCTTGGAGATAAATATGAAACACCGAATCATTTTACATTGCATATGATAGTAAGATTTGCAGGTTACACTTAGGGCATTTGGTTGCTTAGAATGATAGAAATGAAGTAGGATGCTTATTTCTTGCATGCCTGTTCCTTGGCTTCCATTCCAGGTGCCATTTTTTAGCACGGTATATGATAGATATAAATGGAAAAGCCTATAATTCCCTTCAATGCCAAGAGAAAATTGCTATTGCAACCACGCCACATATGGCTAGTACAACCAGCCATGTCTCAACAATGCCCTTAATGTTTTTACGCTTCATCATCTTCTCTGAACAGGTGCCAACAGATTTTATCCAAATGGGATAGGTTTAATTTTGACCGGAAGGCCATTCTTAAAATAACTTTCCATTCTAGTGTTGAGGGGGGAGGAAAGGCAATTTGCCTTCTGCTACACACAGATGGACCAGTGTCGATGTTAACATTGACTTTTGCGATGGAATTATCTGACAAGTAGTAGTGGTGCTAGAAGAAGGGTAGCCTTGATGTAATAATAAGATTATTACTTTGTGATTGGAAGGTCACAATTTCAAGTCGGGGAAACAAACTCTTTATAAAATTAGGGGTAAGGCTATGCATGTCTAACCCTCCTCCAAACCTCATAATGTGGGAATTTCATGCAATGGGATGCTCTTGTTAGTGATGCTAAAACTAGGAAAGTGTCCTGTTGGTGATAACATAATTTGGATAAACAATGACAAAACCACTATGAACTGTGTTTCTATTGAAAATCTGTGTCTATTAGGGGTTTTCCTTTCAATCAAACCTATAGATGGGGTGTTTCTGTTCTTGCCCATCTCTATAAGCCATTGAACTTGATTCATAATCAGAATTTTATCATGCTAGAAATTGTAATATAAATGTTTTCTTAGTTGAATTTATGAGCAAGTAATTTTTCCTAAGTAGAATTTATTATTGAATGAAAAGGTGTTCATAAGTTTACTCCTGACAATTTGCACTTCTAATAGTTAACATTTGTTTTATCTGGAACGGAACTGTTTGTTAATATGGCTCATCCAGGTTTTGTGCTAAGTCAAAAATGAACTGATATCTTTATGCATTCTAGTATTTAGTGTTGGAGGTGATTGAGCATTTTGCTTCATTAAGAAGCATGCTGAGTATTAGTTAGCAGAGCAACTATGGCATTGTTGAAATGTGTGATTTCTTCTACTTGTTCAAGTAGCTAGGTTCTTCTATGTTAATTACCAAGAACCAATATGATGGTCAGAAACCAATTGGACATCAAGCTGCATTTCTGCATTATCTAGCAAGTATTTTATGTTAAGGGAAGAAAAAAATTGACATTATTTACACTCCCTATGTGCCTACAGGCCAACAGTATCCTGTGCTAATGAAGGAGTGATTCAATTCGAACAATTGATTCACTTATTGTAGAATTTTCTTTCTGTTTATCATTCGATCATGATGCAATAATTTATTTCATGTCTTCAGGATGGTTATGTTCCATATCATTCTGCCAGAATTGAAGCTTCTCCAGCATCCCTTTTGGACTACTCATTAAAGGGCAAAGTCTTTGGGGAGATGCTGAGTAATTGTTTGTCTCAGATACAAGCTCCTTCCTCTGAACATCGAATCTTCATGCGCTGTGACATCAACTTTGATACATCTTCCCATGGCAGGAACCTAAATACCATAATTGGACGAGCTGCTCATGTCGAATTCCTGGAATCTGACATTTTTGCAAGGCTGATTATGTGGTCCTTTCCAGAATTGTTCCTCTACTTATAGTGGATACCGGCATGGACTACCTGATTTCTTATTTCACATTCTCCAGTCTTTGGTGTTCACTTCACTTCTGCAGAGACAAATACGGTTAGTCCAAGAAATAGATCTGACTGGTGGGAATTTCGTGACCCGTCCAATGTGAATCCATGATGTTCGGGTCCACTTATTTTATGAACCTTTTCCTGTTTAGAGTCCAATCCATCAACACGAGAAAAAAGAATGGTGAAGCTGAGGGAGTGGGGTGTTTTGTGAATGTCAATGGAAGGATTCTATGCGGCGGTGGCACAGGCAGAAAATGCATATACTTAGTCCAGTATTGAATTTGTTGATTGAATTTGAACCTCATTCAACGGAGGGTTAAAAAAAACCAAAAAAATACTTCCTGAAGGAGAATTTCAGAGGCAGTTTCTCGTGGCCTGCGTGATAACCGGTGTGCTCTCCGAAGAGCCACAAGTTACAGATTTCGATCACAGAGATGACTGTGGAAGGGAGATTCACTACGTTGTGGGGACAAACTCAAAAGTCTTTCAACTTGAATGTAAAATATCAGACAATGGTGATTGTACAGTATCTCAGGTGACCTCGGATAGGACGGCAGACATGTTGGGAATCGAGGGGAGTTCGTGTAACATGAACAACTGCAGTGTAGCCAATGAAGCTTAATTCAATATTATCTTCGCTTTTTCGCGGGACAGGCTACTCTTTCAACACGGTAATGATGATCTATCCAATGCAGTGTCTAGGAATGGCCGCCTATTGACTTAAGGATTATGCACGCTCTAGGCCAATGCAATGGCAATGATATCATTTTTGACAATAATTGATGGGGTCAGCTATTGATCTTGTTAAGTTTTAAGTTGAAATTCTTCTCTGTCTAGCTACAGGTGAGGAACTTAATTTCCAAATGCAATAAGAAAGGCGAGCTTCCTGTTAAAAACTTTAATTTTGTCTTTCTTTCCTTAACCAAATGCATTGTAAATTTCATCAAAGAGAACATTTCCTCTTTAGTTGTTCAATGTTTAGAGGAATCAATTTTAGAAAATAATAATAATAATAATAAACATGAAAGCTTTATGCTAAAGTGAATATTTCTCCGTAGTATTGAACTTTTTTTTTTTTTTCTCCTTTCCGGCTAAAAAGGATTTGAACTTACTGAAATCGGTTTGAATAAACAGAATAAGCAAACATGCATGTTTTAAATTCAATTCTCACACTCAAAACTCTTTTAATATGACGCTGCAACCCACTCAACATGTTTCAGTAACATGACACCTAACAACTTATAAGCTATAACCCACTCAACATGTTTCAGTAACACTGGGAAAGCACCCATCATAAACAGATGGGCTGCAAACGACATGGACCAATGTTAGGTCATATCCTCTTTTTCAACTGCTAGCTTTCTCCACCAAGTGACTCAGAATTACATACATTTGCTTCCTCTGTGACAGGGAAAATGGAACTCAAAAGTCATCACTATTAACCTCACTTGGATTATTAAAAATAAAAAATAATAATAAAAAACAACGAGCTGGAAACTAAATTCCAAGGAGCCAAGTTACAGCTCAAACAACACAAACACGCATGAGATTCTACGATATAACAATGTTGCAAATCAGAAAATATCACAACCCGCCAAAAGGTTTTAGTATAGATTATCTATATTCTTTCCAGGAATGTGCAGAGTTGACTGCAAAAGCTGCTACCTACTGAAATCATATTGCTGTTGACAATCTTCAGTCAGTCTCCCTTCTCGCAAAAGGTTGCAAAATATAAAACCACTATGTTTGGAAATTTGTACAGTTGGTGCTCTCTAGAACATAATAACTTCAATCACCCTGGGTTGTTGACATGACCCAGGACTTCAAGGCCCTCAGATCGACAATTCATTATCCTCCGGAAAACCTCCCTCACTTGGCGCTCCAAAGGATCCAACCCATTCTTAAATGCTTCACAAGCCAGGGCCAACTCCTGCACTCCCTGTTCAACTTCCATTTTCTGTTCATTTGTTAACGGAAATTGAGGCAAATCTATCAGGTCTGTCATATGGCGAGCACATTTTTCGATTTGGTAAATTTCCTTCAGCAACCCATTAGAGTTCCTTCGATCTCTCTTCTTGGATTCCTCCATAATCCTCTCATGCAATGCGACGAGTGGAGTACCCCATGAGAAATGGCGTGGGATAGAAAAATGGATACCAAGGCCCCTATCCTGGCAAGGAATTGCAGCGACAAGAGTCCACAAGACAAACAAGAGGATAGAGCTCATTGTAAAAACAGGGATTGCAAACCCATTTGTAGCCGCAATTTCATTCCCACGAGGTGGGACCGAGTTGGTTGCAAATGATTGGAGTTGTTTAGCTGCAGACCATGACCGAGAAACACTCCATGAGAGAGAACGGGAATGACCAGGTGTTTGATGATGATCTCTTCTTGTGCCATGCCGCCCAAAAGACCTATTCCTTTGGGAAAAGGCAGACCCACAATCCTTCTCGTCAAGCATTGCAAGTGCCAAATCCATCAAAGCTTTTCTTGCACGACGGAATTGACCTTCACTAAGTGTCTTCTGATGGGAATCCAAGGCACACAAAACAATCTCCAAGTGTTTATTCCATGAGCGAATTTTCTCAATCCCATCACGTGTTGCATTACATATATCCAGTGCCTTCACACTTCTCTCGAAATATTCATCAACCATATGATGAAAAGGCAGCTTCAAAATTTGGGCTTGGTTTTCCATTAGGAGAACCCTGAATTCCTCTTGGCAGCACATAAATGCATCCAAAAGCTTCCTTAGCCACTCAATAGAGAGCAAATCATCCTCACTGACACCTGAAAGCTCATGAAATCTGTCTGCAATCTGTTTCTGAAATGGCTCCAGATGTGGCTGAAGGGCATTGAACTCATGACTCGCTTCCATAGAGTGAACCTGTTCACGCCTAAGACTAAAAATTGAGAGACCGAGGGAGCGAATGGGAGATGAAGAAGCCTGATTATCAGTAGAGGGCATTGTCGCAGGCACCAAAGAAATTCCCTTTAAAATTCTCAAGGTGGAACAATTCACAAAAATCAACGAGAACCCATCTCCAATTCGTTTAAATCAAACAACCAACTTCACAAAATCCTGGGAACAACATAATATGCTTAAAGTTCAACCAGAAGCATTGATTCCCATAGATCCATCCATCACTTCTGAAAGCTCAATGCACGAACGTTTCCGCAACTTAATACAGAGACTTCAAAAGCTAAGAGCATCCATTTTCAGGAAAAGCAATAACATTCAACCAGATCCAGCAGGCAAAAAATTACAAAAATAAAAATAAAATTGTAAAACCGTTCAAACAAAACCAACACTCTAAAAGCACCCAACAACAAATTTGATTCAACCTTGATAAGCAATTCCTTAAAACCAAAAATCCCGATATATATCCACAACTGCACAGGAACCCAGATAAAGAAAACCAAAATCCAGGCAAAAATAAACAGCTCAAAAGGGAAAGAATTGAGTTAAAGAAAAAAAAAAGAGGGGGGGGGGGGGAGAAGAGCATACCTCGGTTAACAAGATATCTCTAGAACGGTCTGCACAGGACACACACGCGAGAGAGAGAGAGATAGAGAGGATATACTTGGCGGTGGGATCTTGCAGCGCCTAACCAGTCGGAGGGCTCAAGGCGGTGCTCCTGCGGAGAGAGTGGAGACTGAAAAGAATATTATAAATGGGGAACGTTGGACGAAAATGTTTATTTTTCAGCCCCCAGGCTTTCACGTTTGGCATTGCTTGCCTTCTAATTTTTTCCGCTTCCATTCTTTTGGAAGAAAGAAATAATTCTCATTTTATTCCTATCTACCCCCCTTTTTTTTTCATTTTTCAATTCCGACCCATGTTGTCGGTTAGGAACTTAAATTTGTTTTTTTAAAAAAATTTTAAATTTTAATTATTGACAATTTAATAGACTTTTTAATAGACAAAAAAGAAAAAAAAAAAAGAGTCCATTGTTTGACAACAACGTAAATTCATCAATGCCTCTTGATCAAAAACATAAAAATTCATTAATGCATTAAGAGTATTTGACCCTAACAATACACACACACACACACACACACACACACACACACACAAACAAACACAAAAAGAAAGAAATACCCCAATTGTTTTTCCTATTTTGATCATAACTATTTGCACTTTTTCTCAATGCAGTTATGCTCCTCTTTTTACTTTTTAAGATAGTCCCTATACATTTAAAATTTTTTTCGCCTGAGTGTAATTTTAGACACTGTTTTTAGTCGACTTAACCTTATGGAATGAAAAAAAGAAAAAAAAAGGGGGGGGTGAAAAATGTCGCCGGCGGAGAGATTTGGGCACGGAAATGACCTTTTCCGATGTATTCGCCGTCGACGTCTAGGTGATTTAGGGAGGTGGAGATGTGCAAAATGTTGCTAAAAGCAGAGATCGTAATGTTTAATGACTGAATTCTGTTGCAGCACAGCGCAGACACGGTGCATGGAAACTAACTTTTTTTTTTTTTTCTTTCAAAAATAAAGTTATCTGACTGTGGATTTTTTTTTTTTTTTTTAAAGAGTTTGCCATTTTACGTCTAAATGGAAATAAAGTGTGGAGGACCAAAGCGATGAAGAATAAAATTATATACGAAATTGAACACAAATTATTTAGAAGAAGTTAAAGAAATACTTGGCAAAATAGAGTATCCGATTTGTAATCCATCGAAAAGAAAATATTTGAATCTATGGTAACTTTGAGCAACCAACGCACCCCACCTACGGCATACGAAATCCCAGATTTTACTTTTAAAAAGATGACTCTGAATTGGGAATTCCAAAGTTTAGTGGCTCCGTTACGAACCAAGCAACCAGTGGCGCACAAGCATAAATTACAATTCTCGACTTGATCATCCCTGTTGTCAAATAGACTTGGGAAACCAAAACCGACAGCACATTACTTTTATTTTTTCGGACCAGGATAGCTGGCTTTGATCACGGAGAGCCACCCATTAGCTGCTGTCTGTCGCGTAATGGCCGCTACGTTGAAGTACGGGCCCCCACGTTAGGAAGTATAAAGCTACAAATAAGCGGGCAGGGGTTAAATTTGAGTTGAGTTATTTTAAATTTATTCGAGTTATGGTTATTGATTTTTGTCATTTTTAGTGACGAGCATTTTTACTTGATTGCTAGGTTAATATAAACAACATTTCCCCCCCTTTTTTATTAGCGAAGCACGAGAAATAATTCTTATTAAGAATTAATTATTATTTCTATGCAAATAAAAAAAATTAAATCTCATTTTTATTCATATTTGTGTAATAATTTTAATAAAAAATTATTAATATAAGTTTGAATAAATGAATAAATTATTATGTAAGTATATAATGTAAGTTTTATATAATGTGATTTTTTTTTTTAACTTTTAAATATAATACTCTTAGTTAAGTTTTAATTTTTATTGTCAAAATTACAAAAATATCTCTACACGTTTGAGTGGTGTCTTTTCCTTTTTTCATAATTTTTTTTAACAGACATGTTTAACCTTGAATCGGACATGATATATCCCTCTGTAATATCGTATCTTTGCTTCCTTACCCCCATCGGAGGGTGGAAATCAACTAGAACAATGCCAATCATCTTACATTGAAGTGCATATAAACACTTAATTATGTAACAAAAGTAACATATTTCTTATAAATTTCTTAGATTTTTGTACTAATAAAATTTGAAACTTTAAATATAAAAAATTAAATTTTTAATTACTAAATTATTTTTATAAAGACAACTTATTGGGTTTTTTTTTTTTTTTTGGTCCATATGCATGTATATATCCATAGAACTTTTTTTTATATCCGCGATAGAATGCAATTTGAGGTGACAAATTTGATCTATCTCACACAATACAACTGAAATTAGTGTCAAAAAATTTGATTTGAATTCGACCTAAAAGGTGGCCCAAAAATAATTAATAAGAAAGAATTCAAAATAAGTCTTATTTGATCTGAAAAATGTTATTTTTAAAAATTAAATATTTTTTCAAAATAAATTTATTATTTAATATTTCTTTTATATTTTTACTTTTTTTTTATTTATGTATACATAAATATATACACATCACACATGTATAATAATTTATTTTTATATATTATACAAACATATTTATATTTAATTTATATAATTTTTATTTATTATATTATTTAATTATTTTATATTAACATTAAATTATTCATTTTATATAATTATATATTTTTATTTTTTATGTTTATAATTGTAAAAAATTTTATGCACCTATTTATATTATACACACACTATAAATATATATAATATGTATAATATACCTAGATATTTTGATACAAATTAATATATAAGAAATTAAAAAATAAATATTGATATATTTTTATTTATTCTAATATATCATAAAATAAAGAATTGGTGAAAAAAAGTTATTTTCTTAAAAATCATGCGACATGACCTAAAAATAAACAAAATCAGAACCATCGTAAATTGCCTAGCATGACCTATTTGATACCTTTGGATTTAATTTTAAAATTTTCTTAAATAGCTAAATATAATTGCATTATATTTGTCAAGAAACTATTCACTAGATCACATATTATACGAGGAGTGGAAAGCGTGAGTGAAAGACAAGTCTATCATACAAATATATGCATACTAATTCTACTGTGAGGGGTGCCATGATGCACACTTCTCATACATTTTTGCTCATTTTTGCCTCATTCTCTTTGTAGTTTTTTTGGGAACTATTTTAAACTTTTAAAATCTAAAACCATGGCATAAATGATTCAACGTGTCAATTTACATTTAACATTTAATTTGGTTGATTCATTTATCATCGATTAAGAGACTCTCTAGTTTCTTTGAGGATGTCCTTTCTACTCCCTTGATAACGAGGAACTATGATAGAAATTGATGCCCCTTCATCTCCCGTGGCAACAAGAAGGGTTGAACGCATAAATAAAATTGAAATGGTACACTAGAATAGGAGGAGACGTGCAGTATTCACTATGTTCTCATAATCCCTAATAATTTCACAGCAGTTTAGATTCCTAGAAAATCCACTCCTTGTCCTCCCATGCTTCCTTGTAGCCTTCTATAACACAATCAAACTGTGTGGTGATACTTGCCAAAGCATATGCGGCGCTCGCTTTGCTTACTTTTGTAGAAAGTGCACTGCTGATCAGCATATTGATTGCGCTTCACTCACTGCATCAGTGAGAAACAAGAGCCGCCAGTACCTATTTGTCTTGATTGACGACAAGTATTAGCATAATGTTCTACCGTATACAGTAAGTCAACTCTTTCTTTGATTCTATATGCTTGAGGAATACTATACATTTATATTATTGGTCATACTTTGATAATTTCTTCAGTCCTTTAACAGTCAGGGAAACAATCTAAGTGCATTTATACTGTTGTGACTACCATGATGTTATGTGCCTTAGTAACTCAAATTAGTCGTTGTTAAAGTTATGCTCGTATTGTGTATATATTTGAATTAGCATTTTGTTTACATGTTTTTATATTAATAGCATTAAGCTTTGATTTCTCTTGTTCTTGTATTTATTTTCGTATTTTTGCTTGTATATATGTTGAAAAAATTATCCATACTACCAACCTAATTAGTATTGATTAATAGATATCATTCAATCTTCATCATATATGCATGCATTTCTTTTATTCATATTGTAGCAATTGAATTTTAGAATATAAACTATTTTCAAGTGTTTTATTTTTCTTTTTCTCTTTTTTTTTTTTGCAATACTATGCATACATTTTTAGTTATTTTAATATTCTTTCAAATTTAAAAGAATATGAGTGTTTTTAATAATCTTGCGTAAAGCACGTATGAGTAAGCTGCAAGTTTACAATTGAAACTTCTCGATAATAAATCTGCAATACTACTCAAAAAATAATGCAATTTAAAAATTTATATAGTTTTAAAAATAATGAAATAAATTTATATAATATACAATTATAAGAAAATTACACTCATTCATAAGTAAATAAATAAATAAATATAATTAAGATTATAATCCATATATACTCAATTGCGTCTTTAGACTGTAGTCAATGTGTTTATGGCTTATATTATTATGCGCACTTTGGTGCAATGAAAGAATATATAGTCAGTGTGATGAATGGATAAGTGTACAAAAACAGTGTAATCTTCTGAAACTTGCGCACTGCTCCATTCGTGTTCATGGGCTCACCATCCGCTGCTAATTTCAATTATTTGGAGAGAAAAAAAAAAAAAAAAAGAAGAAGAAGAAAAAGAAAGAGTTGCGTAAGTTAACAGAAAAACTTAGAAGGATGCAGAAGCGGGCGCGCTCATGCTTTTCATCTCTCATGGAAGACTTCTTCAACCCAGATGATCTTCGATTTCAGAATCTGCAGGGGTTTAAAAGTGCACAAGAAGTCACCTTTCACAGATACACAGAAGCATGCAGCCTATAATTCATATGACTTTGTGCAGACCATAAACGAGACCCCCTTCAACATGAGCTGTTGCCAATTTCTCATATACGTGTCCATGTTGCTTCACCGTAAATGGTTGTGCTTTCAAGCCTCAAATTCAAATTAGAATACAAGACATTTGTACCTTTCTTTTCCTATTTTCTTTCTTAATCCATTTCCTCTTTGCCGGCAAGTCTGTAACCTTGCATCTGGTTTACTCTTTCTATGCTTAAAACAAGGTTATTTAATGACGCTTTAACCCAATAATAAATACCCAAAATTTGAAGTTAAAGAGAAAATTCACAGCCATGCCAAAAATACAAAAAAAAAAAAAAAAAAAAAGAAGCTAGGTTGATGGAACTTATTATATCTTTTTCTTTGCATATGTATTTCCAGCTTTTAAGTTTCAAGAAAGTGGATCTAAGTTGATGCAATTTATTTATTTTTAAGAAAATAAAAAAAATTATGGATATTACACCCTATAAATACACTTAATTTCATTAAATATTTTTAAAAATATTTAAAATTAACTTAAAATTACAAATTATTTGTCACTACATCGCAATATTGAGTGGAAAGACTCTTCTCTCAACATTCCCATTCCATGTTATTAAGGGTATTTTTTAGAATTTTACAGGACAACAAAACGGATAACTTGTACAAATAAAAATAAATAAATAAATATTTTAGTCAGCCAAGAAGCTAAGGCTAGCAAGAGAAACGTTACCCGGGCCACACTTAATCCTACACTTGCCCTCACATCGCCTCATCAGCCTAACTGCATAATTAAAAAATATAAATATAAAAAATTAGGAAATAATAAATATCCATGAACAATTAATTCGATCTATTTTTAATGGAAAAGGGTGGGGAAGTACCGTTTGGCTGCACGCAAGCGGTGGTGCAAGCGTCGTAGCAATCGAAAGCATCGGCGTCGACGCTTCCTATATTACAGTGAGATATAAATATTACGCACAGCATCAGCACTGCCACCGTCACGCTCTTCATCGCTTCTTCTCTCTTCCGATTGTTTTCTCTCTTCTTCTTCTTCTTCTTCTTCTTCTTCTTCTATCTGTTTTTGTTTTTTTTTTTTGTTTTTTTAATTAATTAATTAAATGCCTCTGGGATTCCCAAGTTGAGTCTATTTATACATGGCATCGTTGAGAACTGTCCACCGTTTTGCGCCACAACTACGAAAATGCCATTCCACTCAAAATTCAAAGCCACCGATTTCGCTGGCTCGCGGTGGCCAGCCAACTTCTTTGACTGCTTTAATTTTCACGCCAATTGGTAACGCCGTTAGATTCGGTTCGACCGCGTGAATTTAAGATAATAAATTTAAATAGATGCAATGAATTTTTATATTGCATAAAAATATTTTATATTATATTGTCTTTATAATATAGAAATTAATTATGTTTATTTAAATATATTATTTTACTCATTCTTTTTCTTTATTTAATTAGATTGAGTGAAAGACAATTAATAAATAATGCGGCCCTTTGTTTTTAACTCAAACGCGTTGGAAAGCTCTGACGGGCCTGCTTGATTTGGACTAAAAAATGAGGCGGCCCGACGGAATTAGACTTTGGTGGTGTTCGAATTTAAGTTTCTACTAACCCCACATTCTGTGGGGTGTGAAATTTTGGAATTTAATCTGATGTCAAAACTCTTAGAATCTGAGTCATTTCAAAAATTGACAATTTTAAAATTAAATTTCCGTCGAAATTAATTATATATAAAAAAAAAGAATAAGGAGGAAAATTTTCGCTGAGTTGGTGACCCTCAAGCTGGTTAGGTCTAAATCTAATTGCACAAAACCTGCCTGTTAAATTGGAAAAGCTCAAAGGGCTGTAGTACATCAAACAAACGATAATTTCATCCATAAAATGTCGTGATGAACCGAACATTTTAGGCATTCCACATGTAAATTTGCATAACAAGTTTATTTTTGATAGAATTTTTTTTTTTTCCTGTTTTCCACTTCTTTCTATAATCTTTGAATATTTTTCTTCCTTTTTTTTTTTCGCAATATCAACTCAACCATGTGTAATTTTCACGTAGAACATAATACATTAATGGATAGATAGATGGGTAAAGCTTCACTTCTCGGTTCGCTCTGGAGCCTGGAGGCTCATGTATCCTGATCGTTCCTTCTCGAAAATGCCGGCGCTTGAGCCGAAAGTACAGCTTCTTTAGGCTCAACATGCCCCTAAACCAGTTTAAAAAATGAAGCCTATAGATAGATTTTTTTTTTTTTCTTTCTCTCACCAAACGATCTTTGATTTTCTTTCCCTTTCTGGTGTTTGAATGGACCATAGATAGAAACCAACCAAGGGGTGTACCATTGAGAATGCAATAAGGTTGATACGGTGACGATTACGTACCCACAAAAGAACGAAAAAGAGGATATAAATAGGGACATACGTTGAGATTATCTTTGAAGTGACTCCAATGATTTAAGATAAATACAAAATATTTATTTCTTAAAATGATAATAAAAAAATAATTACTTAATTATCATAATCATTAAAAATTAACTAGTTTAAATTTAAACTAATTACAACCACTTACTTTGATAGAAGAAAATTAGATAATAATGAATTACTGACATGATTTTTAGTCTAACATATAAAAGAGAAACTTGTGGACCATTAATGTACATTTCTGAGAAGCATTAAAGTGTAGGGTAGAAAATTCAAAATTTTTACTTTTTTAATTGCAAGTTTATATTTGTTGTTCAATATGATTAAAATTACATTTTTTGTTGAATTTTATTAAGGTTCGTTATTAATTTATATTTGGTATCAAAATCTATACTTCGGTTATATTGATTACAAAATTATTGTATTTGCCATAAAGCATGTTTCTATGTATGTTCTTTCTTTTGATGATATTGACTATCGTGGAACTGAAGTTTCTTGTAAGTCATGAAATTATTGATTGAATTAATTTTCATCATTGCATGTACGTGCTTTTGTTCTGTGGTGTTTTCATGTAGTATAAGACAGTTAAAATCAAAAACTAATGAATATTGGACATCTGGCTTCTAGATGGATTATTGAAAATCATAGTTGCACTTGACTTGGAAAGAAACCCAAATAAATTAGATGACTTGTGGCAAATTATTTTGTTTTAATTGTCCCATAATAGACATTGATAAAAGAGACCGACATCTTTCGCTATTTTTTCTTTTTTCTTTCTTTCATTTTATGTCTCCTAACATATATGCAAAACATTTCATTATAAAAAAAAGGTGGGGCCTCGGTAAAGAAACTAAATGAAATTAAATAATTCTTTTGGCAAATTTGATTTGCCTAGGTAATGAACACATGATTTTCTTTTGGTTAATTTTGAAATTGCTACAATTCAAGTTTTGTCTAGGACTTTTTTGTGTCATATTATGTGTATAATGCTTGTCATATATTCCATGTAGATAATATTGTCAAAGTGGACGTGTAGATAATATTGTCAAAGTGGACATGTTGTGTCATATTCACAATAAAATAATTGCCCACTTGTTTTATCTTTTGAAAAATTTTTATATGCAAATATTTGTGCATGATTTCAAATACAAAAGTCTATAAATATATCATTTTGAAATTTAACAAGTGTATATTAAAATTTGATCTTATAAATGTTATTATAAGAAATATTATGATGATTTAAGAGTAATTATAGTATTTTAAATTATTATGATATTAGTGATTTGTAAAAAAATCACATAAATGTACAATCAATAAACTATAAGTGATATATAAGAGTAGCGATTAATTCTTTAAAATAAATTACTTGATATCATAAGAATGTATTTATTTTAATGAATTAATTGAAATAAGATATTAAATTAGACATTAAAAATTAGATTTTCCTATACTTAAAGTTTTTAATGCATGTAATAACTTTTATTTATAGAAAAAATTGAATTTATATTTATGATGATTTATTATTCTCATTACATTAATATATGTATGTTTCGTGGTTAATGCAAGCATTCTTACTACTTATTATAATGATCCTGTTTGTATTTTAATGTTGTCAAATAAAAATTTTGTGAATTGGAGAGAAAAAATCCTTTTAACGTTAAGATGCATGAATATTAATTTGGCCTTTCTTGTGAATTAACCACATATTTTTACGAAATTAAGTACATTAATTGATTGAGTTGCTTATGATAAAAGGGAGTAATCTAATAACATAACTCTGATGATTATTAAGTCCCACATTTGTAAGAGTATTAAGGACTCTATTCTTAATAAAAACAAAGTCAAAGATTTCATGAAAGTCATTAGAGAATAATTTGTAAAATTAGATAAGGTATTATTTAACAACTTAATGAAAAAACTTTCAAGAAAGAACTTTGATAAGTCTAAAATGTGTGTGAGTATATTATGGAAATAAGAAATATTACTGTCTAACTTAAGTCCTTGGAGATTAATATATTTGATACCTTATTGGTATAGTTTATCTTGAATTCTCTTCCTTTTACATATATACCTTCCAAGATATCATATCACATACATAAGGACAAATGGTCAATTAATGAGGTTTTGAAAATTTGTGTTTAAGAGGAGGAAAGAATGAAGCACAAGAATTTAGAAAGTACTCATTTTGTGCTTAAAGAAAAGGTAAAAGGCAAACAAGGCAAAGGTGTTATATATTGGAAAAAAGATGTAAATGTGCCAATAAAGAAAATTGACAATAAAAGTGCATGTTTTTTCAACAAGAAACATGAATACATGAAGAAGACTTACCTTAAGTATAAAGTATGATTGGAAAATAAAGAAAAGAAAGGAAGGTATTATTATGTTTTTAGTGTATCATTAATATCTTTTTGTGAATGCTCAGAATAAGACATAGTGGATTAATTGTTGTACTACAATTTATATTTCTAATGTTATGCAAGACTTTTTAGAGCTAAAGAAACTAAAAGAAAATGAGGGAGACATCTATTCAAAAGATCAGATGTATTTTTATGTTGAGATTATTAGAACTTACCATTTAGTTTTAAAATTTAGATTTCTTTTAGATCTTCAAAATACTTTTTATATTTTATCATTCTTTAATAATTTAGTTTCTATTTCTAAATTAATTTATTTTAGTTATCATTTTGTTTTTTTAAAACAATAGCTTTAGTATTTTGTGAAATAAAACTATTATTGGTTCTAGATATTTAGATAATATTTTATACAAATTTGATTTAGACTTCATTCCAAAATGTAATACTGTATTACATGATAATATTGGTATAGAGAGATATATTATTAATGAGTAATTTTTTTAATTATGATATAAAAAAAGTAAATCACATTTCTTAAAAGAGAATAAAAATGCATGTAAATAATAATATTTTAACAACTCTTGAGTTTACAATTTTTGGTACTTGTGTGCATTGCATATAGGGTAAGTAAATCAATAAGAACACTAAAGGTGTTAAGAGATATTCAAAATTTTTCAAATTGTACAAACAAACATCTATGGATCATTTTTCACTCCTTATCTTAATGGATGGAAATATTTTATCTTATTCATTAATAACTATATAAGATTTATATATATCTCTATTTATTATTTGATAAAGGTGAAACATTTGATAGTTTCAAAACATATAAGGTTAAAGTAGATAAATAAAAGGATAAAAGGGTTAAATTATAAGATTTGACAATGATGAAGAGGTACATGAAAATAAGGCAACTGAAAAATCCATTTGTTAAGTTCCTTAAAGAGGAACGTATTATTGTACAATATATTGTTCCAAGTACATCTCAGTAAAATGGTATACCTAAAAGAAAGAACTACACATTTATTGACAAAGTGAGAAATATGATTAATAATTTTAATCTCCCATTAAATTTATAAAGTGAAATCTTAAAAATTGTAATATATGTTTTAAATAAGGTTTTATTGAAGGTTACTCCTAAAACACCATTTGAATTATAAAATAGGTTATATATATATATATATATAAGTTTGTCCTGTTGAAGTAAGGGTTTACAATCCTCAATTAAAAAAATTAGATCTAAGGACAATTAGTGGATTATTTATAAGTTATGCATGGAACTCGAAGGGATTTAGATTTTACCATCCTTCAAATGCACATAAAATTATTAAAGTTAATAATGTAAAATTTCTTGAGAATTTTGAGTTTAGTAAAATTGAGTTTTTTTGAAATGTGTAGTTTGAGCAAAGAAAAGACTCTACTAAAGTTCCCATAAACTCTAAAGATTTATTATTTAAGGAAATTCAAATGATAATATTAAAGAACAATAAATTGAAAATCAAATACTTAATACAATATAGGCAAATGTGGAACTTATAATACATAAATCTAGTATTGAAAATTCATAAAATGAAGAGCTTAGGAGATCTTCAAGATTAAAAAGACTTATAATTCCTATTGACTATCTTGTATACCTATAAGAAATTAATATTAATCATAGAGATGATCCCTACATATTTTCATAAGCCATAAATGGTAAAAAGTTTGAATTATGATATACTATTATGAAGAAAGAAATGAAATTTATGACTACTAATTAAGTTTGAGACTTTGTTGAATTGCCGGAAGGAGTTGTAGTTATTCGATGTAAATGGGGTTATAAAACCAAAAGAGACATTTTTGACACTATTAAGAAATATAAAATTGGTTACAAGTCCAACTTAAAAGAAAAACAATGACTACCATAAAACCTTTTCTTTAATTTTAAAGAAGAATTTATTTAAAATTATCATAATTTTAGTAACTCATTTTGATTTAGAGTTACACCAAATAGATGTAAAAATTATTTATTAATGGAAATTTTAAAAGAAAGGTATACATACATTAGATTGAAAGTTTCGCTATTGATAAAAAGGGTCACCTAATATGCAAATTCCAAAAATTTATATATATGTTAATTAAGCCTCTTGATAATAGTATATAAAATTTCATAATATTATAGTCTCATATGAATTTATAAAAAATATTATAAATCAGTGTATATATTTTAAAATCAATGGGAGCAAATATATTATTTTAAACTTATAATCTTATACATAAGCAATATTTTACTTAGATACAATAACTTAAGATTGCAACATAAAACAAAGGAATTTTTCTCCCAAAACTTTAAAATGAAAGATATGAGCAAAGTTTCTTATGTCATTAGTAGAAGTTGAAACAAATATATCAATATAAAATATTTAATTGTCAAAATCATGTTAAAGAAAAAATAATTGCAATAAAATATTAATACTTAACTTATAATTATTAATTTTATAATTTGATTATTGCTTCAACATATAGAGATTATGTTAAGTATATGAAACTTGTTAACTTTATTTAAGTGTTTTATGTTCTTTGATGATTTTACATTTTGGAGACCCTTTTAATTATTTGTAAGTAAAATTTTATTTTATACACAAAAATTATTATTATAAAGTTTATTAAGGATTTAGTAGAATAAAGTCTAAAACTTTTCTATTTAATAAAATCTTATCTCAATAAAATATTTAATTAAAAAATTATATATGTAAGTAAATATTTCTAAGAGTATTACATAACCATTATGATTTGTGTATAAGAATTTCTAATTAAATAAAATTTAGTTTCATACTAACTTGTATAAGTGACATAAGTAATGGTCATTGTTAATAATATCGCCTATTTGGAATCATTCAAGTCAAGTAAGATAATATTAAAATTATCTTTAAAGTAATTTAAATGATTAGAAATAAATATAAAATATTTAATTTTTAAAAAAATAATTAAAAATAATTATTAAATAATTATAATTTTTAAAAATTAATTAATTTGAATTTAACTCAATTAAAATTACTTATTTTAATGAAAAAAAGTTGAATAAAAATTGATTATTGAGATGATATTTAATCTAACTTGTAATCAATCAATATAAAAAATATATAAATTAAAAAATTAAGTAAATATTACAAAATTTTTATTTTTTAACTGTAAGTCTATATTTATTAATTAATATAACTAAAAACACATTTTTCGATGAATTTTATTATGGTTCAATTTAATTAGAACTTGTTGTTAATTTTTATTCTTACAACATACCTTATTCATAAAAGCACCACAGAAGGGGGAAAAAAAGCCGAAAAAGGAGGAAAATAGTACAGCAATGCACATGGCACCTTCCATTGACTCACTTGCAACTCAACAAAAAATGCTGGGTTTGGGTGCTGGGCCGAGCATGCATACTAATAATTAGCTTGATTTTAATTCTGACTCACCCTTCCCTTCTTCTGTAGCTCTTTCATTGGTTGCTTCATTTTGATGCTCGTCTTTTAACTGATCATTCTCAGACATGTTGATGCTTATATCGCTAATATTGTTGGTATAGCTGATATTGCTACTGCTTTCCATTGGAGAGGTCACAGTTACCTCAATATTCTCTGCTTCTCGCGAACTTTTTGATGGAGCAAGTTGGCTTGACTTGTTCAACTCCTTGCCATTGCCCCATAGCACCGCATATACTCCGATGACAATCAAGACTGCTCCTAGTATGCTGTGATCTTGCAGACCAAAGGTCAGAATTCCTCCTAGCTAAGCTTTAAGTTTAGCACCAAAATTTTCTCTTAAGTAGATTTTGAAAAAATTAAAAAAAAAAATGACCGAAATAAAAATGCAGGAGAAACACTTATAACCCTGTCAGAATTTGATCCTTTGGCATTGAGAGATTCGAGAACTATGCCTCATCGCGGGTAATCAAGATCAGTCTGTGGCTCAGAGTTGGTAAACACCTAGTGCAATCCTTCCTCACAGGACTGTGTAGCACAACCCCTATTTTCCATTGTTACCGTGAACAAAGCTCGTAAACACCAAGAGTGTAACATGGGTATTTCGTGTTAGTTTTGCTAGTATAGTTGAGCAATCCCTATGAAGTTCAGCCGTAGAAATACAAGTAATTATAGTCCCCAGCGGGATTGACATTGTTTGCATATCGACAGCAACTTAGCGTCTACGCACATACTGAGTGCGCAACATGGGCATTTCGGTTATTTTTGTCACTATAGTTGAGCAAACCTACGGTGTTCAGCACTAGATATAAAAGCAACCAGAGTCCACAACGAGAATGACATTTGTTTGCTTTGACACGGACTTATAGTCTACCTACGTACTTACAAAGTCTCGTGAGTCACGAACAACTTTTTTTTGCACTAGACCTAAGTCCGCACTGTAATTAATGCATGCATGCATGCCTGCCTGGTCCATAAGCTAGGCATAAATTAAGGTACATAATGGATTGAAGAAGATACTGCGTCTACTTGACCTTTGCAGTTCTTCAAGGAGTTGCTTAATCTCATAGAGGAAATAATTAAAACACATATATACAAGAAGAAGTAATTAAAAGACAAGGAGAAGAAGGAATGCGAGTAAGGTTACCTTCCCAAGTGCAAGGTCTCGTTCAGGAGCAATGATCCGAAAATGGCGACTAATAGGAGCAAGAGAGGGCTAAAGACCGATACAAATACGGGGCCTCGCTTGCGCACGCACCATGCAATGAATGTCACCATCAAGCCAGAAGCCACAGATCCCTAAGATTGCACACACACACACACACGCACACACACGCACACACACACACACACACACACACACACACACACAAGACAACTATCCAAAATCAGAGAATAGTGATAAATTATGGACAAACATATTGGAAAAGGGAACGTTTTGTTACCGCGTAAGCCACTGTGAGCAGTCGAATATTCCAACCCAATTTCCATTGGCTCCAATCCTTCTCCGTACAGAGCGCAAAAACGACTGCTTGAATTGCTCCCATTACAGACATCAAAGCAGTGCTTGAGTAAGGGAATGGGTAGCTTGCACTCATTTTAGTCTGCCTCCACCAATACGTGTAATTAAACAAATTTTCGAATAAACAATTGAGGAAAGAAAGCCTGTTATTTTGTGAGAACGAGCTTTTTATTTATTTATTTAATAATTTCTATCTAAATCTGAAGACAAAAAATGAATTATATAGAAGCAAAAGAAAAAATGGGTCTGGCCAAAGTACTTAACTATATGTTATTACAATTTTATCATGCACGTCAATGAGGGAAATTGGTCAACTACTTGCAAGTAATGTGTAAAAACTCGTATTAATATATCAAAATTCTTGCCCAAAAATGTTTCTTTGATTGATTATCAAAATAAAATTCCATTATTACCCCTTGTATTTGATATTTTTCATACAGATTTCTCGGGTATATATTTAATATCTCATGTATAGTAATTAAATTAAACACATAGTTAATCATCATAATAATAAATTCAAGATAGTTTTGTTAAAATATTTATAAAAAAATTCGCACGAAGTGCAGTACGTGTAGTAATATATATAATTTTTACGCAATGTAATTCTTATTAACTAGATAAAGTTCGATAAAATTATATATAACTAATTAAGCCACAGCACATCTAGTTTATTTATTTTAGTCATTGCTACATGTAAAAGGAATTTATTAATTCACCCTAAACTTCTTATTAAGAAAATTTTGAAAAAAGTAATATAAATAAAATATAAAAATATAGCATGCAAACGATCAAATATATATATATATATATATATATATATATATATATATAATTTAGTATTTCATGTATTTTTGTAAACAAAGGTAAATTTTGTTTTGGGATGAATGAAACGTTTTGAGGGGCTGACGTTATTTAATGTAATAGATCAAATGAATCGACATGTGGCATTAAATGGCACAATAAAATGATAAGTGAAGTGGGTTTTTGAATTGATATGATAAAACTAAGATGTTCTTTAAGGGCGAGGAGGTTTAGGGTTAGGCATGTCAGACCTAGACCTCGGTTATAGATCTCTGATAAATTAATGAAAATCATAAATATACGAAACTATAATAATGCTATCTCATCTTCCAACTACTGTTGCAATGAAGTCCTTTATTTTAAATAACAATTATTACCAGAAAGAGGAGCATGCACTCGGGAATGCCAACAGAAATTGGGCTTTGGTTTTTGAAAAATCACCTGAACTATCAACCACGCAGAATAGCAAACGCTGCTTGCAGTTATCAATAAAGAGCCCAAGGCACTATTACCATGGACGGTTGCCAAGTGGCCTTTACGAGGGTCACCTTCATGCATTAGGTCAACGTGCGTTGACCATATTTCGATTTTTGGCCCTTTGTAGCAAGTGAGAAGCATTGCCCCGCCGATCCCAATTAATGTCCCCACCACTCTTGCCTTGCCTGTAGGGGACCTCAGCCGCAGCTTCTCCATCCTGATCATATGATTCAATACATCGAAGCTAAATTAATTTAAAATTATAAGAAATTACAGAGAAAACAGGCACCAAAAAAAATATAAAAAAAAAAAAAACGGGTGCTGATTCATTTACCCAATTAAAGCTTAACTAACTGACCTAGTGATATATCTCACAGATGATTTTTTTTTTTTTCTCGAGCACAGACAACATAGGGAGATTCTATTGTATATTTGGTAATATCAACTCTACGAACCCCGATTGGTTTTATACCTCCACACATTTTGGAAAATTAAATTGAAAAATAGGAATGTATTTATACATACCTAAAACAGACAGCCAGAACGAAGGTCATGGCTGGAACGAGATTAGTCATGGCAGCTACGAAAGTAACGGATGTTAGCACCAAACTTGCCGCGTACAAATTTTGTGCTAATGAACCCCTACAATTGACAATAATATTAGATTTGTGTAACATATGAGTTTATAATATTTATTGAAGATTTTTAATATAAATTATGTTAAATATTAAAATAAATTTTAATTATTGTTTTAATACAAATAATGCAAATTATATATTTAAATAGATATTGATTCTACTTCCTATGATTTATGGATCACTTCTTTTCGGATCATATATTTACAAATAAGAAGACAATGCGATGAAATATGAGTTCATAAAAGGATGAAATGAAAGAATACAAAAAAAAAAAAAACAAAACAAAAGCATCAACTTGAAAAAGAGTTTTTAAGACTCAATTCAATAGATTTTAATATTTTTTAAAAAAGACTATAAAAAATGAAAATTATGAATATATCTTTTAAAAAAATAAAAAATTTAAATTATGAATATTTTATAAAATAAAAAAAAAGAAGGGGAAGATTTAGTAGTAAATTTTTCTTATTTTATAAAAAAAAAAAGAAATTTTAAAGTAGTTTGGAGATTTATTTATTTATTTATTTTTTCCTTCTTGTATCCTTTTATTTTTCGCAAGTTTTATTTAATGATGTGCATGTCCCAAAGCGGTAGCCCATTTTTCCATGATGACCAGAGAAAGTCTGGAAATCTTGAAAAACTACAAAGTGTACTAAGCAAAATTAATGGATTGACTTAACCAAAAAAGGACCCAATAAACGGATTGTGGAGGGGAGGAGGAGTCACGTAAAGCAATAGGGGATACGACCATATGAGCACCTAAGATGGTAGCATCAGATGAGAGTATTAATATCCCGGAACTTTCACAGATGTCGACTCTCGCATCCCACAGCCAGACACGTCTTCAAAAGTTTCAGATATATCTATAAAACCCTTAAATATGCACGCAACATAACTTGGTGTGATTATTACAAGTAAAATTAAAAGTTATTTGTAAGCCAAAAGAAAGCAGTAAAAAAAATTAAAAGTTACATATGCTAGATTTTGTTTTGTTCTGTTTTGTTTTGATATTAAATGGTAGGATAGATTGTACAGTCGAACAGAAATCTTATTAGTTAATTTTGTTTCCCATAAAAAAATATTATTAGATTTTAATAAGAGATTTAGATTTTTAGAATCCAAGTGCCGCTACCATTTATCAACATAAAATTATTAATAATGTTGGATAAACATTTTATTATTATTTTGATGTACATTTTACCTGTCTGCGTGTAAATTATGTCTTTTTTTTTTTTTTTTTTTTTGAAAAAACAAAAAAGAATGCATGGAATCCACGGAGGGCACTCTACGTGAGCAGTGCTGCCCATGTAACGCGTTCCCTTACTCCGTTGGCTCTTTCCCTTTTGGCGTAAAATCGAATCGGACAAAGGGAGTGATTATTGTCAGATGTAGTTTTAGCGAGAGGGAAAACTTACGCAAACAACCCACAAAGAAACGCCTGGAACAGTATCGTCCAAGTTAGTTTTGGTCTCTTCCTGCAGCAAAATGTCACACAAATTTAATTTGGTTAGCCTTCTCAATTTCAAGCAGCATCGTGTAGGAACATAACATAAGAATCTTTCCCACTAAGATTTTCTCCCTTTTGTTCTTTTACTATTATTCTATGCATTACTTTTTCTGTTGGACCGTCTCCTGGCGGAACGGAAACTGGCGTCACTTCTACTAAGTTTGTTTCTAGAGAATTTCAACATGGAGAGTTAAAAAAAAAAAAAAAGAACGCCGAAGAAGCTTCTCTGCTGCCTCTCATCTTGATTGCTTCACTAAATGGTTCATATATATATGTGTGTGTGTGTGTGTGAATTTTCGGATTGGAAAATGAAAATTGCCAGCATATTAACTAAAGAGCAAACCTTTCAAAGATGAGTGCAATGGGGACCGTGGCAGCACAGGCAAATATGTATCTGTAGGCAACAATAACCTTCAAGCTCATTCCATCATTGGCTGCCAATTTGTACAACACATACAAACCAGCGTATGCAAACTGAACCACTGCCATCACCAACACCGGCGTGAACCCACGTACCAAGTTACAAGCTTTATCCATCTTATTGATTACAATTCTGCTTTCCCCCCCCCCCCAAAAAAAGGGAGAGGGAGAGAGAGAGAGAAAGAAAGAAAGAAAAAAAGAAAAACGAAGATCTCCGCAGACCCGCTGTTGATCTTCCAAAGTCCAAGCAAACAAAAACATTCAACACCCACCCTTTTATTCTGTTCCCAATCGACCGAGGAACAGAAGTAAATTCAAGGGGAGAGCTGCAGAAAAAGAAAGTGTTAGAGATTTAAGGCGTAAGAGACAAGTGTTCGGTTACTAAATGATACTTTTATAAGGCATTCCTGTACGAGTGTATCTGCGAAGTGCCACCGGCATTTATTGCAAGAGTTAAGAGTAGCGTCACATAAGGAGATTGTGGTCTTGATGTTTGCTATACTTATTTATCCTTTTTTTTGGTAACTATAATAAATTCACAATGTTTAATTATATATATATATATATATATATATATATTGTTGGGAGATTCGTCCATTTTTATGATTGTTACGTGCCGTATTGAGTTTTTGCTCATGAATTTATTAGATGAACATACATATATATTCAAGGCATCGCACGTGGAGATCACTTGAAACTGGCATGGAGTTTCTTCTGTTGGGATATGCCTTTTTATTGACAAAACGTGTGCCTTTTTGGTGGATGTAGTGTCAGCAGCTGTTTGTTTCCAATTTGCTTCGTGCTTTTCTCGGAGGGTCACCCTTTTTTCTGGAAATGGGAGAGTCACGGCCATAGAAGACAAGATATGCTCCCTGAGTTGGGAGATTTCCTGGTGAAATGAATGTTTGTTTGGTGGTGTGAAGGATTTCTTTTAAGTTTTTGGCGAATTGGGTGGTCCTGGGAACGTGAAATCTGGTTATTCATTTCAAGACTTCATTGTTTTGGGTGTCATTCTCTCAAATTCTAGATTTTCATTTAATTGCCTAGGATCTTAACACTTTATATAGGTTAACTAGAAGAATTAGGGACATCAATATCCACGTGTATTAGAGATTGTGTTTGCCTATGAATGGAATTTTCACGGCCCTTTTTTTTTTTTTTTCTTCCTTCCTTCAATTGGCTTGAACGATGCACTATTTGGATTACTACTGATCATCCATTTGAATACTACTGATCGCATTGTTGTTTACGAGATGACTCGCAGCAGTAGGCGGCGTTTGGAGGAGCTGGCTGTGCCACTTCCTCCTGAGGTTCGGGATTTGACTTTAGCCGTCCATCTTCATCATCGCTTTTCCTAGGACCTAGCCTAGTTCCTCGTCTTTCTATTTGTTAATTTGCTCTCATTGAGTCGAGTCGGGTTCTTTAATTTAGAAATAATTCTAGTACTAATGACTCATTTATTTTAATTTTCTTGAACAGGGAAAAAAAAAAACACTCTTTATCTCTCTCAAATTACTATTTGTTTGGGCTCGGACCATATATTTTATTCTTTTTTTTTTTTATTTTTTGCAAATACTTAGTTAAAAATTTACCTAATTCAATCCTCATCTTACGTTGCCAAATAGTTGGACTACGTGAATCTGTGGGGAAGGAAAGAAAGCATTAGGCAAGGACTGGGCCCTGCGACTTATCGGGCTCGACCTTCGAACTAGGCTCATCCCTCGCGAGTCCACTAGCAAGCTGGGCTGCATGGAAGCTCGCGGAATGGCTCACAGCGAATCCGAACAATTGACTTTCCTGGGCTCTCCAAAATTTGGTGCCCCATAGTCCAAGGAAGACTATGTCACGTCATTTGCCTTCCTCGTTAAAATCCACTGACAGAGACGTCTACAGTAAATGGGCACTTGGCGTTTTAGTCAGAAAAATTAAAAAAAATTAAAAAAAAAACGAAATTCAAATTCTAACAATTCGTACTAGTTGAAGTTGTTTGTATTAATCAATCCCCAAAATTTCAAATTTTGAGTGGGGGCAAGAAAAACTTCTGAGTGGAGATAAAGATTTCAAATCCATGCAAATTATGCATAAACCTTTTCGTGGAGTGAGGGTATTTTCAAAGCGTGGCTCTCCCACTGGTCAGATAAGAATAATAAAAAAAAAAAAAAAATCGTTAAACAGAAAGTTTGACTGTCAACCAGTGGCCTCGTCACAATTCTTGGGTTACGGTCGATTTGTTCATTGGCGGCGTAACGCCATTAGAAAGATGTAAGGAGTCATTGGAAGACCATTTAGAATCTTAGAAAAACAGCCAATTTCTAAAATATTATAAACCCAAAAGTAATTTTTAACTCCTCGCCCGACCATGCCTGGCTAGTAGATTCAAACCCGCGAGCTTCAGTTTGGAGTTTCGAGTTCTTTGTTGCGGGTGTTGCTCTCGCATGTACTTTTTCTGGGTGAAGCAACAACGATCTGCATCTTTTCTGCCTCGTCAGAAGCTTTTGTTGGAACAAGTTGGGTCATTTTCTCCCTCTCTTTGCTTTTACCCCAAAGTACCGCGTATAAACCGAGAATGATAAATATTGCTCCTATTATGCTGCAATTTCCAAAAATTGGGTCCACTTAGGTTATATTAGAGAAAACATTTCGTCGTAAAATAAAAATATATAAATTTTTATCAAAACATTCATAAAAATATATAAACATTGATTTAGGAGTGTTTTTGATTTTTTTTTTTTTTTTTTGTCTTTCCTAAATTTTAGAATTAGATTTCATCAAAACAAATAGAAGCAAGAAATGATGTGTGTACTTTCCAAGATGTAGTTTCTCGTCCAGAACCATAGATCCAGCTATTGCCACCAGTATAAGCGTTAGAGGGCTAAAAATAGAAGCATACAATGGACCTCTCATTCGCACACAAATTGTGACTAGCGCTACCATTAGCCCAGCAACTATTATTCCCTGTAATAAAAAAAAAATAATTATAATTATAATTATAATTATATCAATTAAACATTTAAAAAATCAGGTTTCAAAACTCCAAAAATATATATATCCCATCAAAAGAGATTAAAAAAAAAAAAAGTCCAAGGAAAGACGGAGAAAAAAGAAATTCATACCACACACACGTGAGTCTGGAGGTACATTTTTGCAGCTACATATACCTTTTTTTTTTTTTTTTTTCCTCTGTACATGGTAATTTATCTGTTTAGTCTATTATAATATAATTACTTAGTGGAGGAAAATAAATGTACGATGAGTCTTTAAACACCGCAAAGCATACCTACCGAGTAAGTTGTAGCGAGCAGTCTAATATTCCAGCTCAATTTCCATTGATTCCAATCTCGCTCAACGCAAAGGGCAAGAACAGTTGTTTGGATGGCTGCCATTGCAGACATCAAAGCTGTGCTTGAGTAAGGGCATGGATATCTTGCGCTCATTTTAGCCTATGTCATTAAAAAAAGAAAAAATCACTGATTTATTAAGGAATGCACGGAGGGTTAAACAAAATTATAACTACTAAATCCTTTTGTGCTTTAGGATGGACAGCTGGGAATTTAAGAAAGAAAATTGATGCTTTCTTTTTCTTTTCTTTTTTTTTTTTCAATTAATTTCATAGGATAGAGCAGCTAGCGCACAATGGGTAGCATGAGTAATAATAACCTGAATTATCAGCCATGAAGCATAGGTAAAGCAGGAGATAATGGTCAATAAAAGGCCCAAGATCAATCCGCTGCCTTGAGAGGAGGATGATACCATGTGACTACCATTTTGGCTGTATTGCTTCAAAAGGTCAACATGGGTCGACCAGATTTCAATGTGTACTCCTTTAGCAAATGTGAACACCATCGCCCCACCGATTCCCAATATAGTTCCCCCAATTTTGGCTTTCCCTGCCGAGGTCGTTAGCCCCAGCTTCTCCAACCTGAGAACATTCATCAATTTACTGCAAAATTAAGTAATCTCAAAGGGGCATAGAACAATGACCAATCATGTTTATTTGCTCTTGCAATGGAAAAGAGATTTAAGAAAAGAAAGAAAGAAAGAAAAAAAAAAATAGAAGACAAATATGAATAGAGTACGATTACGATAATTTTTATTTTTACCTAAAGAGGACGCCTAATAGGAAGGTAACGGCAGGTATAAGGTTAGTCATAGTAGTTGTAAATGTTGCAGATGTCAAGACGAGACTTTTTAAGTACATAATTTGATAAGAGGATCCCCTGCATATAGATACAAAGTGTGTCACATGTCACTCCTCCCCGTACCAAAACAAAAAATAAATTAAAAAAAAAAAGATATTTTCCAAAGTGGCTTCTACCAGAAAACAAAAGTTAAAAAGAAGAAAAAAAAAAATGCAAATATAGGAAGTTAGTTTCTTAACCAAGATTGGTTGTTGAAGTTAAACTTCTACTGTAGGCTCTCAAATAGCTAAGCTTCATTAGTAAATATTTGCCGCTACATGCATTAAACATTTATACGATTGAATTGAAATCACGTTTGCCGCTAGTAGGAGAATGAAACCACGAGACCTATAATATATATATATATATTTTAAAATTACATGCATCGTGTAGATCGTGACTTAGAACGAATTTCTTTAAAAAAAAAAAAAAAGAAAAGAAAAGAAAAAAACAAACTTACCCTAGTAATCCACACAGAAACGCTTGAATGAGTACCGTCCGTGTAAGTTTAGGCCTTCTGTTCCTATAAAATGAGATTAAGAAAGAGCATCATCCGTATTCAAAATCCATATTAGCTGGCTGGAAAAACTATAAGACTAACAGACTTCTCGCGTTCATTTCGTTATTAATTCAGCACAGTTAAAAATAATTAATTCTTTATCCAATACAGGATCTAGTTGAAAAAAAAAAAAAAAAGAATTTCTCCAGTAAGAAAAGAGTGTTTATTTAGAGGAAAAGGCAAAAGAAAACCCATATGGAGGGAAAAAATAGACTGAGTGTCTAACCTCTCAAGTACGTAAGCAAGTGGAAGCATTATAGCAGTAGCAAAAATGTATCTGAAGGCAACAAGGACCCATAAGTTCATGCCATCAGCTGCAGCCAGTTTGTAGAGCACATTAGTGCCAGAGTACACAACTTGAACCACCACCATCATCAGTGCTGGCTTCAACTCAGTTACCAACTTTTCAAGCTCCACCATATCTTCGAATTATAACTAGCTAAATAGATCCTTGCGAATAAAATAAACCCCCAACTTCTAGACAAGGCGAGAAGATGGAAAGAAACGCAGAATGTAAGTACAATAAAGGCTAGAACAAAGATTCACTTCTTTGCTCCTTGCGTTTGGCTTTAAACATAATGGATGTTCAGGTAAAACCCAGGTACATATTTTTATAAGTGGAAACTGATACCCTTTTGATTCTCTGGCACGTGAATTATGGCACCCGTTCAGAAGAAAAAGGAATGAATTTTATGAGGAGCAGACTTAACCAAACTGAAATGTTGGCTGACCAAACGGGATATCTTCAGATATATTTTTGGTATGATTACCGTTCTTGGCATTAGAAAGATGCTAATTAGGAATATAGACCTCTGTCTTTATAGTTTTGTGTTTTAATTTTAAAAGGGCAATTGAAGTTTATAAGTATGAGAGATCTATTTCTATTTTGTATGTGACGATAATGTAACTCACGACCAATATATATCTCGATAAAAAAAAAAATTTTTGATTAACTTGACAGAAATATTATTAAATATATATATATATATATATATTTAAATTTTTTTATTCTAATTATACTAAAAATCATCACTAATAAAATTATATCTAGTAAATAAATATTTCTAAATTATGATCATATCTTACGGGATCATGTATTTGTCTTATATATGATTATATCTGTAATTTTTTTTTAAATATATCAAAACTGTATTTTACATTGATATTAAAATTTTTTAACTTGTTTAATAAATTTATCTTTCAACTGATCATCTAGTTCGAAAAATCAAACTAAATCAAAATTTTCAATTAATTGGATATTGGCTAACTCAAAATTTAGTTTTATTTAAAATTTTAAAATAGACGAACCAAAAAATTTAATTTTGGCTAAACTTTGGGGTTCACGGTTTGGCCCTTAAAGGATGGGTACCACAAAGCGACCAAAGGCATAAATATACTTGTGGGAGTCCTTGTTAGAGTCTCTAGGCATCATTTGACCGTAAAATTTTTTAAAAAATAGAATTGGAATGAAAAATAAAGTTATGAGGATTTTAAACCTTGGTATTAACCACATAGAGACATCCTGCATTTGATTAAACTTAATTATTAAAATGAGGGATAACTCAACATGTATGATTTTATAAATAAACAACTGCTGTTATATTTATTTACATTTTTTATCAGTGTAAGACACTTAATTTTATTTTTTATTGAACTGAATTTTATTTAAATTTTTTTATAAGTCTCACTTAATTTTTCTTTCTTTCTTATATTTAATATTAAATCAACTTGGTTATTTTAAGAATTAGTTGAATTAAAAAATCTCATAAATACAACAGACGTCAAAAGTGTAGGAATGGCCACCTTCCATTTTGGGAATAATCAGCTAGCGGATTTTGCTTTATGATGCGTGGAGGATACGTGTTTTGAGTTGCTTGAAACACCGTCACCAACTTGTTTTTATGAAATGGATTACTGTTAAACAAATTTTATCTTTCTATATATATATATATATATATATATATATATATTTATTTATTTATTTATTTATTTATTTTTATTTTTTTTAAAAAAATTTTTTTTTTGATTCATGGGAAAGAAACTTAAATTCAATATTGAGTGATTAAAATTGGTAACTTGGAATTATACATTAATTAATAAAAATTTTAGATAAAATATAAATCCAATATGTCTAATTCTTCTTCTACAAAGGTGACGCCCCAACAAAAACCTATTAACAATAATAACCGCATGATCTCTTTCAACCAACTTGGCAATCTTGGCCGATAAAGGAATGCGGTGATCAAACTATGAAATCTGAACGAGGGATTTTATTAGTAAAACTTACATTTAACATATTTTGTATTCACATCTTTTATTTTCAAATATGACAACAACAACAAAAAAAAAAACACTCTAACTAATTGTCATTAGCAAATTTAAAAGAATTAGTGAAAAGCCACATCTACCCATTTCTTTTAATAAAATTTATAATATTCCAAAAAAAAAAGATTTAACAATTAACAAAAAGCAACAAAAAATACGTATAAAAATTAATTCGGTTAATATTTCCACTAATGATATTGTCATTAAAAAATTAATACAATAAATAATCCAGGCCTAAAATTTAGTCCAAAAATGCGTTTATGATATTTTAATAAATTGTGGGAAATTAAACTTTTTTTTTTTACCATTTATAATGGTAATTTTGTAAATATTTCAGAGTTTTTAAAATATACTTAATTGAGTGTGTTAAAATTATCAAACTTAAATGTTAGTGTGTTTTTTTTTTTAGTTATATTTGAAAATATAGAGCATGAATAGTTACTGGACATTAAATAAGACATGTTTTTTTTTTTTGTTATATTAATATTAAAGGACACAAAACCTCACATGTATAACCATAAAAGTAAATGCAATGTATGAGATATTTTGATTTTTCTTTCTTTTCACCTTATAATAAATTTCTGCAGACTGTCCACCGGACAATATGTTACCCAAGTATAAATACATAAAGAGACAAGTAAAAGTTTGACCCAAAAACCCTACAAGGATGGAAAGTGCAAGAACCCCAAAATGGAGGTCGAATTGGGGTGACGCCGAAGGCACCATTTCTCGAGCGAGTTATGGAGATCGTGTAGGCAGAGACCAAAAGACCACAAATATACCAAGAATCACGATCAACCAAATGTCATATGGAATCTCTTTCTATCCTTTTTTATAATCTAAAGGAAAGGAAAAGGTAAACGCACCCTCTTTTCCTTTGATAAAGAAGAAAAAGGGTGTGACTTTTGTGACTAAAAACTGCAAATGTGGAAGCCCATGTCCATACAATATGTAAGAGATAATATATACCAACGGACGTGTAGGGCAGGAGGAAAAAAAACAAAAGAAAGGCAGCTTATATGATCACTCTTTTGTCCTTTGTTGCTGGGGTACCTAATTAAAGTCCTTAATCATGTTGGATTTCTTGATTAATTATGGCGATGATTGTGAGTGCTCTATGTAAAGCAAGCAAAGCACTATGATTCATGAGCGCACGAGCCCACGTTTTGAGTGGTTTAAATGTTAATCAGTCTCAAAACGTGGGCTCGTGCGCTCATGATACTTTTGTGTGGGTTTTTAAAGTTTCTCTATAAATTGCTTTTGCCGTCGGTTTCTTTTAGGGGACGTTTGGTTCATTATATTATTTTTGGAGAATGGAATGTAAATGATTGATTCTTGTTTTTACTGTTTAGTAAAATGAACTTTTATTTTCATCTTTATTATTTGGTGGTAAGACTTCCTATTCTCCCTAGTTAATTTCACCCCAATTTCCTCTTATCCTCTCTCTATAATACACACACAACAAATAAATTCTATAAATAATAATAATAATAATAATAAGTATTTTTATATTATAATAGCATTAAATATTTTAAAATTATAATAATAAGAATTAAATTATCAATAATAATTATACATGATTATATATTTTGAAATGTTTATTAATTTGAAATATATGCATGGTTATTATAATTAATGTGAATTGTTATTATTATTACTAAAAAAATTTCTTTAATATAATTTTTATTCATACTTTTATATTTGTGGTAATTTAAATAAATTTTAATTATGATATTATTTTTATTTTTTTTTTGAAATATCAATTTTCTATTCCAATGCCAAAGTTAGTTTTGAGGTAAACCAATCATATTATAAAATTAGTTATTATGTTTTTAATTTTATTTAATTTTAATTCTCATTATAATTCTGATTGCGGACTATAAACTAAATGGTTTCTTAAAGCTATTTCACCCAATTTTTTACTTGACAATTTCTTTTAAAGTTGCCTCTGTAAATTTTTCTTCCTCCCCATCTCATTACCCGTTTTAAACTTTGTAGTTACTTATACAGAAAAAAATATATGTGTGTGTGTGTGTGTGTGTGTGTGTGAAATGATTATTTAAATATTTCAAAACATTAAAACTCTTAAAAAAAACAATTATAATGTTTACTATTTAGAATATCTAAAATTAGTTTTTTTACATTTTAATAAATGCATTATTTTTATTATTATATTTGTACATATAAATTTGTCCCTTGTAAAAACCAAAAAAAAAAAAAAGTTAATATCTGTAGTGACAATAAGTATAAACTATTTGCATGTTTCCACAACTAAGGCATGTTGTTTAACAGTAAAGCTTTACATGGGCACAGTGGGTTTGATTTCAGGGAGTTAAAAACCATCGCGACCTGGCATGCTCTAAGGGTGCCACGTCACTCAACACGGATGCAAATTGAACTGAATAAATGAGTAAACCGGTACTCGCTTATTCTCCATTTTATTTTATGACAAGTAACTGCTGCGATGTGGCATGCTATAACGGTGCCACGTATTTATAATTGTTAAATATGTATATTTTGATTTTGGTCATTAACTTGATTATGGATCAAGAGATAAAATGTACAATAAATAGCTCTAATAGTGTAGTATGGGGACTAATGTAAATTGTTAAGAGTTATCATCGATGTATTATAATTTCTCCGATGAACTACTTTATTATATTTATTAAATTTAAAAATAAATATCTAAATAACTTTAGATAATTTGGTAAAATCAAGCCTAATTTAAATTTTATATAATTTAAATAAATTTAATTGTTGATATTCATTGTAACTAATTATTTAAATAATCATTGAATGGTAGGATAAAATTAGTTTACATATACATTATCTTTATAAGGATTATAAATGAAACATATATTTTTAGTAAATATGTAAATTTTATGTAACACTTATTTAAATTTTTTATAATTGTCCCACAAAAGAATTTTATGTAAAAAAAAAAATGATGTTAATAATTTTTATATTATATTGTAATTTTTAATAATATTTTATCTACTACATATAACTTTACCCCCACTTGCCAGAACTCTCGGATCTGCCAATGGGAGGAGTCAAGGAGGAAAATGAGAAATATAGAAGCCAAGAAAGGGAATCTCAATCTTTAGAAGAGGAAGGTGAAGGGGGCTTTGTGATCATTATAATTGCAATTATATATATGTCTTCGAGTTCGCAAATTTGATAATTAGTTACTGATCATATTTTCTATTGATGCATGTAATTAATGGTAGAGGGCTTGTACGTACTCACCCATAAAATAATGTTGTCTATCCTTTCAAAAGCATTTTAAGTCGTGTGTGTTCCACGTTCGAATCCATATGGTCGTAAATATGCACTATCTAATAATTTTTTAGTAGTCAACATAAATTAATTACACAGCCATTTGCATTCGATCAATGGCAACATATATGCTTCCTATCACTTCAAACAAATATTGCATTCATAGGTTATATTGTTAGATTTTTCATATGCGGGTAATGCACCGTTTCTCCATTGTTTCACGACACTAATTATATTTTTATTTTTATTTTTGATTTTCCACCTCATAATTTGATCCTAATTCTTTGGATTGAGAGCCTAAGTAATAGAGTTCAAGTAATTAGAATCCAAAATTCTTGAATTTATCTATGTTGCGAGTTGTAACATGGCAAATTTTCAATGTCCTTGCCTTTTTTCTTTTTCTTTTTTTTTTTTTTTGATAGAGTAATTTTGTTGTTGAACCCAAATTGTAGGAGGAAATGAAAATAAATTTTGCAGCAAAGTTGAAAAATAAGATGTAAATAAAGTGTTAGAAGCTCCTCCTATAAGATTACAATAAAAAAGTAACTATTTTTCTTTTATTTTTGCGGATTACAGTAAAAGTGATCGACTGTTAAAAGGAAAAAAACAAAGGTGGACGGGGGAACTTTAGACAAACACTAGAGGACAACACAAAGAGCACAATTGAAGAAGCCTTTTTGCCCATAGAGTCAAAAGCCTTCGAAAAAAGTTGTTTCAACTTCATGGTTGTGGCTCCTTTCTGTTCCACAAGGTGAGAGTAATGAGAGAATCAGAATCCAAAGTGAAAGACATATGCTTCAGGTTTTCATGGGATGATGTTAGCTCAGTAGCTTTGAGGATCACAAGCAACTCTGCAAGGTTTAGAATCAATAACACCTAATGAGCAAGAGAACATACATATGAAACATCAATGAGAGCCTCTACGGACGCCATCCATGCCCTCGGACCTGGTTTCCCTATAGTTGAACCATCAAAATTCTGTTTGAGACAATGGAGTTGAGTAGCAGCCCAAGTCCGTAGCTGCGGAGAAGGTTTTGGTGTAGCCCGAAGTTTCGAAGCATTAATGGACAGAAGGAGGGGCTGACCATCTGTAGGATAGGTGCCATCTCGACCCTTTAAGCCCGAGATTAAGTATCACCATGATCAGATCAAGCATTATGGCCCATTTCAGAGTCTAATTCTGGAAAACCATCTAACATGAGGGAACCTATGGCTCGGGTCATAAGCTCCCATTTCATTCGGCAAGGGGAGCCCTCCGCAAGCTCATGTCCTCATGCAGGGGAGCTAAGCATATCGTGGAAATGCATCAGGCCACAGGGGCGCGGAGTCCTCCACCAACCATCTTGCGAGAGCGAGGAGAAACGAGCAATTAACTAGAGTCACAGAGAGAGAAAGAGACACTCGGGTTGAAGCTACAGAAAGATGACTTTTGTTCTGACCACCATACCCAAGACATTAAAAGCCTCGTGTCAATGCGAGGCGGTTTGCCCCCACCCAAGAGTTTACATCAGACCCTAGCGGAGAGGTCCATCCAGAGGCGCCACATGTGCGGGAAGGGAGAAGGGGAGACAAGGATCCTCGCCGGGAGGCTCAGGGGGCTTACAAGCAAGCAAGGAGGAAAATGTAGAAGGAAACTGCCTCGCAAGGAGATCGACAAGCCAAGTTCTCAAGTGTAAAAGACAGAGAGCTACAACTACAGTTCAATCTCAATAAAATGAAGAAATGTCAAAGGAATTTTGATTGTAAAGGTATGTTGGACTAGGCTTTTCTTCTTCAATGAAGTTTAATGATGCTTATAACACTTGACCCTCATCACCCACCATTGATTCCTCTGACAAGAATTATACCGGCTGAGCCATTTTTCATTGCAACTTTCAATACGCCTATCAGTGAGCCTGGCTCCCACTACTATTAATCTTTATTGAAAAACCAATCAATGCCTCGTGTAGATAATCAACGCTATCATGGGCATGCTGGGATGATAGAGAGCAGTAACTTGGGCATATTCTTTCTATATATGCATACAAGGAAATCAATAGAGGCATTTTCCCTACTAGCTTCAAAGAAAAGAGCATTCAAAGGAGGAGTCATCTTTCTCTTTTTCTGAGCAATTTGAGAATAGTGCCCGGTCGCAACATAGGCAAGTAAAGTTCCTTTCCCGAAGGTTTTATATCTTTTTAGTCCTATCAGCCTTAATTAGCTCCTTTCAATTACTTTGCTCGATGGTTATGAGCAGAGGGATCTAAATCGTAGGGAGTAGAAGGAAAGGAAAGAGAACATACACTGAAGTTTCCTATTATGTAGATTTGGAAGAAAGCCATGCGCATGGGCCACCATAGATTGCACATTCAACCTTGAGTGTCTACTGTAAACTACCAAAATGCTACCGACGATTGGGAAGAAAAGCATTTGGATGGGAGCTTAGTAAAATAATTTACTCGGATGTTGGACTTAATAGAAATCTATTTATTTTATAATTAACTATTCAGGTGCCGAAAACACTACCAGTTTCCTTTGGAATGCCAGGACAAAAAGGTGCCGCAAATGCCACTCCTTTACAAAGAATTCTTCTAACAACGACAGATAAAACAGTGGCAAACCAACCAGACTAAAGAAAAGAATCAAATAATTTGTCTTAATACATCAACCAGATATGGAATTGTACCATAGCAGAACCAGAGTCTCCTTTGTTTTGTCCAAATAGTAATACTAAGAATAATAGTAACAAAAGGGACTGGGGGTCCGCTCAAAACAAAACAAAGAGAGTTGTGGCCTGAGGGGCTGTGGCTCCCTACCCTTATCCTCGTGAAATATAGGTCCCCAAGGCTATTTAAATACACTGGATGCAACATACAGAGGTCCAGTTACAATGATGGTAGTCAAGGATAGAATTAATAGGACTATATATTATCTCCCAATTCTGCTATTTGAATGTTGTCTCTCACTAACAAAGGCATGTTTTACGATCCAAATTCAATTCTGCCAGGTCTTGTGGCGCTCAACATGATGGCTCCACATCTTTATATGCTTCAGTTCACTTGCGTCCAGGCATTGTTTGATTCTATTTAGTTCTGATGTGTGCTAGTGTACAAGTCTGTTAACCAAAGCAACTATTCACAATTTTTTTAACTTACAGTTCATTTCCTTTGTCACTCAACTGCATCAAGACCAAAATATGATTCTTAATCTACAGGTCAAGAAACCGCTCATAAAATACACCATTCTTCCAATGCAAATGAACTGCTGAAAATTAAATACGTCTAAGTCATCTGCACACAGAGCTAAATCTAGACCCAGAAGTGTTGTCTGACAGCATTTTACGAAAATAAAAATCAATAGAGAGGCTAAGCTAAAGTGCAATTATTGTGATAGATTGCTTGAAAGAGCAATCCACATAATGAGATAAGACATTCATTTGATCACACCAAAAGGTGTCCAAACCCACGGAATATTTATCTCACAACCAAAAAAAAAAAAAAAAAATGTAATGGTTACTAATTTATCGAAAAGCAATAAAGGAAAGATTTTTACACTCACTTATCATCGAGAGATTGGGAGAAAGGAGCTCACAAAGGCTGTCATTCTACATGGATATCTTCCATTCTACATGCTTCAATTTTGCTTGCAAGTTATAGAAACCCCATTTGATTGACCATGCGTGAGGTGGAGCAGAAAATTTACACCTAGGAAGTTTCCGGTCTTGAGAATTTGATCAGAGCCGCATTTTTATGCCATGGGGACAGGATTAGATCCAAGGCTAGACATACCATTTGCTTTCACAACATTCTTGATTCTCAACGGCGATGCGATTGTTGCAAGTGTTGCTTTGGATACTCTTGCTTTCTTAAATTATGCACGTTTTCTCTAGTGATCAACTCATTCTAGGTCATTCATAGATGGTTAGTTTCATTGTCTTGGTGACAGTTAATTGTTATTATTTCTTTCTGAAAAAGGGTGGAAACGATCATTCACCTAGAAGAATATGACACTATTAAGAATTTGTGTATTAAAATTTTAAATGTGAATGTATAAATTGTATAATTAAAAAATTTTATATTAAGAAAATAAATAATATATAAATAAAATTAATTTATAAATTTAATATTTTAAAATTTTGTGTTAAAAGATAATATTCAATTTCACAAATCTTTTATTTACTTAAGTTTTACCTAAATTTCTTCTTAATTTTAAATTTTCACGTTTTCCAAACACTCTGGTCTCCCTGTCTCCACCCTGCCTATCTCATTGCGTTTAATTTCTAGCTAAAAACTTGCATTCGGTGTCAAAGTGAATGAATAACAGGATTTACCAATTATTTTTATCAAGACCTTTATACTAAATAAAATGTGGTCCAATCATTTTTTTTTTTAATCTTACTGGTGGATTCCACCATCTAGCATGGCACGTGTTTGGTTTTATGATAGACCATATCATTTAACAAAGAAACTACACTTAGATGGCCACATAGGATATTTGGGGTTTTGAGGTTCTTGTACAATCATTCTCACACGATTGTGGTTAATGAAAATGTTGATCGTGGAATCGAGAATGAAGTTTTCATTTGTATATGTCGGATCATGAACTACCAACTGCATCCAATCTCTAAAGAAATCCCACTTGTTTTGAAGTTTCTGTCTTTTTTTTTTTGTTTTCCCTTTTCCTGGAATGAAAAATGTACGGAATCCCCTAAATAGGGCCAAGCCTTATTGGACGGTATTTACTTCTTTCTTATTCTAAACAAACAAGGAAATTACTGTGTAATTTTAACTATACCTAACATTACTCCGAGAAATATTCTTGTTATATATAGCTGTATTTTCATTTTTGATAGTGGATTGTTAGGAAATAATCAATTGGCAGGACTAGGTTAAATTTATAGGCCTTGTAGTCCGTGGATATATTCAACCGGTGGCATACATTAGTTACACCAGATATATATATATATATATATATAGAGAGAGAGAGAGAGAGAGAGAGAGAGCTGGGTGGTACAGAATTTATTTGTCTCATTGTCAGCAATGGCGCGAGCCCACAGAAAGTAGGAAAATGAGTAACTAATGGATATTCTTCTTCAATGGCAGGCTCTCCACAGGGAGGCTTGTTTTAAGATGATCAGGCTACCACGTTGTTATGCAGACCTTTTGGTCTTGTCTTGTTTTCCATACATGTACGTCCATGCATTGATAATTGATGCATGTTGAACTAATTGGTTTTTGAATCTGAATTTCATTATCACAAGCTAAAATTTAACCCTGTTGAATTAATCATTTTCTGGTTTAGCGCCGAGCTTGATAACTAAGAATTTCCGCAAGACCTTGTCTTTGCATACACAAATCAATTATCTGGTAACTGTTTAGTCGTGCCATTTCTCATTTTGCATGGTTTTGCAATGTTTTCATTTACGAAGAATAGGCTTGTCAAAAAGCTGCAGTCGTCTATCGAGTACCAGAAGAACATCAACAACCATACATTAAACGAAAAAATAAAAAAAGGCTTTAAAACATTATCCTTCAGAAATACCATGAACAACGAAGCACCCCAGAATTATCATACCCCGAGTTCCACCAAGATTTCCCATCAACCAGACCCGACAATCCCAAACTAATTAAACAGGCATTCCCTTATTTTATGGCATCAAAAGCATGACCCTTCAACTGAGGCAATGCTCAGTTATCCTCTTTCTTTGCTTCTTCTGGCTTCTCCTCGGATTCCTTCACTTCCTCCTTCGATTCAGCAGATTCAGCTGGTGTCTCCACATTTGGCTCTTCTGTCTTCTGTTCCTCAGAAGCTTCCTCCTTATCCTCAGGCTGCCAATTCATGATCAAAATGTTCAACACTCGCCGGTCCGTTTAACATGCAGTATATGCAATACAACTAAACATATGATATATATATCTGAATTATATATGAACATGCAAAAAATTTCTTGAAAAGTTCAACATGTATGCAGTCGGGCGTGTAATGAACATATATATATATATATCTGTCATGTGTCATGTCTACCTTTTCTTCCCCTTTCGTTGGCTCTTCAACAACCTCTTCCTTGGCGGGCTCAGGTGCAGGGGCTGCTTCAGCCTCCTCCTTCAAGACCTTTGGTGTACTAGCACAGGCACCCATTTTTAATGCTCAACTAGTAATAACCGGCCCCCGAACGCCCGCCTCTCTCTCTCCGCTTCTGATTCGTGAGAGAAAGGTCGAAGAAGATATCACCAAAGAAGACAAAACCACAATGCTTATGAGGTGGGAAACTTGGGATATGAGCAACAATTGTGGCTCCCCTCAGGTTTTTATACAGAGGGCAGTCTGTTCAGCCTTTGTGGCAGCGGGATTCTCTCTACGGCTTGGAAAATTTTCAGGGAAGGTCCTTGGTTGTCATCCTTGGGACTTTCTTTAATTAGTGTTTTGTTTGCACGGGATTAGCGAACTAAAATTTGTCCCCAGCAGCTTGTGATCCACATTCATGCATGGGTTAATCAGCCGTTAATACAACCAAATTTGCTATAGTTACAATAAGAATAATGCTAGGATTATTATCATTGCATTCACTATTCTAGTTTTACAATCCAATTAAAGGTAGACCAGCCGTGCTGGAATTAAGAGTCTCACAATAAATTACTTCCTTGTAACCTGATTGAAGATTTTTTTATTTTTATTTTTATTTTATTTTGGGGGGGGGTTTGAGATAGAGTTCGTGCTCATCTTTTCAAAATAAATTAAGCTAGCTTTTTTACTCACGCTACGAATCCGTATGAAGTTTAGTTTTTCTTAAATACAAAATAATGTAGAGATAATTAAAAATTTTGGAATACAAAAATAAATAATAATGATTTTGCACAATATTTTCTTTGTTAAAATGATAATAATGATTTAATTCGTTGTTTTCATTATGAAAAAATTGGCCAAGAATTAAACAAAAGAATTTACGTAAGTATATAAAAGCGCCACCGAGCCGAAAGAAAAATAAAAAAATAAAAAAAAATAAAAAAAAAAAGAAGAAGAAGAAGAGAAAAAGTCGAGTGTGCGGTAAAAAATATACTATAAATCAGGATGGAAGGAAACAATTAAAGTGGATTTATGGAAAAGAGTAAATATGTATCACACATCAAAGCAATACAGTTTCTCACAAATTCATTACAATGATGCAGAAGTTCTGGCTAATAATTTGTCATGGAAGACAATCAATCCAAAAGAGCAATCAGAAGTAGTGTCTTTCCTCACGGTTCGACGACTCACTCCATAATACCGCACATCGTTCGTGTGCGTGTGTGTGTGTGAGACAGAGAGAGGTGTTATACGCCTCTCTGTGCTCAGTTGGAGGTGGCTTCTCTGTCTTCTGTGATGCAGGGCCAGCACGTATGGCTGCATGAGACTGGTGCTTTTCAAGCTCATCTTCCAAGATCAACGTTGGCACGAGCCCTGAATAACATAAAACCAAGCAAGAATTATGCTTCTTCCCCTACAGATGAGAAAACTTGATAAAAGCCTTGGTTCAGCCAAATGTAACCTTAGCCACATGCATGCAGCATCGTGGGCACACGACCACCATAGGTGTTCCTGCGGTGAACTTCAACATCAAGATGCTTGCTATCCTTAACATCTTTAAATGGGACTATAATATGAAGCAACTCCTTGACCTCTCCGAATCAGTTATAGATGAAAAATGTGTAGTGATAAGCTAAGTTTGATTGGTGTTGAGGAAAACCAGGTGTCATTCCTATTAGTTAATGATCTATCAAGTAATTCATTTATATTAAACCTAATGAAAATACATATCAAAACGGGTTAAAGTTCTATGCATAGAATTTTGATGCAATAGATTTTCATGTAAGAGAGAGAATTCAAAAAATTTAATATTCAATGCCTGAAAACTCTTTAATTGCACCACAACAACAACTGTTATAAGCCTTAGGCAAAAGAGACGTCGGAGAGACAAACCGTCATGGTGATCTTTAATTTGTGTTGATAGATTGAATTGGTGGACGCGGTGAAAATTTTCCAATGGTTTTGAAAAATATGTTAATCACTCTTATGGCAATCATTCTCATGGAAACATTCGATTATTCATATCTCTACGAGTCTAAATATTTCTCCCTTTACAACACCTATAAAAAATAGTCATCAATGCCTATCACCTTACTTCTCCCAACTAAGAAGCTTTTTTTTTTTTTTTTTTTTACAACAATCAAATGCAAAATATATTTTATCAAGCTCTGGTTATTCTCTTTCTAATGCATGTCTAATGCATTATAGCGTAACTATTGTAATTATGTTGCTCCTTTTTAACTCATTTTTGTAGTATTAGAGTTGAGCATATAATTTCTTTGCATCTTCTCTTATATTCATGACAACCATATTTCTTACTCTACGGCATTTGGTGAGACTAATTTCTAAATACAACTATTTATTAACCATATCTTTCGAATTTTCTGATGATAGTTTAGAAATGGACGTTAAGTCATAGAACACATTATTGGCCAATCGTGTAGTTGAAATCCTCTTATTCTTGAAGACATGATTGGATTTATAAATGTCAACAAAATCTTTACCTTAACATAATTGAGTTCCTTGCTGAGATATTTTGTGTGCAAAGATGCTTTTTGCATTATTCTCTCACAAAATCTTTCAAGTTTTTGACAAAGATAAACTTAATTCTCTAGTTAATAACATATTTCAATAAGACATCTTTAAATGTAATTAAACTTTCAAATCACATGAAAATTTTAAATTTTAGTTTTTCTTATTGATTATCAAATACTAGATGTTTTCTCTTTCTTTTAACTTTACTATCCTTATCATTGCTGATTTCAAAAATTTTATGGTCACTTATATCAAGATAATTAGTTGCATTACTATCATTAAATTCTTCATGTTCAGACGACCTTTTTATCACTCTCATTACGCCAATCTCCAAACCTCACATCTTATATCTTAATTTGCTCTGTATTAACCTACTTTGATTAAATCATCTTATATTTTTCCTTATTTTCTCTAAGTTTATATCATCATTATCAGTTAGTATATTCACTTTTATTGTGCTTCTTTTTTATTTTTCATCATCTATTTTAGATTTTGTCTTTATCACCATCTATCACAAATCTCACTTTGGCATTCATACCATTATCTAAATTAATGTTATCCAACACCTCATTATCAATATAATCAATGTCATTTGCTTAGCTTGATGGTCCCCCTAGTTATGTTTGTTCCACTACCCTTTATTTTAATAAAAACATTTCCTTATTACTCCTTATTTCTCTTTACCTTAGTACCAACTTTAATATCTATATGAACTCCATTACCCTTACCTATCACATTACCAATTATATTGTCACCTTAACCAATGTAATGTCCTTACTCCTATTTATATTAAAAACCTTTTCATCAAGAGTTATATATACTTCTATCTCTTTATACTTTAAAATTATGTCATCATCTCAACAATTGTTTTGTTTGTATTATGCATTTTTTAAGACCATTATTCAAGTTCTCCTTTTGTATAAAACATTTACCTAACTTGTTTAACTTGTTTTTAATGTCTAGTAATTTAATTCGTCAAACCTTAATATCTTATTTTTCCATGTTGCCTCCATCATAATGAGTGCATGGATCATACTGTAATATTCCACACTAGTACATTGTCATTAACCCATGATGAACACTCATTTTATAAAGGATAACACACATAATGTTTAACATGTTAAAAATTAGTTTATGTTTTATATTTTAAAACATAATTAAACTACTAAAAGGCATTAACAAATAGACAAAATTCATTTTTTTTAAATTTAAAACAAGCTTTACATGTATGCATACGGTTTTAATTTTTCAACTACCAATAAACTTCTAACTACATAACTAGTATGAAACAAAACACAATATTTTCAATTGAAAAATTTACTATCAAAGTTAGAAATTGGCACTTCAATCAATAATGAATAATAGATGAAAAATCTATTATCAAAATAAAAAATTGTAGAACTAATAAAAGATTTTATAAATGTTACACCAATTTAAAAATAAAATTTTTAAAAACCTAAAATTTGGACTCAACTAAACTTATAACCCTAAAAGGAATCCTCCTTAAATATAAATAACACAAAAAGAACAAACAAAATCAAAGGTACAATAACTTCTAATGAGAAATGCTTATGTCTAAACTTAGGGAAATTTTCGATATTACAAAAAAGGTTTATGTATTTGCATCTTTGTTATTGTGATTGGAAAACTCAGAGTTATAAAGAGAAAATAGGAAAATTGAAGGAAAATAATAAAATAGGGATTTGTGAGAGATAAAGAACAAATATTTTAAATTTTAAAATTTTATCTTTGACTTTTTTGCAAAAGAGGGTTTGATTTTACAAAAGAAAATTTTGCTTGAAACTTAAAAATACACTTATATGTGTGTATTTTTATTTTTTTAAATATATTTGGTTTAATTAATATATTTATTTAACATTTTGATCATTTTTTGTTAAAAAAGTACTTCATTAGAAAGAATTTTAAGTATTTAGGATAAAATTAAAAAGTAAAAAATTAATTTAATTAAAAAAGTTATAAAAATTTACAATCAATTTTTAACTTTTTTTTTTTTCAAAATAAACATTTATTTTCACTCTCCAATATTACACTAGTTTTTTGTAACAAAAAGCCAAAACAACATATTGTTTATAGAACTTATTCTTTGTTTAGTTTTGAAGTAATGTATGAACGAAAGCTATAAGGGAGAAAATTGAAATTTGAGATTTTATTTTTGATTTTTTTCATTAAAAAGGGTTTGATTTTATAAAAGAGAATTTTGTTTTGACTTAAATATATATTCATATATGATTATTTTTATTTTTTAATGTATTTAATTTGGTTAATATATTTATTTAATATTTTGATTTTTTAAACAAAAGTATTTAATTAAAAAAATTTAAAAAATTTAATATCTAATTATAAAAAATTATAAAAATTTAAGATTAATTTGTAACTTTTTTTTTTTTTTTTGTCAAAGCAAACACTTACTTTTACTTATGAATATTACACTAATTCTTTGTTACAAAAAGCTAAAACAAATGGTGTTCAATGTACTAATTCCTTGTTTGGATTTGAAGTGGTGTGTTGAAGAAAATTATAAAAAAATAAAAAAATAAAATTAATTTTCTTATAATTGTTTGAATAAATTAACAGTGTGTAAAAAAAATTAGAATGTAATAAAAAATAAAAAAATAATATTTATGAAATAATAATTAAGCTCTTATATAAAAATTAATGAATAATTTAAAATTTTATTGAATATAGAAAAAGAAATCTTGAAATTGAAAAAGTTGAATCTTATGAAAAAAGATACTTTTTTTTTTTTGTCTTTTTTAACTAAAAGACTTTATCAAGAGAAAAGGCATTCTTATAAATAATGCACAAAAATAATATATAAAATTGGGGGTATTTTTATCATCGTACAATAATAAGCGAACCCCCTTATAAACCAATTCTCGCAATCTTTCTCACCAAATTTATGGAAAAAAAAAAAATCCTTAAACCTCTCGTCAAATGTTTTTTATGGTTTTCTCATTATTTTCATTTTTATAAGCTTCCCAAATAATTGAAAAAGTTTTTTTCTATTACTTTTCTTTCTCGTTATTTTTCTTTTTTAACACTTTCTTTCTTACATCCAAAAAAAAAAAAAAGTTTAATCTTTTTTTAAGAAATAATACACACGATACCCCAAAAAAAAAAGAAAATAATAATAATAATAATAATAATAATAATAATAATAGAAAAGCCAAGAGGGTTTAGGGCTTTTCCGTCGCTTCCACCGGCTGTTACTTTTCCCGTGTCTAGTCTGCCTCTAATCGATGATAGATAAACCTGAGAAGAATTATATGAAAGAATATCGAAAGAGAAGATGTGGTATCTGTGCGTCTTTTACCATAGATTGTTGGACTACCGGAAGCCGGAAGTGGAGTCTCTGGCGGAGCTTTTTGGAGGTCTCGAGTCCTTGGAATGGAGGCTTCCTTTATTTCACCATCCCGACTCGCCTTTTCACTTCGTCGATCTCCCTTCTGAAGATCTCGCCCGATGCATCGCCAATCGCAGTTCGTTCCCTTCCTTGTTTCTTTTTCCCGTTGTTTTTGCGTTTTGCGTGTGCAATGTTATGTGATTATGGTAGTGATTTCTGTTCATGACGAGTAAGCCCCCCACCCCACTTGTGGTTTGTGTAAATGGCGGTCTTTTAGCAACCCTGTTCCTCTTTAATCTTGGCCCACTTGAATCCTGGATGGAAGCCGTGCAACGGAACATTTCCCAATTTAAATGAGCCTATACTCACATGAGTTCGTATTTTAATTCAAACTATGAGGGTGTTTTTATTTTATTTTATTTTATTAATATTCCTTTTGCTGAATTTTCGATTTGTCTCCCCCTCCCTCATCCCTTTTCTTCCTTTGTGTTTTCCTTAAAGGTATACTTGTGAAAGGAATGTATGAAGTTTGGGGAGAAGGGAGTAGCTATGAGGAACTGGAGGAGGCCATAAACAGTTACCCTGATGAACTGAAGTTGCCATTCTTGACTTCTGAAAGCACATTCAAGATAACAGTTGATAGCTTTGGAAAAGTCATCAGCTTCCAGGAACAAAATGATCGCATTAAGGGGCTTGGCTACATCCCCTTTAAGGTGCGTTCTTCGTTTTGCCTTTGGTTTTGTGAGGCATGGATTTGCTCTTGGGCGGAGTTTTATGTATGTAGTTACTCTGCTGCTCTAGACTAGTAAAGCTATTTAGAATTTCTTTCTAGCCTTTTGCTTATAATGCCATCTAGATGGATTAGTTACTTGGAAGTGAAAAACAGAGAGCCAATAAGTTGCACTGAATAGGATGCTTTGTCTATTCCATACTTGGAAGATGAAGAATAAAGAATGCATAAAGTAATTAGTTTTCCATTTTCTTTTTTCTTTTTTTTTTCTGTTTTCCAGGTCCATTGCTAGAAATTAAACCTGAAGCCTGTTTACCTGCAAAAAGGTTTGCTTTTAGAGTAATTAAAAAATGGAGACTTGATCATTGGTAGGGAAAGGTGGTAACCAGTACCAAATATTTGCCTGGCTGTGCCTCATGCACTATGTGAATACCCACCAATGTGTGACTACCATAGTAGGTCTGGCACCACTCGCATTTTTGCATTTCTGAGTCATTGTGGTGCTACAATTTATTAACTGATTTATGTTCTATCGTAGGAATGTCCACAGACATTTTCTCAGTTTGCTTGTCTACTGGGTGAGTGTACCACCCTGGATTTAGTTCCCAGTCTGGCATTTCATTAACTGCTTGTTTGGCTCAGATGCATTTTTAGCTTCAGGTCTGAAATGGAACATACTGTCAATATTTCATGACCATGGTACTATTTTGTGGGACATAAACCTTTCTGGTCCCTTGTATCTATGTTTTGCTTAACATAATTTTGCATAGGGCTATGAATTCCCCTCTATCCTAGCGATGGGTTATCCTGCTTGCTTTTCATATTTATTCATTGTCCCCATGAAGATCCAAAATATATGAACTGTGCGAAGATCTGATGAGTGTTCTGAAAATCTCAGTTTCATGATTGGAAATTTATTCCATGGCATTTTCATTTGATTGAAATTTTATTGATGGAGGCTATGCTGCTTCAAATAGTTAGGACATAGGGAGTAAAGTGGAGAGAGGGACAAGACAAAAAAAAAAAAAAAAACTAAAAAATGAGGAGAGACAGAGTGAGAAGAGAAATCATTACAGAGGGAGTCCGAAAGGATGGAGATAGAAGTCTAGCAGCGATTTTGAGGTGGGGGTTTCACTAAATTCTGGCCCATACAAAAATTAATTTTATGGTCCTTAAGTGTACAATCACTGATCAGTGGCCCAATGTATTTGTCAATGAAAAAAATTTCTGAAAAATTACTTACAGTATTGCTAGGGGAATGCCTGGCAATCCTAAAGCAACAAAAAAGGAGGAAAAGAGAAATCCTAATATCTTTGCCATGGCTGCAGAACCCTCAGTCTTCATTGTACTTGACAGTTATTATTTGATTTTCTTGTTCCCTTTTTGGGGGCTCTGCCCCTTAAGATACCATGTTCACTTAGAGACTTAATGCTGATTAAATTTTATAAATCTCAGCACAAGCAATACCAGTCAGTTTTGGCTCAATGTGTATTTTTTTATAATTGTTGGGAACTAGAGCCTGGAGGCCACTCTTTTCCTTTCACTGTACTCTCTTTGCACCATGCCTGTTTCCTTGGAAATTCATTTTGACTTCATTAGCACCTTAATCACTGTCATTTCTTAAAGAACCGCTAATTGCTGGCCAGTTTTTACTTTCATGATTCTCTTAGAGTTGCTAACATTAATGTGTTGCAGGGTAAAGTTAATTTGAAAAATCCAGATCACAAGTTCTGGCTGATGGAGACTGATGAGTATGGAGCTAACAATGGGCTGCCACCAATTGTCCAAAGAAGAATATTTTTTGGCCGGGAGGTTGGCGGCGCTGACAGGAAGCTGATTCCAACTTATCAATTGAAGAGCCGCATGTACCTTGGCCCAACAGCCATGGATGCAGAAATGGCACTTTTAATGGCCAATCAAGCTTTAGTCACAGAGGGGAAACTCATTTATGACCCTTTTGTTGGCACTGGGAGCGTTCTTGTTGCTGCAGCTCACTTTGGAGCTATTACTATGGTTTGTGTTTAATGGTGATTTATTTTAGTTTGAATTACCTGTACGTGGTAATATCAACTGATATGAAGTTCTTCAGGGTGCTGACATTGACATTAGAGTGATACGTGATGGTCGTGGCCCAAACTGTAATATTTGGAGCAATTTCAAGCAGGTAAAACATATTGTCTGCAATCTGCATTCAGCCATTGTTTAGGGTTCAGAGTACTTCTGGCAACACTTTCCAGTACAAACAGTTCATTAGGTATTAATTTGCCCCTGTATTAGTCTTATCATTTTAGCTTATTTGCTTTACTTTCCTATGAGGGAATGAGTTCATAATTGAGGTTCATGTAAAAACTCCATGGAGGCGCACTTATTTACTTCTGCATCTTTGCAGTATGGATTGCCAATGCCAGTTGGTCTTCTGAGAGCAGATAACAACCTTCCACCCTGGCGTCCTGGACTGACAGAGGTAAACCCGTAATTTGTTACTTATAAAAGCAGTTACCTCCGCCCCCCCTCCCCAACCCAGCCTCCTTTATAACAATTGAAAATGAGGAAAGCAGAGTTTAGAGGGACCATGCTTGGACTACTTCTGCTAAGCAAAAGAAGGTTTTTTATTTTTTATTTTTTTGTCTTATGATTCAAGTTGCACCAAACTGCTTGGAATCTCTTTAAAAAGTAATAGGATTTTGCAAATACTTGGCATAGAGATCCTTCATTTTTTTTTCTATCATCATTTTTTCACAATTGGACTTCTTCCTCATTTGTGTCTTGCAGAATTACTGCTGCGAATGCAATTTTGTATTTCAAGAAATAAAATTGGCATGATTATCTAAGGCCCTGATTTTCTGCTTTGAAGCTTCTCTTTTTTGTTTTTTTTTTTATGCTCCCTTCTTTCAAGAACCTAGTTTTTTAAGTTTGATCCGACTAAATTTGCTGATGTTTCACAATGTTTGGCAAGCTTATATTTTAATTCTTTTGATATATATTAGGTCTTTGATGCCATAGTCTGCGACCCTCCTTATGGAGTTCGTGCTGGGGGAAGAAAGTCTGGTGGCCGGAAATTGCTAAAGGGGGCAGTGGCTCCTTATACTGTTCCTGATGACAAGAGAACTGACCATATACCTTCAACTGCACCTTATAGCTTAGCTGAATGTGTACATGATTTACTTGATCTTGCTGCTAAGATGCTTGTAATGGGTGGCAGACTTGTGTACTTTTTCCCTGTACTAAGAGATGATGATACTGTCGAAACTCACTTCCCGGAGCACCCATGTTTCAAATTGGTTGCTGCTTCAGAGCAGATTCTAAGTTTACGTTACAGCCGTGTATTATTAACCATGGTGAAGGTAGGTCCTTACGCTGAGAACATTGCAGAGGCAGCCAAGATAAAGCATTTAGATTTCAAGGAGAACCATTTGAAGTGGTTAGAAGATGGTAATCTACGTTCCTCGGTATTCAGCCCAGCCGATTCTCAGTTAACTGCAGGCTCCAAATCATTGAAAGAACTGAAGCCGAAGTACCGAGGGAAATATGTGTAGTTCTACCTCATTTCAAGTGCTTTAGTCGAACGGGGCTACACTGTGTCGACCCACTGTTCCTTCTCATGTGTGGACAGGAAGATTAAAAGAGGGTGTTTTTGGGTTCTGTTGGGGTGGGGAGGGAACCTATCCGGAGCTGATACAAAACTCCTTTTTCTCGTTGAATTTATTGGGTTTCTTGACGAGGGGTTGTCTAGACCTTCTGATGCTCATTTCTATCTAATTAATTGCTGTCGTTGTTAATATTGCTGGGGAGGCTGATGATACTTTGTAATAACCAGGTTAAAACACAAGTGTTTTTGTTGTTTTGCTAGACGAGTTAAAGCAAAGACCGTGATGTTTTAGCAGGTTGTAAGCCAAACCATTGGGAAGGTCAGAATTGCGGTTCGGTGGGTTTAAAGGGAAGAATTAACATGGAAGATAAAAACAAGAAGTGTTCAATTTAACAAATTTAACATGCAATGTATTCCGTTGGATCTTTTCCGAGAAAGTATTATTGTACCAAAAAAAATAAAAAAATAAAAAAGGCTAGAGCGCAGAAACTCTAGTTAATAATTGGACCAGACTGTCAGAAATGGCCTTGCCTATGGCCACCCATCCCCTTGTCTGGGGAGTTGGACTGTGTCTTGTTCAGTCCAACCTGCCCTTGCATCCCATCCGTTGCGTACTTTTGCCACATTTGCTGCTCCTCCACCATTAACTTCTGTTTCTTGTCCAAGTCTGACATCTGCACGTAAGACGGCGGGGCAACCACAAGCGAAGCTGCGAATGGGTCTGCGATCCCTGCTGTGCTAGCACTACCGTCTGCTGTTGGTGGGGCTGGCAACGCTAACATTGCAGGCCTTCCAGCAGACCCCAATGCGACACTGCTAGCACTCCCACTTGCTCCGTAACCTGCAGAAGACATTGCCTGGATTGTTGCCCCTCGTTGATACATGCCATCAAGTGTCATCATATCAAGACCTCCAGGAAGATTTGCCTTTTGATTGGACAGATGGCTAGCTGATTGAACTAAAGCTGTCTCCCAATCTGCTGCGTCGTCCTTGAATGCTTCCCATGCAGGAAGACCTTCAGGACCTGCTGGTGCGCCACCATCAAACAAGGCCAATGCCAATCTGTTTGCGTGATCTTCTGCTGATACTGCGTCTTCTCCTAATTCCAATAAGTCAGCCTCTTGTTGAGTATTGCTTTCTTCTTTTTCCTCTTCCTTTGCCTCTTCCGCAGTGGCCTCAGCGAAACCTTCAGGTGGTGGCAATGCCTTTATTGAGTTCATATCCTCTTCCTTTGTTTCTGGTTCTTTAGGCTCCTCGGTTTCATTCTTTGCTTCCATGCCATTTGGTTTACCGGTCCGCGCCAACGCAGACTTGTCTCGTATGAAATCGTCCATGAGTTCAAGTTTCTTCTGTGTTATTCTCTCTACTTCTGGATACTCCGAAGAGCGCGCGATCCCAACAGATCTGCTCCAGTCATGGAAATTTTCAAGCTCATCCAACTGCTTTGAGGCCCGGCAGAAGATCTCATACACCTTGATGGAGTCAGAAATCTCTAGTTCCATAAAGCGATCGATCAAGATGCCCAGTATTTCTGTTATGTCATAATACAGCTGAAAACTTTCTTTCACTACAGGGTAGAGAGCGACAATGACAACCCTGTTATGCTTCGCTTCACCTGTTCCATAATCGTTGAGTACATGGCACACAACGCAGGGTAGCATGTTAAAAATGGACTATCAACTTGTTATCTTGACCAATATCAATTGCTAAGCTTTAATCTCACAAAGATTTCGTCGCATAATTACGGGTCTTCAAATTTTTGGCTTAAGGGGGCCATAAAACCACCTTTTTTTTTTTTTTTTTGCTCTGTTCTAGCTTTTTTTCCATTTGCAACCAGTCTATCCTTAATTAGTTCCAAAAAATGGGAATGAAAAAGACCTTATTCCTGCTTTGCTTCTTCATATTTTGTTAACAAAGCAAAGGGGTACAATGCAGGTGAGAAATATTTAACTTCAATCTCAGGCGAATGAATGAACCTACAATACATTGTCTGGGATTTCTGGTATGTCACATGTGCGCAAGGGTGTAAAGTGTTTAAAGCCAACAGACCTGTTGGGCGGCAGGCTAGGAAGCGGTCGAGTAGCTGCAGCAAATGCTGCATCCTGGAAAATATGTGCTCATTCTTCATGTCGCGCACAGGAGTGGATCTCATGCGCACTTGGTGGTGCTCCTCTTCTTCTTCCTCGAGCCCGAAAGCACTCCGCTTCCCGCGCCGCCCTTGCATCCTGAACTCAAGTCTGTCGTCAAGGTACAGCGCGTAAGTGCGCACAAATGCGGAGTAGTCCCACGAATCGGAACGCGAAGCGTCGCGAAAATCTGACAGGTTGAGAAGGCGAGTCCCGCGCCGGGTTGCGAAGAAAATTTCCTGCTCATAGGCCGGATCGCCATCAGCAAGAAGCCTCTGGATCAGGACAAGTGTCTTCAGCGCCACGGTCCAATTCCTGGTCTTGTTGAGGCGCCTGGAGAGGGTGTTTACGCACGCACCAATGTAGGAACGAGAATAAGACGTTAAGCTCAATATCTCCCTGATATGCCTCTCCTCTGCTGGGTATTCATCGTGCCTCGTTGCCTTCACGATGGCCACGTCCAAGTCCGACAACGAGTTGCTGTTGCCAACTTTGGCCAGCCCTATGCTGGTTTGGTCCTTCACGGCCCCAATGGCTCTTCTGATCGTGCTTGGAGCCATGCTCCCCCCTGTAGTTTCTCTCCAATCCTATTCTTTGTTTCCTATGCACAACGCAATGCAGCGGTAAACAAAAACAAAATAATAATAATAATAATAATAATAATAATGAAAAGAATAAATAGGAAGGAAACAAGAAAACGAACAGCCAAAAAAATAAAAAAAAAATTAAAAAATAAAATAATATATATATATATATATATAATATAGAAGGAAAAGAAAAGTAGGAGCTCTGCCCCCTGAGTCCCAACTTTCTCTTCGTTCTCTCTTTCTTCCCTTTGGCTTTCTTCTCGTCTCCTCTCTCTCTCTCTCTCCCTTTTTTTCTCCGTCTACAACAAAGCGTCACAACCCCACAGTGGTTCATGCGTGGGACGATCTTTGAGCATGGAATTCCGGAGATTCAATGAAAGGCAAGAGTGCCACTTGGCACCCCCAAAATTATTCTGTGATTTTGTATGTTTTGTTATCCTTAATCCCTCCTGAAATGGAATTATAAACGTTATTATCCACGTTTTTTCATTTAAAATTTTCATAACAAAAAATATATATATTTTAAAATTTTTATAAATTTTATTCCAAACATAAAATTCTATTATCTATTTTTTTTGAATGATATTTTATATCCCTCGTGCTTGTAGAGCCAAGATGCGAGAAAATGGTCTTTCGTGAATTTTTTGGATTACCCGTGCATGCAGGAAGCTTCTGTTTTACCAAATAATTTATAAAAATGCTTAAAAATTCGTTTATAGGGTTGTCAACGTCCCTATAATTCATCGACCTTTTGGAATGTTCACGTCGTTATTAAATTTCTAATAGGGACCTCAAAATTGATGGAAACATTAAATGTCTTTTTGAACCTCACTAAAATATATTTTAAATATACCCACAAAATTTTGAGACATTTATTAATTATAGCTATAAAATCTAAATGTTTTATCATCAAAATCTAAATGTTGCTTCTTTCCAATCAATGCCATTGTGTCGATTGGCCATTCGAATTTCTTAAAATCATCGGTACATTTGTTTTTCTTTCTTTTTTTTTTTCACTATTTATGATAAATTAGCTCTCCCCACGTCATTAAATTTTGGCCTTAGTTCAACCTGCAAATGAACCTTCAGATTTCCTACTGACTTTCTGAAAGTAGATTGTGAAGTGTGAAATTGTCCAGGAAAGAAACAGTTCGAGGCCTAACATCTTTTATCGCTAATTTGATTTATTGCTTCGACAAGGCGACTTTTAATTTCTTTTCTAATCTTTTATTCATTTTAGCCATTCGTCTCATATTCTTAATTTAGTCGCATAATTTTCATAAAAATTTTAGGACAAGAATTACACGGGTAAATTATCTCTCTCTTCGTGACTAATTCTTTCTTCTTCTTCTTTTTTTTTTTTGGGATTTAAGTATAAAATTTATCCACATATATGCAACAAATTTTTAATAATTTATTTAATAAATACATATTAAAAATACAAAATCAATGAATATTTTTTCATAATAATTGTTTTTAATTATAATTTTTATGTATTTTTAAAATTATATAAAAATACGTACAACACAATCCAATACATTACAGGGCAGTTCTCTTTTTAAAAAATATTTTGTTTGATAATATTTGCTAAAGATTTATTCCTCTTTTATCTTATTACAGTATATATAGCTTTTTAAAATCTAACTGTACCCCAATCCAGAGAAATATAATCTTTTAATAAAAGTTTGACTAATTTGTTAATTTAATTAAATAATTTAATCGTTTTAAGTTAATCGGATGATTACATAAGAGAGAATTGGATTAATTTAAAATTCAAATCACTAAGTTCAAATTTAAAAAAAAAAAAAAAATATATATATATATATATATATATATATATATATATATATATATAAATTACATTGTTTATGTAAATAAATTTGAAAACGCATTATTCTCAAATTTATTTATTTATTGTATTTTCTAAATGCGTTACTATTTAGAAAACAGATGGTTGAATAAACGACGTCTGGACCGCCACAGTCGCTAGCTATGATAAAAAGTGCAAATCATTTATAAACTCCGATCGACAGCTGGCGTTCATAGACTTCGGAGTTCCGACCACCAGACGGGCCCGACTCAGAGAGAGAGAGAGAGAGAGATGGGACATGGAAGCTCGAGAGACGCATCGGAATCGGAAAGAGAAGGTGGAGGAGGAGGAGGAGGAGGAGGAGGAAGCTCGCGCATTTCGCAACTGAAGCAGAGACTTCATGTCCATCGTCGTCACCAAGACGACGACGGCGCCGCTGCCGCCGACCACAAAGACAAAGACAAAGACAAGGACGGCGGCGATCGTCGCCGTCACCGTCATCGCGTATTCAGTCGTCGTTCGCGAGACATCACTGGCAGCGGACCAAGTGGTCTGCATCACAAGCTCCTCTCCGCTGATGATTTCGCCGGAATCGCTCTCCTCACTCTCGTTAGCGTACGTCTTCTACTACAAATATATATATATATATGTATATATATATTTGTGTTTTTTTTTTTGTTCTCCTCGTTGTTTGTTTGTTGACCCGAAACAACAAAAACGGCATCGTTCGAGCAACTCTGGCGAGCCGCTTTGATGATCACGAACGGCTCGTTGCCAGCTCCAGGAAACCAAAGGAGTGTGGGCTTTTTATGATTTTTGGGGTTTCAGTGTCTTTGATTCCGCAAACTTTCCAGAATTTTGCTTTCCCCGATACGGACCCATTCTTTGCAAATCGGGATTTTTGTCCCACTTGAATGGGGCATATTGGGATTTGAGTTCTTTTGAGACCAATTCGCAGGGCTTTTTCATGCGACAATCCCTGGAGATGCTTTTATCTATCCTTTTCTAATTTTAAGCAAAACAGGAAAATTTGTTTATAAGTTAATCAAAGATAAAGCGTCTAAATTGCGCGAAAGCTTCTTCTGTTTATGTTTTGAAAATCTTTTCTTTTACTTTCTTGTCGTATAATAAATTCAGCATATTGTTTTTTCTTTTCCTCTTTTTCATTTTTTTTTATTTTTGTAGAATAAATTCGGTATGTTGTTTTTGTTATTATTATTATTATTATTCTCGTCCTCCTCATCATCGGAATCATTAAATTATAACCCTCCCTTTTTTTCTTTAACCATGGTTTCAGGCGGAAATGAAATTCAAAGACAAGTGGCTTGCTTGTGTCTCTTTTGGGGAGCAAACTTTTCGTACGGAGGTTTCAGATCAGTTAGGCATTTCTTTCATCTTTTTAATTGGACTTATTTTCTTTTGAGCTTTTTTTTTTTTTTTTTTTTTGCCTTTTTTTGGGGCCGTGAGCCATACAACGGATTGAGTGTTCTTTAGCTTATAATTTATTGGCTTCTCTGTTTATTTATCCTTTAAAAGCCTCTGCTGCCTTTTTTGGGCCCCTATCATTCTTGGTGTAAAGATATTGTACACTATGTATTACAACTCCCTTTTAAGGTTAAGTTAAGGGTTTCAGAAACATGGCATTTGTAGAGCAAATTACTACTTTCTACCATCCATACCGTTAGTGTGCATAAATTTTTTTTTCCAAACATTTTGCATATAAATATTGAAAGGATACATGCGGTCTCTCTGCCTTGAAACTGCAAGAACATTGGCCGCTGTCCATCGAGTGATATTCTTCTGCATTAAGCTTCGCCTTTTCCTGATTCCTTTTTCCCGTTGATTTCTGAATTATAGCCTCATAATTGTCCTGCAATTACCGCCTAGGTCAATGAACTTAATGCTTCCACCATGGATATCTCTCAATATAAAGATAGTGGCTTTAAATCAGCTGGTTATTTTCCAATCATTGCTTAGCCATTGTTTCATTACTTTGAGATGCTGGTGGTGTACCTGCAAACGACTGTCCAAGCAATCATACTTTTGCGTGCTTAAATGTAAAAGAGTCCTGCAATGGACAGAGGCAGGGTAAATTGTGATTACAAAGGAGTTGTTTGTATCGTGACATTTTATATATTATTGGGACATTCCAATACATGGACATGTTGCTCATGATAATGGATAAGCTGTCCAATACATTGCCATGTTATGTGATTGCTATCAGCATCTGTTTTCTTACCTTTTTTTTAAGATAAAAAAATAATTTCTTTAACAACATGTAACGCTGTTCTTAAGTATTACAATGTTAAGCTTGGTTTCTTTGTTCTGCAGCACAGACAAGCCTGTTTGGAACTCTGTGAGTATTCTAAACGACAAGTTGCATTCATTGAAGCTATTTAATTTTCTGAATCTCATTTGTTTGGATCATCCAGCAACCTTATTCAAACTGCAAAGAAAATCATGATATAATGCAACATGGCTGAGTAGTTACTTCTTATGTACCTGTACATTGGACATTGGAGTTGTTTGTGACTGTTTTGATGGCATAGTTTTGTCTGCCAAGTTACTGAAAATTCTTGTTGTTCCTTTTAAAACTCCATTTTGGTTAGAACAAACTGATCCTTGTTTCCAAATCATCATTTTTTTGCCTGGAAATGCCAGTCTATCAGGGGAAATTTATTGTTTTGTAGGCTAACTTCGCATTCACCTAGTTATTACTGGTTCCATCTATTAAAGTCCACTTTATGTTTCATGTTCCTTGTGCAGGAAAAGAAACTTCTTTTGGAAAGAAATGGGCCTCATGCTGCTAGGATATCTGTCTTTGAGGTAAGCAATAAGCTAAACTTCATTGCTATGTTTATTCTTCAAGACTAATATAAAAGTTGGACCTCTGCTTTGGCTTAAATCAAGAGCATTAGCTCATGAAGTGGCCCAGAGTCCTAGATCTTCCAGTGACCGCTGATTTTCATGTAGAAGTATGCACATTGTTGGATTCCTTCTTTTTTCCTTTTTTTTTTGTATTGATTGCGTGTCTTATATTGGCATTTAACTCATTGTCGTTCAAGATTGTTAGCTTTTGTATTTCCATGTAGTGATGTCCTGAAAAGCAAAAAGAAATGGAAGAAGGATGACCAATCTGATGGCTGATGAGGGTTGGAAGACAGTTTGTGTCTTCTGACCATGTTGACTAATTTTTCCTCAATTCTTTTATTCCATTATGACTTGTAGGTCACATGTGCAAGTTGCAAAAACAAACTATTTGAGTAAACAAGGGTAGGGCTGTGTACATTTAACCCTTTCTTAGTCTACATAGTGTAGGAGTCTTGTACACTAGGAGATCCTTTTTATATGTTCTGTGCTACCGTGCACTAGTTTTTCACTTATGGCCTCTTTTGTGCCTTTGCCATCTAAAAAAAAAGAAAACATAGTGCCTTATGCAGTACAAATGGCCCCCTTACATTAGATCAAGGAGCCTTAATTTTGGGTTAGGTCCATTAATTTTTTGCTTCTTGTTTGAAAATTACTTGAGGAAGTTGGTGGTCTTAGTACATGTCTATTATGTAAGATAGATGTGAATGGATGTCGAGACCCATAGTTTTAAACTAAGTACCAGGTAAATGAACCTGAAGGAAAATTATAGGTGGAAAATATGAAACCACAAAGCATTTTTGTTTCTATCATTACATTCTTGATCCCTCTATGTAATTGCCATTTTTCTTTTTCCTAAAATTTATAAGAGTTTAACTGGTTCCTTTCCTATGTAAAGCATCATATCTCTATGTCTGCCAATCTTTTTGAGACGGAGCATCCCACTCAAAGATATAGGTGATAACATTATAGGCCTCAATAGTTCCTCCAAAAGAATGAATGTAAAAAGGATACTCTGTCATATCTTCATTGGTTTACGATAATGTTGAAGAATTCTATGGGACCTCATATTTAACTAAAAGTTTAAGTTATTAGGTAGACATAATAAGCCAGGCCAGGTCTTTGTACTTTATTAGTGTGGGACTTTTATACTTTTAACACACTCCCTTGACATGTGTTCTGCCTGACCGGCACAATTCTGGAATACCATCAAATACATGTCAAGGTGGTGTGCTAAAAGTATAACAGTAAATGGACATTCACACTTTTTTTTTTTTTTTGTTTTTTGTGGTAATGTGGACAGGCATTTTATGGCAAGAGTATGCCACAAGATGTTTGTTTGAGGCCAACTAAATTCTTTAATTTAATAAAACTTTTAAATTCATTTTTCCTAGGCTAACTGATGGACATAATATCAATGCTTAAATTTTAACTACTTTTTCTGTTATGTTGCTGTTGCATTTATATCTGAGATTTTGATTATTATGTAATTTCTTGTGTTATTGTTCCCTTCCATATGATGCAGACAAATAGAATATCACGGAACAATCTCATAGGATTTTGTGAGATCGACTTACTTGAATGTCTAACACAGGTGAGCAACCTGATCATCCTTTGACTTCATTTACCTCTATAGATGTGATTTTTGTGTAGATGGTTGCAAGGCATATTGGTATAATCAATTGCATTTAGTGTGGAAAGTCTTGTAGTTTCTTATGAAATAGTCCAGTTACATAATTCAAAAATATAGAAAATTATTTGGAAGCAGCATGTTTATTAGACAGAAGAGATGGGTGGGCTGAGGACCTGCCAGTCCTTACATGTATGAGAACACAGGAAAAGAAACTAATGTACAAGTTGGGTTCATGGCAAGATGAGCGGTATGCCAATATCAAGGATACCATTCTCTTTAGTGAATATCATTAGCGGTTTGCACATTATTCTTGATAACCTTTAATTAAGAAATACTGAAGTATCTTGTCCTGTATCTAGAAAAGCAAGAATTAACATATTTATGGAATTTATATTGACTGGAGGAAAAAAGGCAAAGATTTAGTACATTCCTGATGAATCGTATATCATTTACTCGCAAATTGCATCACTTATAATGGAATTACCCTGAAGACCATTAGCTATCTGAGAATGAGCAAAGGTGTCTTGTACTGGTCAATTGGTAATTAGGGTTCATCAACTATATTATCATGTAAGGTGGCTTTTTTTTTGTTTTTTTTGGAGGTCTAACATCTTCTGATCTCAAATGATTGGCAAGTCAATTCGTTACAGTTCCGTGCATTTCGATAATGACTCTCTTTGTTGCTCTCCAATGGTTTCTTTTATATGTTCTTTTTGTTGGTATGTTACAAAAATGAGCTTAGCAATAGCAAATACAATATATTCCTTGTTTTTGTCTATAACTTCTTCAAAATATTCCTTGGCTTATACTTATTTGTTGCAGGATTCAGACTCTGATTTTGAGATATTTGACCTTTTTGATCCATCCTCGCCTGAATTAATCGTGGGCAAAATCTCTCTTTCATGTTCAATTGAGGTGTGCAGCATGCAACTTATTACTCTATCAAATATCTAGAGTATGTTAATCAGTTCTAACATTGACTGAAATGTTGACAGGATCCAATGGACACTGAGAAAAGTTTTGCTAGACGCATCTTGTCCATTGTGGTACATTTACTTGATTATTCATTGTCTCTCCATCTGATATTAACATATATTTTATTAGCTTTCAAAGCAGTAATGAATGCCCATTTCTAGGTTCATTGTGCATGTATAAGTTTTTATGGTTTATAATAAAGGTTGCCCTCAGCATCAACATTTTTCTGGTATCTAAGTATGTTTTTGGGAAGAAATTACGATGTTGTCAGAACTTCTTTGTCTTCTTTACAGTGAACATATTTTGACTGAACTTTTCTTTTTCCCTTTTGATCTTGTTAATGACAAGCCCACAATGCCAAATTTCAGTGCTGTTCTAGTATGCTTGCGTTATTGTTTGACACACATATGCAAGTATGAATTATAAGCAAAAGGTTCTCTACTAGGAAGGCACTGAAAGGGGTTGCTAAAACCAGTGTAGACTAGTTGTGCACAAACTAAAGGCCTCCAGAAAAAATGTTATCAAAAAAACAAAATCCCAAAGTCAAAAGTTATTAAGAAAAATAGTTGCTTGTGTTCCAATAATGACTTAGGTTGAATCTCTTCTTTATGCCTGTGATTGTTGAGGTTGTTGTGTCTTTAACATCTCTTGATTGTTAACCAACTGCTGGAGCATTGTTGTCCTCAAGCAAATGATGAAACAAGTGACAACTCATTCGAATTTCTTTCTACAAAGAAACTTAAATTTATTAAGCAGTTTTGTTCCATTTTGCCATTAAACTGTTGGGATGGTACATTTTTTATGTGATCAGAAAAGCGACATCCATTTTTCAAGACATGGGTAAAGACTATCAAAGAGAAGAGGCATTTATTACATATACAACCTTTCTTTATTTATTGACTGATATTTCATGATTTCCACCTCTTTTAAACCCTATGCTGTTGAACCTCTGGACCCTGGCATACACAGGATTATAATGAAGATGGCCAGCTATCATTATCTGAGTTTTCTGCCTTAATTGAGGCTTTTGGCAATCAAGTGGCAACTAAGAAGGTTCGACTATATTTTTACTTGCTTTTAAATCTTTACATGACTTTTTTGCAGTTTTTTTTTTTTTTTTGGTCATAAATTATGAGTAGAGTATCATAGTTATTTTGAAGACCTAGATTATGGATTTGGTTTTGTTTATATACTTTAAAAAGCTTGTTGTAGAATCATGTTTATTTGAAATCTGGAGTTTTAGAACTTGTTAATGAGTGTTTGAGAATTCAATTGTACTTTTGATTATGGCTCTATGCATTGAATTTTAAAAATCATAGCAGAAAGCTGTACCTTAGCCTTCGAGATCTGTATTTTAAGATTAAGTGCTCATGCACTAAATTTAATCTGTTTACTAGAAAGAGGAGCTTTTCAAAGCTGCTGACAAGAATGGGGATGGCCTTGTGAGCATGGATGAATTGGCTGAACTCCTTGCTTTTCAACAAGAAAAGTAAACTCTATTAACCTAGGCACTGAACCTTCAGTTATCAAAATCATCTACCTATTTTTAGTATCTGCTAGTCTTTTATATTCATAGTTTTATGCTTGTTTCTTTTTACAATTTGTATTGCTATTGGTGTGTATGTTGAATGGATGTACAATATACATCCTTTTGCAATCTTTAAATCCCCAAACTTCTACTTTTCCTCCCGTTTTTTAACCAACAGCTACAAATGAAAAGGGAAAAAAAGGGCCTCTAACTTAATTGAGTGTACTCTTGGGAGACTGCCTGAAAGTGTATAGCAACAGAGATTCCTTTGATGCTCAATTGCTCGCCAATTATTTGAGCATTGGCATTCAAATTAAAGAAGTTTATCTCTACATGGAGTTTTATCTTGTTGTGATATACACTCTTCTAGAACCTCAATTAACATTGTTTGTTTCAATCCAGGCAAAGTAAAGAAAAAAAAAAAAAAACCTCCATGGTGGTTGATTTCTTTTGCATATTACTGGATGGTTCTGCTTATCTGTTGCAGGCCCAATTTCTCTTGTTTCTATATACTTTTGATTCTTTGTTTTTCCAATCTTTTTATAAAGTGTATGTAATGAATATGCCAATAATTCTTGCTTTTAACCTTTCAATTGATAAGACATTTTGAGTTTGGTGTATGTTTGAAGACTACTGTACATGTGTTGCAGGGAGCCTCTTATGAATTGCTGTCCTGTTTGTGGTGAGAGTCTTGAAGTGTCTGATAAGCTTAACACTGTGGTGCATTTGACTCTATGCTTTGATGAAGGAACTGGAAACCAAGTTATGACAGGAGGATTTCTTACTGATAAACAGGCTTCATATGGGTGAGAACCCTTTGAAGTTGATGTCTCAAATTACCCTATTTATTGTTAACATTTCTTAGAATAATTGTTATACTATGCCTTTCTTGAAATTGTCAGTTGAAATTTATTTGAATAGGTGGATATTCAAACTAAGTGAATGGGCCCACTTTGCCTCTTATGATGTTGGCCTGAACTTTGGGGCAAGTGCTTCCCACATTCTGGTAATGCTTTATTTCTGTTATTTCTTTTGGTTATATTTCCCTCTCATAGGGTTTTCCAATTTTCATGTTCCAGCTGTCACATTGGTATATTTACTTAAAGGCTTCAACTTGCTGTCAATTTATGGTTATGTTGAACCTCCTTTAACACAAGATGTTTAGGTTTGGTTATTTTTTTATGCAAAGTTTTTCCAGTCTCAAGCTTTGGAAAGCACAGTTCTAAGCTTAATCTTTCATAGAAAAGAAATCTACTTATTATCGTCAACAATAATGTCTTTCAATTTTCAGTTACTCCAAATTGCAGGTCATTCTTTCATTTTATTGTTTTCATTTCCCACACTTGTTCCATTGTTTGTTTGATGAAATGAGGTGAATGCAATTCACAATTTGACAGTGTGGATGAAATAGGATTTTAATGACTTGGTGCACAAATGGAGGGTTCATGGTTATGATCTTGATTATTTTAAATTTCTTTTCCCCCTGAGAGATGTACCCTTAAACTATAAATCTTGGATTGTGTATATGATTTAATTGCTGTGGGCCATGATGTCATTGAACTTAAGAGTTAAGGAGATAGCCAGTAGACAATATGTTGATAGTAGCAGAAGGAATATCTAAAGATGGTCTTCCAATAGGGCTTTTATGGTAGTGATCTTTTAATGAGTTGACATTAGAATCCCACATATCAAGAGCTTGAGGATTCTAAGGCTTACAAGTGGTTCATTTTAGACATTTAGATGGGTTTCAATGGAAGCATTGATTATTAATCATGCAAATATAATGTGGGAGCTGTTCATGGTATTGAATTACATTTTTTGTTCCTTAATCAGCTTTTAAGTTGTGACAAGCCACCCTCCTCTACTTCTCACAAAACAGAGAGACTCTTGCACTGGATATGCCCTTTATGTTTGAATCCAATGCCCCATGCTTGTACTTTCCTGGTGATTTGTTGTTTTAGGTATTTGATCGAAAGACCAAGAGGCTAGTGGAGGAGCTAATTGATGGCAAGATTGTTATGTCAATGAGAGCAATCTACCAGTCAAAAATAGGGCTGCGCCTTATGGACAGAGGTATTGGTCAATTCATGTAAAGAGCCAAATCTATGTAAAAGGCTTTTACTAGTTAATACCACACTACCATCCTCCCCACAGGGCCCACCCTGTCTCTAGAATCCATTTCCAAAGTGTGAATAAGCAGATGAAAAATTCCATAATTATTGCATGTTATTTTAGCAAACATTTTATTCAGGTTGTGCTTGGATGCAATTTGCTGCTTCTCAGGACTTTGAGCTTCCAAGTATTTTGAAGCTTAGGAGTTAGTCTCTATGTTGGTTTCTTTCTAATCTTCCTTTGACTTTCTTATATACTTCTTGTGTGCTGATCTCCCTTTCTGTTTTTCGTAACTTTTGAAGTTTCTGGAAAGGCATATGGCAAGTCTAAAAACTTGAGCTTATCTATTGATATTCCATTCGCTAAGATTCCTCTTCTGGGCCATTAAATGGAAAAAGTAAATTCAATAGATAAGCTCAAGAAACAATTGGACTGTGGGAGAGAGACCTAGCATGTGGTTCGCTCATGCCATAGTTTTAGTTTTGTTTGAGGCAGCACTATGTCATTTGCCAATAGCATACACAGTTGAGCATCTTGATTGTGAATAATCCATTCATGAAAAATCCCTGCTTAGCCATTAAGTGGAAGAAAGAAAACATTAAGCAGATGAACTGAAAAAAGAATCATCTTCATGTCCTATATCTTAGTTGACTTGCAGTTTGCCTTAAGTCCTTTCTTATAGTGATGCTTACAGATGAATGACCTGGTCACATTCAAGATTCTCCATTGTGTACACTCTTGGGAAATGAAATGATGCTTCTCAACAAAACTAAGGCCTGCGTGAATTGCAAACTAGTTCTGTCTCCTAAAATCCAAGTGTTTCTTTTGAAGCCAAACAAAAACAGACCATGTGCACCATCCTTTTAACAATGAGATGGATAGGTGGATAGAGGGGATAGACAGGGATTGTGAGGAGTAGTGGGCATGATTAGAGGACTCAAGTATGGTGGCAGGTGCGGAATGATGTCATAGCATCCAGGTGTGGAAGGGAGTGTAAGGGAATGTTGGTTAAGGATGAGAAGAGGGCGATGTAAGTAGGCTAATTGTAGGTTTCCTTTAGAGAGGCAAAGCTCTAGAGAGAGAGAGAGATGTTCTCAATCCAACAGAGGCAAAAGATCCCCAAATGGTGTTCAATGGGTATTATAGGCATAGGTGAGTGATGGGATGATAGTGTCATCATCTGGTGATTATGGTGTAAGGGTTTGTCATGTGTCTAGGACATGTGAGATATACTTGAGTCTAGTAAGAAAGGTTAAGGAAGAGAATCGCTTCATGGAGTCCACTCTGAGCCCACCAAGGCAAGACTGTCTAAGTCTTCCCATTGAATTGGTCTGTCTCTCTATAATCTTGCCACTTATTCTAAAATTAGATTTGCACATGTAGAGATTAGTTATAGATTAATCACCTACCAAAGGTATTTTAAGTGAGTGGGTATCTTGGTCATGTTGTGCTTTCTTAACCTACATAAATAAACTATACTACCAGTTGGCTCTGTATTCCCCAAGCACTCTTGTGCAATTAACATGGTCTTAGGGCAGGAAGCCCTGTGCTTGAGCCATGCACCTGCACATTCAATCAAGTTGTGAATTTCAGCATATGGTAAGGGGGCCTGTCATCTGTGCTTTTTCCATGCTTTGAGCCTAATTGGCTCATCCTTGAGAGGGTGTTATCAGCTTAACCTTTTGGGTTCAGTAGTTCTTTGACAAAACTGAAAGGCAAACTTTTTTGAACTTGATTCTCAATGGGAGGGAGCTTTGGACTAAATATAAGCAACTGGTCCATAGGACGAGTGTACTTGCCCAATGTCTGGGAACATTTGGAAAAACCAAGTAAGTTCATATGTTTTTCAGATTTGGCAGTAGTATGTCTTATCGATAAGTATAGAGAGGGTTGCTTGTTTACCATGGTAGAAGTATGCTTCTTTAGACATGGAGATGGTATGTCTTGAAGACAAGAAAAGAGAGGATTGCTTGACATGCTTTTTTGTTGATATTTCAGCGTTCATGTTTCTTGTGCAATCTTGCAAGCTTTCTCATGCAAGGTGTCCAATTCAGGTGTTGGGAGACTTCTCTTGCAAAGTTTCCATGGCAATATTGACTCATAGCTTGACTCATAGCCTTCTGAGCCACCTCCAGATCATTTTTAAAACTTGCATCACTGCTTTACTTTCCTTGTGGTCCACTCCTTAATCCCCCCAATATGCCTGCTATTTTGCCCTACTCTAATCTGAAACCCCCATCCTAGTCAATTCAAACTTTATGGAAATATTGTTGGGGTTGTTATTATGTAGCTTTTTTTTTTTTTTAAATAATTGCATTCTTGCATTCTTTAGATGGTTTTTATGGGTGCAGGTGCAAAGGAGCTCTTGCAAAGCATATCAGAGAAGCAAGGAAAGAAAATGAACTCTCTAGAATCTGCTGAAGACATTCCAAAGTTTGTTGAATCTTTCAAGGTACTTCAATATTGCATATACGCTGAAATAAATTATTAAGATCATGTAACCAACCTCTATGAAGTTTCATTTAATATCTAAAATAGCTAGTAGCTATTCATACAAGTTGGTTGGAGATGAATCAATCACATCATAGGTGGGTAATGTGTAGACCACCAATAAAGTATGTTTACCATAAATTCCACAAAGAACTATTCAATAATGGACAGAGATTTGTAATTCATGCACCACTGCAATTGAATGATAATCTTGATAAAAATAAGCAACAAAGAAACCAAATAATTTTCCTTCACCTGTCTCAAAGATAATGAAAGTAAGATTGAAACTAGGTATCTTATTATGATAGTGTTTTACCAAAAATAACCCTAAAAGCATGAGACTAATTGAATTGTGTTTTTGTGGATAACAAGAGACAAAAGGCCTAGCTATGCAGTGGCCCAAAGCAAAGATATCAGTTTACATGCCTTGTTTATTTGGATGGCCCATGCTTAGGAATTTGGTAGTAGGCAGCTCATTATAACAAAATTTTCCATTATTCCCTTTCTTGACTTGAAAATATTCATTTTTTTTTATTCATCAAATTGAGAAATACTAAATGGAAACACTTAGAGAGCAACATTGTAGTAACAAAAAACTTGGACCAATTACATCTCAGTTGGTTTCATGAAGAAGTGAAGCTGAATGCAGGAATATTACTATACTGCTCTCATGTACCCATGTTACTCCCTCTGTGTTGCTATGTAATGGAGCTCTATTAGATTATATATCTAGTAGCAGACCCCACAGTTTGGGTTTCTCATGAATCTAGTAGCTCCCTTTTTAGATTACATGAATCTTGTAGCCCAGCCAATTCCTATTATCTTTTTCTGTTTTTATTTTGGTTTTGAGAATTCTGTAGGCAGGATGAACTAGTGTTTGGGGGAATTTGTATTTAGGGTTCCATGGAAGTTTGCTAGGGTACCATTTGATGTGAAGCCATAAAGAGAAAAAAAAAAAGAAAAGAAAAGAAAAAAGGAATTAGGAGAAAGAAAGGAATTTATGGAAGAATTAGAAGAAATAAAGGGAAGGTGAAGCAAGATTTAAGACAGTGAGAAACGAGGGAGAGCATTAATTTGTTAGTGATATCCCAAACATCAATGCTATTATTCAGAGAGATGGAAATATAAAGTAGCATGTTTGTTATGGTATGAGTAGCTAGATGATTAAAATGGAGGCATGGGATTAGAGTTTTGTGTGACTAGATCTGTTGAAGAGTAAGTTCTATTGAACATCAATTTGGCCATTGATGTTGTGCAATAGTGAGTGTTAGGTTGTTAAGAAACATTTCCACCTTTCCAAAAAACAAGTATGACGAAGATAAAAATGCTTAGATGAATTTGTGGCAATTCTAGGAAGGACCAAATAAGAAATGAGGGTTTTTGTAGTAAAGTGTAGCACCAATTGGAGACAAGTTGAGTGACATTTGCATTGGTTTGGATATGTCCAATGTAGGCCTAAAAATGCTCAAATTAAAAGGGGTGACTAAATCTAAGTGCATGTTAGAGGAGAGGGAGAACCCAAGCTAAGTTGATCAGGAATTTTTGGTTATGAAAGATTTAAGAACAATTTGATCTTTCACCAAGGTAAGTTTATAATAGAATGTGAATGACGAGAAAAGTCTCGTAAGGCTGACCCCAATCAAATTTGTGATTAAAGCTTTGTTATTGTATTCAAGACATCAATAATCTACATCTAAAACAACCTAGCTAATGACTAAACCATTAAAGCATAATTCTTGACATGTGAGGACCATATGACTTGAGTTAGAATTGCACTTTGTGAACAAGGATTTGAGATGTCCAACAATAGTTGCCACCCTGATGTGTAAGTGCATATGACTGGCATATAAGGTTTTCTACACACAAATGACTCTCACTACAGCATATGTTGTAGATTTTAGCTTGGATGCCATGTTGGTTGATATGATATGGCTGCAGATTGTAACTTGGCCATCTGAGGGATATCTTTTTCATTGCCCTTGCCTAATTTATTTTAATCCTTAATGCAGCAATGGAATTATCTACCAAAGATTGGAGTTTCTTGAAATTGATACATTGAACTCATTGATAATAACAGGTGTTCAGCATAAGGACCAACCGATATTATTTTGATGCCTGTATTCAAGTTTTTTATATGCGTACAATTTAATTGAAGATTTAGCCTTTTCTTTTTGCATATGATTTGACTTGAAGTCCATTTGTTATGTATATCATTGTTTTAGCTATGCTGATATCTTTGCATTGGGCCCCCTATGTGTCCAAAACGGATATCATTCTTGAAAGCAAGAAAAGTTGTACTCTCAATGTATACAGTGTAATTTCTATGCTCTTGCCTTTGCTGCTGTGTGTTTCCAAATCTGATGTCTTCATTCTGCTTGGCTACTTTTTGTCATATATTTAATTTAGGTTGAGCTAATATGATCTATATCTGCTAAAATGTTGTAGGATCAAATCAATTTGGCTGAAGTCAAGTACCCTTTGGAACATTTTAAGGTAAAGAAATATACTTTCCACCTTTTCTGAAGAGAAGTAAATTTCATGTACTTTCCACTGGTGTTTGGCCTAATTCACGAGAAATTCATTGACTATTTATATTCTTCTTTTCTTTTTCAAAACTTTGTTGCCAACTGTACTATCTGGTGAAGGTACTTTGGCTGCACAAATGCCTACAAGCTTTATACATATGAGAAGCCAAGAAATTGAACACACAACCTTGGGGATCAAAACATTCAGGCCTTGCCCATCAGGCTATCATGCAGTTTACTAGTTGTCAGTTTTTATCAGTGCTCCCAATGCACAATCAATCAAAAATTATTATGCTGTTCAAAAACAATCCTGAACCATCAGCATTGCTTCTGTTGAGCCATATTGTCATTTGCCAAGCTTTCCTGCACTGACCAAATATTTGTGAGTACTGCCAATTTAATATGGTCCTGATGATTAAGGAGTATGTTGACCTTCCTTCTTCCCAGGGGCCTTGTTTCATGTTGAATCCTGCATATCACAAGAGTTGGGTGTATTCTGTTTATTTCTGCACCTCAGAATGAGACATGGCCATCTTGTCCATGTCATATTTTGTGGAGATTATAGGCTCATGCTTTCCAAGAGAGATTATTAACTGTACCAACCCTCCTCGCAGCTTGTTGGTTTGGCTTTAGGCCAAGAACCACAGGTCTAGGGTTCGAGGGCTGGTAGGACCACAGAAGAAGAAAAAAATTATTAAGTGTTGTGCAAATTCTAGTACTATGTACATGTCAAAAAGGAAATGGGGTTGGGTACTAGGGAATAAATGACAGAACAATAATGGAATCCAATCTGAGTCTGTTTCCCAGGCTGCCAATTCTTAAGTTTGTCTAGTGTCGGGTTTGTTAAGTCTCAAAAAATGAAAATCTCATTTCCCAATATAGATCTCAGCTAGAACTTAAGGGGCAAAATCTGCCATCTTTGTATTTTTCAACTTTAGTTTCTTTCTTGGGTGGAGAGTCTTGTTTGTCAACATTGCTGGAATTTGAGATGTTCTAGGTGCTTGCAAGCAGCATTATTCTGGATTTCAAATGTATGCAGACGTTCAACGAATTTTTCATAAGGGAGCTAAAGCCTGGTGCAAGACCAATTGCCGTAATGGAACGAGACGATATTGCTGTTTGTGCAGCTGATAGTCGTTTAATGGCATTTAAATCAGTGCAAGATAGTCTAAGATTTTGGATTAAGGTACTTTTGTATTTTATGTCCTGAAAGAGCTATGTAACTATACCTGTTTGTCCTTTTCCTTTGTGGAGCCATTAGTTGCTGGTGTTTGAAAATGCATTTTTAATTGAAAACCAGATAAGGATTTGGCTACTTTCATGCCTGCCTCCAACCAACTACAAGCCTCCTTTGTCCAGCCTTAGGATCGACAATGACTAATGTGGTTGCATTCAATGCAGGCGGAGTTAAATGAAAACGTATACTCCTTGCAAATAAATGTTTTTGGACAAATGACATGCCATATTGAAATTTGTACTATTTTTTTGATAAACATATACTCCTTTCATTTGATTTTAGACTGATGTTGTTCCATTCATGTTCACACACCACTGATTTCTTGCAATGTATTTCCTTCTTAGACTGAATGGCATGAATGAGTTGCAAAATAGGTCACTTTTGTTCTACTATTTCCATTCTAACTGAGTTTTTTGGTTATACTATTCTTGTTGCATTGTTGTTCTTGTAGCCTTATACACTTGTTATTTCTCTTGATGCAAGTTTCTTCTGACTTAAAATATTCACTGTAGTTTTGAGTGGAAACAAATGTATCTTTGTGCTGTAAAGTGTGAAAACCAGTGCAATCCTCTGTCTTCTCTGTGTGTGTGTGTGTGTGCGCTTGTTCATCAGATGCTTCATATTGCCTTAAGGTGAACTAATGTTCTTAGTTCTGGATATGGCAATTTTAGCTATGCTGAGTCACTGTTAAAATCACGTATAGTCCATTTTTTGCTAATTGACATTCTGCACATATTATTTGTTTTCTGTATTAATGTGTCTTATTGGGGTCAATTCTTGAAAATGTTTGTTGTAAATTCTAGGGCAGGAAATTTTCTATTCAAGGCCTTCTGGGAAGCGATATATGCTCTACAACATTTCTTGATGGAACTTTGGTCATATTCCGATTGGCACCACAGGTCTTTCATTGGATCTTTTGGTATTCTTGTAGCATGAATGTTGAGTCCATTCATTCTAGTTTTGGAATACTTATTTTGCCTACTAAGATGTTCCAGAGAGACAAATTTTTCTGACTTGTAAGATTTCTGTGATCAAATTCTTCTGAAATTGTTGCAGGATTATCATCGGTTCCATTTTCCTGTATCTGGAACCGTCGAGCAATTTGTTAATGTTCCTGGATGCTTATATACAGTATGTGGATTTAATGCAGCTTAAGCAATATATATTTGGTGACCTTTTCTTTTTATATTGCTTGTTCCTTATGTCGACTTGTTTCTTTTCCAGGTTAATCCTATTGCTGTCAATAGTGAGTATTGTAATGTCTTCACTGAGAATAAACGGGTTGTATCAATTATTTCTACTGCAGACTTCGGAAAGGTTTATCACTAGAGTTAATTTTCATTACTGTTACTCTTTATATCTTGTTAGCTGCATTAGATTTACATTTTTTGGGTGTATTGATCCATTATGTTTTCAATTAGCAACTGCTGCCTTGTTTCAATTAGTACACCTTTCATTTGTAGGACTGGAACTTTGTTATGTAAGACAAGAAATTAATAATCAGCATATCATTTTCTAAGTTCCATACATAGCTATTTAGAATATGGATATATGAATGTACAAGTCATCATCATACTGTTGGCAATTTTCTCTGAGCTCATCCCAAGTAAACAAGATCCAAGTTCTGATTGTGCTCTATCTTGAAGGATGGATATTATCATTGGCAACATCTGGGTGGTTGAAGGAGAGTTCAATTGCAATTATTTATTCTTTTGGGGTTTGAACTTAATAGAAATAAGTTCTCATTCTGTCATAGAGTTAGTCAAGATGAATTGTACTCCTTTTGTCATTGGATTAATGATTTTCACAACTAACCAGTATTAAGCTTGACCATTTTAACTTGTACTTCATTTTCTGTTGGTTGCAGGTGGCACTTGTTGCCATAGGAGCAACTATGGTTGGCAGCATCTCATTCTTGAAGGAAGAGGGTGACCGTGTGAAGAAAGGAGATGAGGTTAGAAATTTTAATTTGTCTGTTTTCCGCACCAGAAATTTGTGTGGATGCCTCTCGTAACATTTAGCATACCATGTTTCTGGGAGCCACATTCTACTGTCTCTTCTTTATAGTTATGGTAATAATTGGCAAATTTACAGTCTAGAAAAGTTATAGAAGGCTTTGAAAATGTCATTATTAATGGCTTAACGAAACCAAAATGCCCTTTATCTTAGTGATTGCGCCTTTCCACATCTTGAAGTAACATCCCTGATTTTCCTTTACCCAAACTCTGAAACACCCTATTTTAATTTGGGCTTCCCCCTCGAAGTTTGGCGAGCCAACAATTTTTGTATATTTTTCTCAGTCAGTTAGTTCCTCTCATTTTTTTTCTTTGTTTTTCATTTCTGTGCCTTTAAAAAAAAAAAAAAATTCATTCACCTCTCCTCTTTCGACAAAATTTTCAGTTCCTACTGGTCACCCTCTTATTCTAAAAACCCTTCAATTTCTCCATAAATCAAGCAAGACCCATCAGCCAAAACTATAAGAAAAGGATTCATCTCTCTAACTTCAATAATCATGGCTAGCCAAGACTATGTCTCTATCTTGACTCTTGATACAAATCCTATACTCTCTTCACGATTCCATCTTCTGAAATTAAAACCTACAGAGACACCCCCTCAAGCCCTCACATACCAAAAGTACACATTCGACAGATGAGAATATTACATTCCAAGTTGAGCATTGAACATCTGTTGATTCTTTTGACATTTAGCCATCGCATGATGAAGAGAGATTTTACTGCTTGAATCCAGAATAAAGGCAAGTCTTTGATCCTTGGTTTGTACTCTGATTATATATTCTGGAGAAAGCTTATGATTTCAGAAGGAACAATCAAGACTGATTTTTGTGCACTAATTCAAGAGCAGGGGTCATGGGATTCAAGGAGATAATTGCTGTCCTGCATTTAAGAAATAGTTTAGGACTCAATGGTTGTCACAAGAGATTGGATAGAAAATAAGTACCGACAGATAAGTTTGATTAAAGACAACATGTTGAAGGAGTGAAATAAACGTAATGTACCTGGTTTGAAGTGATCGAGAAAAGGGTTGGTTGCTTCAATTATGACATGGGCATTTATGTTTTTAGACAGATCTTGTTCAAATTGACTGACATCTGGTAGTCATAGATTGTGAAAATGTACTTTTTGCATGAATTGTAACCGTAGCACATTTACAAGTTATCATTGGTTTCCTTCTGGCTACACATTCCTCATGCCTGTACACAAATTTAGCTTCTAACCTTCATCTTCTGTTGTATTTACAGTTTGGATATTTCTCGTTCGGTGGAAGCACAGTCATTTGTGTATTTGAGAAGGTAGGTATCCTATAAAGCCTTGTGCCTATGTAGGATCAAAATGGAACAGAACTACTTTAGATTAACTCATATTACCTAGTTTGAGTCATGATATCTGTGCAACTAATGGTGGATTTGAACCATTGAAACATTCTAAGTTGAGTGTACACAATCTTACATTCCACTTCTCATTTTTACATGTTATCATGCTCCTTCAATTGCAAAGGGCAAACTTTAATGTAACGATAGTTTTACTCTATTGTGATCTTAATGCCACATGGTCTAGTTACGGAAACAATTTTTTCGCAAAAATAAAAATAAAATTATGTATGCTGAACCCTTCTTCAGATATCATAACATGAGAGTTTGGTGCACTAGGATGCCTTTTACTTGCTCTCATTTTACAAATGAACAAGATTTTTGTGTAGTAGTTTCACGAGTGTAATTCTGCATGCTTCACTTGCAACGTAGATGTCAATTTTGAGCGTTTATGTCATACAGGATGTCATTGAGATAGACAAGGACCTCCTAGCAAACAGTGCTAGATCACTTGAGACATTAGTTTCCGTTGGAATGACGTTGGGTGTTGCCAAGAAGAAGCATTCTGAAGCCATTTTGCGCAACTTGGAAGATTGTAAGCTAGAAGGTTGAGAAAGATCGTATGTCCCTACCCTTAGATTTTGCAGGTATGTGTGGAATTTTCGGTAAAAGTCAATGGTGTGTATGATTGGCTGCTACTGCAAGTATTTCTGATAATCTGTTGTGGTTTACATCTATCCTTTGTATAATTTTCCCATTTGATTTGGAATATGAAAAATATGAAACGTGCGTGTTTGTAAGTGTGGGGTAATTTAATTATAATAATAATAATAAATTGATCAAAATTTATGAATTTTGTCAATTTGTGTCACCAATTATCAATTTGGCTATTTTAGGTCACTAACGTTCATATCTGAGTATAATATAGGACAAAAGCTTCGCTAATGCTGACGTGGCTGTCACAGACTGGGTTCACTTTTAGTTTATGATTCTACTAAATACGAAAATTAATTGAAAAAAAAGTAATTAAAAAAAAAAAAGGGAAAACAGCTTAAAACTGAAAAAAAGGGTATCATTGAAGAAACTGTACCAAAATGAAACCCAACCCTAATAAACTAAACAAGGAAAACAAAATTAATTGTTCATTTTTCTTGTTTCGGTCTCTCGTTGCTGTTCCCCAAAATCTGGGTTCTGCCAACAAAGAAAAAGGGGGGAGGGGGAGGGGGGGATGTTGAAAGGGGAGCAACTTTTAGAGCATCCGAAAAATTCATATTTTTACTCTTTTGTATTTTTCATAACCACGAATAGATTTCAGGGCTCCAGAAATGGTTGGACTTGTACGAAAACAATACCAGCAGCACTACCAAGGACACCTCGCTTAAAGCATCACATCCGAGTCTTTCAGCTCTGACGACCCCAATAGCCTCAGCTACCCACCACCATCACTAAAGCCGCCTTTCAAGTCATCGGATAGAGCAATACGAACCTCCTTCCCATCAATCTACTTCAAACATCGCAAAGTCTTAAGCAGCCACGGCCTAAAAGACCTCAAAGCTACAATTCTCGTTTGAAGTCACCCTTGACAAATCAAAGCTTCCACCACCGACGCCGTTGACTGCCCTCCCTGGCCTCAATTCCGCCGAATCCACGAATCGCCAGACCGATGACATTTTCGGCAAAGCTTTAAAAAAATTTAAAAAAAAAAAAGTCAACTATTTATTTTGAAGCAAGTGGTGGAGATAGGTGAGCCCCAATCTTTTTATTTTTGGTTAAAAAAAAAAAACAGAAGGAACTTAATGAAAAAATTTATGCAATGATATGTTCTTATAGCACTTCGAAGGTTGCACTTGAAATTACTTTGAGCAAATAAGGTTATCGATGATGGGGTTTGAGCATTTTTGTGCACTAAAGGAGCTCGACCAATATAACGGGAATAAAAAGCCTTACTTCCTAAATTGAGTTGCCGACCAAGGATAGAACTAAAACACTTACTCTTTGAAAACAAAGTATACATATGGATGTTACTATTATCTTGCACATTTAAGGAAGACAACAGACCCATTTTTGTTGGACAAAAAAAAAAGGAGCTGTAGGAAGGCACGTGTGGACCATGTTTGTGTGGGGGGGGGGGGGTGTCGTAAATGTGTGCGAAGTGCTTGCATCACAAATGATTCAATGCTTCACTAAGCAGGCACCCTCGCCCCCTAGAGCATAATTTTGTCCCATCGACTCTGTGATGCAAGACAAGTACCAAATACCCATCAAAAGTTAAGAAAAAGCTAAAAATGCTACTAGGGAGGAAGCACTCAGTGCACCCCCACCCCTCGTGGCAAGCCTCGCACTCACAGTGCTACCTGGGCTCCACCTCCCTTCCTCACGTGTTGCCATCTCCGCCCTCACAATCATCCTTGGCACGTGAGAGCCTGTTTACTGGCAGAAAAAAATGAATACGGGTACCACATTCTATTGGTGTAGGGGTCGTTATACGGGTTGTAATATAGAACGAGGGTTTATGTATCGAAACATACCTCCTAGGACTACAGTTATCGCAATGTTGCTCTGTTGTCTGAAAGTATTAGTGAAGTAGGAAAAATAAAAAATAAAAAAGAAAGAAAAATATATATATGTATCCATTGGATAGACTTTCCATGCAGTTGAGGCCTTTTTGTGGCGCGAGCAAATAGCAGTGAGCATGATGCATATATATATATAAAAGGCAAATCTGATTTCTAACCCATCTTATCTTTTTAAGATAGAGTATTGTCAACGCATGCCGATCAAGTAGTGCACTGCAGACCCTTTGGGATGCCTGTTAGCTACACGTCACCTTACCTTCTTTCTGATCACCAACAAGCAAGTGCAAGGCGAGTTCCAATTAATTTCCATGCCTTTCTTTTAATTCGGTGGCGTCAAGTACTTGCAACCGTTCGAAATGCTAAAGAATTATGCAACGTTACAAGCCTTTGGTCCTGCTATTAGAGACATGTACGTATATAATCGAACCTTGCAGCATTTCACTGGGGAAAACAACGATGCAACTCTACACTTGGATAGAATTTGAAGATTGATAGAACCTATCGATATTAATTATATAATATAAACCACCGATAATTATAAGCTAGGTCGGCACGACCACGTATAGTTGAATTTAATTTGGTAGGCTTATTTCGTCGAGATCATCCAGAGATAAGAAAACTTCGTCCAAGCACGAGAGTTCTGCGCCACCGCCGTCGCCGTCGTCATCTCCGCAATTCTGTTCATAAACTCGACAAATAACCCACTTTGTATGGTCCTGAAGGTACACAGAAAAGAAACCATGTATGGTCAAAATGGGCGCGATCCATCAAGTAAGCTAGGGACTGGACTGGGCCACCACACAAGAAAATTGTAAGTAACTATAAAAGAACCCTTGAAAGGTTAATAAAAAAACCAAAAAAAAAAACAGATTGAGGATAACGCTTATATATATATATATACATATATATATAATTGGGAAATCATACATATGTCTAAACGCTTCCTAACATTATAGATTGTGTCTGGCTACTTGCCCTTACTCAAATTAAGAATGCTTTCCACCATATTTCAACTGACCAAAACCTTATTCTGTACCCGTTTGCTGTTTCTTGTGGCTAAGGCATCATTGTCAAGCGGCACACATTCAATTTAGAAAAAAAAAAAAGAAAGAAAAAACACTCTTATATGTAAAAGGTAAAGAGCGGTTCTAAGTCTACCGAGCATAACAGTGATTAGATAGAAGGGAATGGAACCAGCAAAAAATGAGCTCTTACTTTCTTATGTTTATTTCTTGTTTTGGAGGATGACCTGCTACAGCTACAACTAGAACTGGAGGAGTCTGAGAGTCGATACTCTTCCAGTATCCAATTAGTTTTGATCCCCGCCGGCGCTTCCCCGACGTGGAATGCGAAACATTTCTTCATTCCAACTTTCTTGTTGACATTCGTGAGCACCGGTTCATCAACGCCTATTGGCTTCCAATACCCATTTGCTGTGATCCGGTTCTGCGTCCTTCGGCTGTAGAAGTACCACTGCTTACCCTCGGCTAATGCTTTCCCTGCACATGCACAGCTCGCCAACAAAAACATTCATTATTATTATTATTATTATTATTATCGTTTAGGAGTTGTGAAAAATTTGAAAACGGAAAAACAATTACTGTAAATGAAATATGGTGGTTATATAGTAATTTATACGTACCATCAAGTTGCCATGGATCATAAGGGCAGAGTTCAAGATCAGGGATGACATCCGGATGGAAAGGTAAAAGCGCGGCCTTACGGTGAAGAAAATGGACCACAAGCTCCTCATCAGTCGGATAGAATCGAAATCCAGGAGGAAGATTAGCATTGTTGTCGCCCATACTTAAAAATATATAATTCTCCAAAAAAAAAAAAAAGAAACCCTCAAAAAAAAAAAAAAAGAAAATCTTCAAGAAATACAAAGTGGGGGACAAACAATGTATAGCATAATGTAAAGGAAACTACCTAGCAAGAGGACAAAGGTGGAGAAGAGGAGGAAGAAGAAAGCAACAGTGATTATGTGGAAATGGTGCAGGAAAGGGATTGGTTATGGTTGAAATTTATAGGGCAAGTGAAAAGAGAGAGAGAGAGAGAGAGAGAGAGAGAGAGAGAGAGAGAGAAGTGACGTGAAAAAGAAGGCAATTTCGATAACTAATAAGCAAATGGGAGGGAAGCTGATCATAGCTAGCTGATGGAGCTTTGATATATTGGGTGCGTTAGTGCTCGTAGTGGCATACGGCATGCCACGACTCAATTCAATTTTACTTATATATATATATATATATATATATATATATATATATATATACTCTCTCTTTTTTCATTTCTTTCTTTTTTTTTTTTTTGTTTCTTTTAGTGAATAAAGATACATCGCATGCACATATATCGATTATAGTACTTGTGAATCAAGACTAAGAGTCACTCGTTGATTGACCACATTCATTTTTTTTTTTTTATAAAAGGACCTATTATCTAATTATTATTATTATATTTATATAATTTTTTATTTTAATATTAATATTAATAGAATATAAATTTTTATTTATATATAATAAATAATAATAATAAATTAACATTTAAAATATATTAAATTATCAATTAATATTAATTGAGATGTTAAGATATATATACTCTCTTAGCTCTCTCTCTCTCTCTATATATATATATGCATAATGAGGATTATACTAATCATCAACTCCGAGGGCGGCGCCCCCAGTAACTGACTCTGCCTTACATTACCCATATATGTATATATATTCTTCCAAGTAACGGTACCCGCTAGCCTTGGAGGGAAAGGGACGCCGACCGCGCACACACACACACACACACACACACACACACACATATGAAAAAATTCACAAATATAGAAAAATAGACGAAAGAGATGCGAGACATTATCCGGCCTTGTGAGCCCCATACAAGCAAAAAGTATTTGTTTTTGGAAATTTTAATATTTTCTTTGTCTAAAAATAGCGTAATGTATAATAAATATAATAATACATATTTTTATTCAATTACACATTGTTCTATGTTTATTGCACGTTGTATATTTTTAGTGAAAAACTTGAAATTTCCCAAAAAATAAAAAAAAAATAAAAAGCGTAGGGCTCACATGCTACCTTTAGCCCTCCACTGCCGATTTTGTCTTTGTTCTCGAAATGAAATTTTATATATATATTCGAAATAGAGAAAAAACTTAAATTTTATTATCTTTTATAAATATATAAATTAAAAATATTAAAATATATTATAATTATAAAGATTTGATTATAATCAAAATAGAATTATATGAATTATTTAATATAAATTTAATTATAATTATATTTATTCATAAAATTTTATCAAAATTGTAATTAAATTTTTATAATTATAAAATTATCTGATAAAAATAAAAAATACAAAAAATTATTATCAAATTACCTTTCTTGAGAAAAAAAAAAAAGAATTGCTCAAAAAAATCTCTCAATTTTTTTTGTTTTTATAAAAAATAAAATA